>CM065720.1:9569331-9611831 GCA_033310375.1 Conus canariensis
CACCTCCCACCACCTCCCACTCCCACCACCTACCTCCACTCTGCTCCAAACCACACCTCCCACCACAAACCCCCACTCCCACCACCTACTCCACTCTGTTTCCACCTGCACCTCCCACCATCCACTCGTCACTCCCCCCCAACACTCCTCTTCCTCCAAACCCGCCTCCACCCCCACCCACCACCACCTGCCTCCAATCAGTTTCCAAAACCCACCTTGCCCACACCCACCAAGCACCTGCCTCCACTCTGCTTCCAACCACCCTGCTCCACACCTCACCAACCTGCTCACCTGCTCCAACCACACCTCCCACCATCCTCGTCTCCACCCCACCAAGCACCTGCTCCAAACAGCTCACTCATCCCGTCTTCCCCACACCTACCACACCTGCTCATCTCGTTCCACTCCATCACGTCGTCTCCACACCACCAAGCACTGCCCAATCAGGCTCTTCACTCATCCCGTCTGTCTCCACACCCACCAAGCACCTGCCTCCAATCAGCTTCACTCCATCCCGTTTGTCTCCACACCCACCAAGCACCTGCCTCCAATCAGCTTCACTCCATCCCGTTGTCTCCACACCCACCAAGCACCTGCCTCCAATCAGCTTCACTCCATCCCGTCTTTTGTCTCCACACCCACCAAGCACCTGCCTCCAATCAGCTTCACTCCATCCCGTCTGTCTCCACACCCACCAAGCACCTGCCTCCAATCAGCTTCACTCCATCCCGTCTGTCTCCACACCCACCAAGCACCGCCTCCAATCAGCTTCACTCCATCCCGTCTGTCTCCACACCCACCAAGCACCTGCCTCCAATCAGCTTCACTCCATCCCGTTTGTCTCCACACCCACCAAGCACCTGCCTCCAATCAGCTTCACTCCATTTCACAGCCAATCGACACGTTAGTACCACGTTCGACCTTTTACGTCACCATCCACCCCCCACACCCCATCTCCCTCTCCCCCAACTTCATTTCAGTCCTGCACCACTACCACCATTCTTCCCCCCCCCCTCCCTACTTTATTCCACACCACTTACCACCGTGTGTTACTCCCCCCCCCCCCCCCCACCCCAATCCCCCACCGCTCTCTCCCCGAGCACATTAACTTCACTTGACCCCACTGAATTCCACTCCCTAACCTCCGCTCCATTACGTACCAAAGAACCTCCGCATCCGCTCTATTCCACACAATCTGCTTCCACTCCACACTCCTAATCCACCTCCATTCCCGTGCATACACCTCCACCCCCACCCTTATACCGGCCACTTTCACTCCACTCCACTCCACACCACCCCTGTCCATCTCCACACCACATACCACCTGCGTCCACACCACCTCATCATCACCCACCCGCCCACCTCCACTTCACCACACCGTGGGGGTATTCTACGTCACGTACCACTCACAGTGAAACATAGTCTTTTTTAGAATGTTGGGACTTGCATGATGTGAGACATGAACACTTTACAGCAGATTCCATGTAAACCTTGTGTAGAGATTCCCCCCCCCCTCCCCGATCTTTGAATTTGTGAAGGAGATTAACATTTTTCATCTGATCTAAGATTTTACGGAGGAAAGATCTGTTTTAAACAAAATTTCCAATGTGTTTTAATAAGGTGTGTTTTAAAGGTTTGTGTGAATGAGTTAACTTCTTTTTTTTTTAATGACTTGTGAGTTGACTTCAAGGCAGTGACAATCTTGATATGGCCCTTTGCGGTCGGCTGGGCTATAAGCAACATTACCTTACCTTACTTCACCACTCCCCCCACCACTTCACCCCACCCCTCACCACTCTACTCCGTTCCACTTGTGCTCTGCCTGTCAACAGGTGGGTACATTCTCCTCCAGCCACCTTTCCATGGAGAAGGATAAAATCCAGTTCTACAACGAAACTGGATATTCATTGACCTGGAACCAGCTTCCGCCTGCGCAGTGTGCCAGGAATCACGACTGCCTGGCCTGTGAGCATGACGCCAGCAATGACGTCATCTTCATCAAGGGCACGTTCTACATTCTGGCGATTCTGCCGGTCCACGCCAAGAACACCAAAGACCTGTTGAAGTGCGGGGAAGTAAAGAGCCATGTCGGGGCCGATTTGGCCGAAGCTGTCGTTTTCGCCGTTCGCCAAGTCAACGACAAGGCCAATAAAGAGTTCACAGTGAGTATCGATTGGAGCCGGGTATCATCGGTCAATCAAATCCCGAATGAAGTGATGGGTCGATTTAATAAACCATGATCTGTCATCTCTACATTTGTCCATTCTCCCCTCCCCCCCCACCTCTCTCTCTCTCTCTCTCTCTCTCTCTCTCTCTCTCTCTCTCTCTCTCTCTCTCTCTCTCTCCACAGTGGTGATGAAAAGATACAGCGAATTTTATAGGAGACGGTAAAACATAGTTTTGATTGTTAATGCATGGGGAATTCTTGAAGGTGCATTATTCTGGATGGTCGGTATTCGGGCTTATGGTGCTTGGAACGCACGAACAACATCTTGCACACACGTAAAATCCCATCACCAACTTTCGGAAGAGAAGGCCAGTTTGGCCGTTGGTATGGATGACACGTTACACATAGCATGTGCCTTCCCCGAAGATGGAGTATGGCTGCCTTAATGGCGGGATAAAAAACGGTCATACACACAAAACTCCACTGCCTGTCTATACAGGCAGTGTCCGCAGGAGTATCAGCCTGCGTACGCAGAAAGAAAGAAAGAAAGAAAAAGTTCATTTGGTGGAGAAAAAAACCCAAACATTTGTACTAGTTACCATTTTCTCCCACTTTTCGTGGTATATGTTATCCCAACAAGCAGAGAGAGAGTATCTCTGTTGTTATGAATCTCATCACTTTCTGTGTGGAAAAATAATCTCAGCCTCACGGCAGCCATGAATTTTTCGTCGTCCATGTTGGAAAGAATGATAAATAGTGTATGAGAAAAAATTCAGGGAGGAGGAGGAGTTCAGTCCCTTACCCGGACGGCCGGGGAAAGCACGGTTTGCACGACTGAAAAAAAATCACGGCTCTCATCACACGGGTCGGGCCAGATACAGTATGCACAGCTTTGGCCGTCGCTTTTAAGTTGGAAAAGAGATGAACCGGAGCAGATAAGAATCTAGGTTTCTGGATTCTGGATTCAATATTAGAAAAGTAGTTAAAGACTCAGAATCGAAACTTACTTGCAGAACACAAATAGTTGGTTGACTGCAGGACCTGGATCAATAAGACAACTTGCCTGGGGTATGGTAGCAGGTCCTTGAGGAAGAGGTGAATGAGGGCGCTTCGGTTCAAAACCTTCTTTGCTCAGAGGGACAAGTGGGAATGGGTGACAGTGGGCAGGGAGAAATGGGGATGTGAGGAAGTGAGCACTGCCAAAAAGCTGAAAAGTGAATACTGCTTGAAGATGAAAAGTGTTCAGCAAGGATTGAGGGGGAAGGAAGGAGAGAGTTGGAAGGGATGAGGGGGGGGGGGGTATATAGAAGGAGAGGGCAGGGTGGGGAAGAAGAGAGAAATGGGTTAAGAGCAGAAGGACTGGGGGGGGGGGGGATAAAGTAAATAAAAATAGTAATAATAATGTTAAGAGACAAAATCAAGATAAGTAAGAACAAAGGGCTGTTATAGAGGAAAGTCAGTGTTTGATATTGATTCCATTTGGGTGGATAGTGCCAAGTTTGTGAATAAGGAGGGACTCTTGTTCTTTACGTCTTATAGAGGAAGATGAATTTTGCCAGACTGCAGCAATCTGCATGTGGGAGAGGTTGTGGCCGGAAGAACAGAAATGGTTTGCAATTGGTGTATTGTAACCGAGACAGACTGCTCGTAGGTGTTCTGTGAAACGGTCATTGAGGGTTCTGTAGGTTTCTCCAACATACAGGAGGCCACAGAAGGAGCAAGAAAGAATGTAAACTACATTGCGGGACTGACAAGTGAAAGGGTTGCGTATGGAAATTTTGCCTGAGGGGCCACAGATGGTTGTAGAAGTGTTTAGGTGAGGACAGGTTTTGCATTTGGGTTGCTTGCATGGAGAATTGCCAGGTGGTGAGACTGTGTTTGTGGACAATTTTGAATGCACAAGAAGATCTCTGAGGTTGGTGTCACGTTTGTAGGCAACTAGTGGAGGCTGGGTGAAAATGTGTTTCAGGGAAGGATCAGTCTGCAGAATGTGGTAGTTCTTCATAAGGATGTTTTTGATGGCGAGGTTGTGAGGATGGAAGGTGATAGCAAGAACAGGCCTGTCGTCTGATGAAGGAGTGATCTTTTGCTTAAGAGCAGTGTTTCTGGGAATTCTAGAGGCCCTTTGTAGGGCTTCTTGGCAAATGGGTTCAGGGTATCCACGTTCAAGGAAAAATGAGATCATCAGGGTAGATTGTTTGGCGAAATCGTCATCATCGCTGCAGAAACCTACAGAACCCTCAACGACCGTTTCACAGAACACCTACGAGCAGTCTGTCTCGGTTACAATACACCAATTGCAAACCATTTCTGTTCTTCAGGCCACAACCTCTCCCACATGCAGATTGCTGCAGTCTGGCAAAATTCATCTTCCTCTATAAGACGTAAAGAACAAGAGTCCCTCCTTATTCACAAACTTGGCACTATCCACCCAAATGGAATCAATATCAAACACTGACTTTCCTCTATAACAGCCCTTTGTTCTTACTTATCTTGATTTTGTCTCTTAACATTATTATTACTATTTTTATTTACTTTATCCCCCCCCCCCAGTCCTTCTGCTCTTAACCCATTTCTCTCTTCTTCCCCACCCTGCCCTCTCCTTCTATACCCCCCCCCCCCTCATCCCTTCCAACTCTCTCCTTCCTTCCCCCTCAATCCTTGCTGAACACTTTTCATCTTCAAGCAGTATTCACTTTTCAGCTTTTTGGCAGTGCTCACTTCCTCACTTCCCCATTTCTCCCTGCCCACTGTCACCCGTTCCCACTTGTCCCTCTGAGCAAAGAAGGTTTTGAACCGAAGCGCCCTCATCCACCTCTTCCTCAAGGACCTGCTACCATACCCCAGGCAAGTTGTCTTACTTGGAGAACATTTCGACAGGGTCGCCCTGTCTTCATCAGCTCACTGTTGCTGTTGTGGCAGCGAGGCCTGGTGGGACGGCTGTTTAGCCGTCCCACCAGGCCTCGCTGCCACAACAGCAACAGTGAGCTGATGAAGACAGGGCGACCCTGTCGAAATGTTCTCCAAGTAAGTTTCGATTCTGAGTCTTTAACTACTTTCCTAAAACCGGAGCAGGGTTGGGTTTGTTTGTTTGTTTTTTTTTTCTCCCGGACGGGCGGCGCAAGGCAAGTCCGGGTCCACTATGCACACAGGCTGATTATGACCACTGCTTTTCAAGAATTGGGATGTGCACAGGACGTGTTGCCGGAAAGGAGCGTGGGTCTCATCGGCATCAGCTCCTGTGGCAGCAGCTTGATGGTGAAGCAGCGCCTGCTGGACATCTTCTCCGGCCGTTGGCTCCTGCCAGACGGCAGCGGCAACAGCAGCGTGGTGCTGCCTCGTCTGATGGGGGTGATCGGCGCCTTCTACAGCGCCAACAGCATCGCTGCCTCCGAGACGCTGACCAGTCTGGGGTGTACCATCGTGCAGGTAGAGGGGGGTGGAGTGGGGTGGGATGGGGTGGGGGTCGCTCGTTAGGGCTGGTGTCTTTGCTTCAGCGGTGTGTGTGTGTGTGTGTGTGTGTGTGGTGTGTGTGTGTGTGTGTGTGTGTGTGTGTGTGTGTGTGTGTGTGTGTGTGTTGTGTGTGTGTGTGTGTGTGTGTGTGTGGCGCGCGCGCGCGCGCGCGTGTGTGTGTATGTGTGTGTGTGCGTGCGCGCGCGTGTGTGTGTATGTGTGTGTGTGTGTGTGTGTGTGTGTGTGTGTGTGTGTGTGTGTGTGTGTGTGTGCGTGTGTGTGTGTGTGTGTGTGTGTGTGTGAGAGAGAGAGAGAGAGAGAGAGAGATTTGCTATTTTCCAGTTTGACCCTCCAAGCCCGACTGTCACTAAGGGTAAAACAAAACAAAACAAAACAGAAAAAAGAAAAAAAAAGTAAGAAAGAAAGAAAAGAAAGGAAAAGAAAAGAAAAAAAAGAAAAAGATGAAACGCCTGCTCTTAAGATTGGTAACGATTTTGTCAGTTTGACGGGATGTATGAAATGTCTGACAAACAATAAAACTGAACGTGGAATCATTTTCAGTGAAGCCTTTGATCTGTGGAAGTGTGGCATTATTTCCTGTGGTTTAGGAGAAAGGATGTGATGGGCCAGATGCTGGCATCGCTTGACTTCTCTTGACTGCGATGCCACTGGGATCAATCGAACCAATTGCCTGCTCCATGCGAGTCAGATCAATCCATCCGATGTAACTTTCCATTTGATCTTGCAGTGATTGTTATGTACACAAACTGAACGATCTGAGTCGACGAGATTTCGGCGAAGACAGTGACGTTTAGATAGTCTAGTCATTGTGGAATTGTGAAGAACATTTTTCGTACACATCATACTACGTCATTCTTGTGTTATCTTCTTTTCTTTCAGCTTTCATCACGCAATTCTCGACATACCAGACGAAAGTCAAGCGCTAACAGATCCAACTTAAGTCTCTAGCAACCTTTTGTGACTGGAATGGCCTACCCTTGATGACACGTTGAACAGCGATCATGTGCCTATTTTCAGTCAAAACTTTACGGATTTTGTCAACTTTGGAAGAATGCAGATAGCCTACAAGTGACTGGCAGTTTTCTGTCCAGGCGCAGGGTCTGAACAGATCAAGTGAAAGCGGTTTTTATATTCATGAAATCGATATGGGCAAACTTCTTCTCGAAATGAACCCACATTGCCGTTACACGACGTGCAGACCTATTTTTCAACAAATGAATACCAGTCTGGAGATTAGACCTTTGAAGTCCCGTCGTGGTTTGTTGGGGCAGTTAACTGTACGGCTGTCACCATGTCTAGTTATGTATAGGCCTAGAACTGCAACAAGGAAATCGTTCCCATGGAGGTCAAAAGAAATGCTTCAAAGACACTCTCTTATCATCCTTGAAAGCGCTTCACATCAACCGTCCTTACACATGGGAACAAACTGCTATGGATCGAGCTAGATGGCGCTACTTTTTGTGAAGAAAGGAGAACAGCTGCAGCGCAACAAAAGAGACAGGCAAGGAAAGCCCGCGCCAGCAAGCAAGAGCATGTCTCCCACATTCCCTGTCCAAGCTGACACCGCACATTCCGTGCATGCATCGGCTTGATCAGTCACCTGCGTACCCACGAATCATCTCACGTCTCCTCAACCCCATGATGACTGAAGTGGTTCTCGTCGACTCGACGACAGACGAACAAGACACACAAATGATGAAGGCGGGGCGTATCCCCTCCCTTCCACCGCCTTTCACCTTACCTGAATTGAATCAGGTACCCATTTACTGCTAGGTGCACAGGGAAGGTTTTTAAAGCCAACAATCCGTTCCAGCGAGTGCCTCGACGAACTCACTACCCGTCCGTTCCGCAGACCACGCTTTAACCATGTGGCTACGCCTTGCCTTGCCTAGGCGCCATCTCTGTGGTCCAGAGATCGGCGTGTCATGACTCTGTAAGCTTTCTAATCTTGTGTCATATGTAGACAGTGGGTCAGGTTCCTCCCTGTCCATTCTTTGATATCATCTGTCCACAGTCTTCTCTGACGTCCTTTTGCTCTCTTGCCCTCCACGGTTCCAGTTAAGATTTGATCTTCGGGAGTGAGCTGTGCTCCATGAGATGTCCAAATAATAAGGCTTTGTTGATCTTATTTACCGTATTAGTTCTCATTGCAAACCTAATCTTTTCAGCACCGTTTTATTGCGAACTTGGTCTTGTCAACTTATTCTGCCCAAACGTCGGAATATCCACGTTTCGAATGCTTCTATTTTCTTTTCGAGTTTATGTACATAGTCCACGTCTCTGCTTCATACAATAGGATTGTATGCGCCCCTGTAAAGGTTCCTAGAGTAGAAAACATTTCCCGGCATCATTTCACCGCGCCAGTCGGTTTCAGTTGGACCTTTCCGCTTCCAAGTGGTCACACAGAACAGAGTAATTCAGACCTCATGAAGTAAAGTCAGTGTTGTGGATTGTTCCCACGACTGCCTTCAACAAAAACTTTTTTTTGACCAAACGCAGACTTTTATTGATGAGATGATGATGATGATGATGATGTGTGTGTGTGTGTGTGTGTGTGTGTGTGTGTGTGTGTGTGTGTGTGTGTGTGTGTGTCAGGTCAGTGCAGCATCCACGTCAATAGATCTAAAGGACAAGACCCGTCATCCCAACTTCATGCGTCTAGTGCCAGCCGATGACAAACAGGCGCAGGTGAGTTCTGACACCTGTACGCCAAAGGAGACAGCGGAAATAGCAATGGTGGGGTGAGGAGGGGGATGGGGGGGGGGGGGGTGAAAGGGGGGAGGGGGACAAAAGGGAATCGCGTGAGAAAATAAAACTAGAGGAAAATCATGATTTGCTGCAAGTTGTCGATGCTTAAAAAGAAATTATTTCATGCATAGTTTGGATATAGTTTAATGCCTGCTTGTTAACATCTCTATACTGTTTTCTACCTGTAACCATTGGGTATTGATAAACACAATCACAAGGCAATGAAAACGGCAAATAAATAAAACCAATTTGAATGATGGAGAAAAACTGTCAGAATTGTAGTATCTCAAAACAAATCGGCAGCAGAAAATTAAGGGTGGATAGTGTAAGTTAACTATCATCAACTATTCACCCAGTGGTTTCGTCGAATCAGATTAGGGGGGATGCGGGTGAGGGTGTGTAGGGGGGGGGGGGATAGAGGATTAGCAGAGGGGTGTTGTATGTGAAAATAAATGCTTAGAATCGGATGGAGGGAGGGTGGGAGGGAGGCTTGGGTACACTAATCTTTAACAGAACATAGTCGAAAGGATTGAGGGGGAAATACAGAATGGAAATCACTAAGTAAATTAATTCACAGCCGCTAGCCGCATTCATTTCAGGACATCGTCGATGGCTGTGTCATATTTTCATCTAAAATGTTCAGCCATTTTTGAGTTTGACTAAACCTTTTCCTCTTGAAAGGAGCAAATGCCAGAGAAGCGCCGTGTTCAATAGCATCCTTCAGAAGCTTGTAACCGGCTGGAGTGAGGGTCTCCACCCTCCCTCCACCCTCTCTCTCCTCCCCCCCTGCCCCCCCCCCCCCCCCCCCTACTGATACAACTTTGTTTCTTTAGCGTTTACAGTCAGCCAGCGTCCACTCCTCTAGGCTTAGTGAACGGAAGTGGACAATGATTGGTCGATTTTTCCACTGGTCGATTTTTCCACTTGGTTTTGTGCATCATTTCAAGACCCTCTTCAGTGGTTAGAACCGCTAGTACGTCGGTAAATATCTGACATCAGGCTGTAAAACAGTCCTCCTAGATCCCCAGTCTTGTCTTTCACATTATACACTCAAATTCCAGCAGGATCATTCTGATGAAGATCAGTTTGTTCACTGCTTATTTTCAGTAATTTCTGTCGTTGGTGTTGAAGTTGGGTGATCTGAGTCCGCAACAAAGAAATGTCACTTTTTTTTTTAGTTTTGTCCGTTTCTCTCCATGAAATTCAGGACACCAACTTTTCAGTCTGTCTCTTCTATCCGTAACTTGTGATACATGGCAGCTCTAATTTGTGTTACATCATCTTCTGCGGCAAGTGTGTCTAATGCTTTCATTGCATTGCTGAAGACAAGCTGTGCTTCTCTGTCGCTGTCAAGTGTCTCCTCGTCACAAAAAAAGAAACAGAAATAATAAAAAATAAAAATAAAATCAATCACACGCGCGCTGTCTTGCTGAACGTCGCTGCTGGGGCTTTTGTCATTGAAATTTTGTGGAGCCGGATGGGGAAAAAAGCGTGTTTTTTTGTGATGCTGTTGAGTTTCCTTGTGACATTTGACGTAATCGGATATTCAAAGAGTGAAAGTTGTGTCAGAGACTCGCGTCCTATAGCCACATCATACAAAACAGGAGGGAAGACCATTACACGATGTCACAGCGATGATGCACAAGTTAATGTGCGTTATTTTTCCTTACAAAGCTAACTATCATGTACTATCTAAAAGAAAAGGCTTCTGAATTCAAAGGTGCACACGCTATTCCATAACACAAAACCGCGCGAGAAGAGAGAGAGAGAGAGAGAGAGAGAGAGAGAGAGAGAGAGAGAGAGAGAGACAGACAGACAGACAGACAGACAGATAGACAGATAGATAGATATATAGATAGACAGGCAGACAGACAGATAGGTAGATAGGTAGATAGACAGGCAGACAGACAGATAGGTAGATAGATAGGTAGATAGATAGATAGACTGACGGGATAGATAGATAGATAGACTGACGGACAGATAGATAGATAAACAGATAGTCGTTCAATTCTTCCCTCTTGTTGTTCAGGGCATGCTGGACATTGTCCAGAGACTGGGAGCCAACTACATCCAGGTCATATACGATGGCAGCTCGGCCTACGCCACAGGCCTGTTCCACAAGCTGAAAGAAGAAACCGACAGCAGCCGATACCGAATCTGCATCGCCCAGAGCATCACCACCCAACCTCACTCAGACCCCAGCCGCTACAAATACATCGTGGACCGACTGCGAGACAAGAGCGCCGCCAAGATCGTGGTCATCATCATGCATTACGTGGAGATCAACAAAACCATGACCGCCATCTTGCCTCTGCTGAGTTCAGAGGACAACTTCCTGTTCCTGGCCAGCGAATCCTGGGGTCGGCGCCAACATCTGATCCAGGGCAGACCCCGTCTGGACGGGTCGCTGGTGCTGTCCCAGGAAATTGCCGAGGACAAGAATTTTGAAGAGTATTTCGACGAGGTCGATCCCGCTCACTCGGTGAACCCCTGGTTGAAATATTTTTTGGAGAAGCGCCTCAACTGCTACATGGGCAAAAGTTTCATGAGAAAGAATAGAAACGGACCATGTCCTCAGAACGTGACTGACGAGTACGTCCAAGACTCCCGCATCGCCTTTCACATCAAGGCAGTGTATGCGTTGGTGAAGGGCTTCTTCAAGGCTCTAAACCAGTACTGCGGCCCTCACGCCACGGACACATGCGAGACGCTGAACTCCTCAAAGCTCGTGTCGGCGATGCATGAGGTGAAACTGGACTTAGACAAACGGGGATACGAGTCGCCGGTGTTCGACAGGAACGGGGATGGGCTGGTGGGGTACAAGGTGCTACAGGTGACCAGAAATCGAAGTTCGGCAGAGGGTGACATGGTGTTCCTTGAGGTAAGCATGTCTTCATTTTCTGTTTTTTGTTTGTTTGTTTGTTTGTTTTTGATTCGCCCATTCCACTACCACGATTGAAAGACGATGGAGGCAGACCCTTTCCGATCTTCAACCTTTAATAATTTCTCCTCCCCTTTTCTCCCTCTCTCTTCATGCGTACATATACCCCATATTATAACTATGTCGTCTCCAGATTTATCCTTTTAACCATGGTGAAAAAAAATGGCGGAAAGAGACTTCCCATCGTTTCATTCCAACGCCGTTACCAGCCGTCAACCCGCTCCAATCCACTTCCGTAAATTGGTGTACAGACAACCTTGCTTGCCAGGATAGAACTAGTTCTGATTATTCTTTCCGTTTGTCATTCTTTCTGTTGGTGTTGCTTCTTCAGACGAAAGTTGGCACCGCCGCCTTGCCTTTTTCAAACAACATGCACCGTGTCCTCGTGATCCATCAACTCTCTACACCCATCCAATGTATGCGTGAATATATACAGAGCCACTTATACACGATGGAAAATTAATTTGTTGTTTCCACGTGCGTCTGTATGCAGATTACACTTTGAGGTGATGGGAAAAGAATAAATGTAGCATTTACCCATGTTTGTGTGTGTGTGTGTGTGTGTGTGTGTGTGTGTGTGTGTGTGTGTGTGTGTGCGCGCGCGCGCGCGCAGGTGTGTATGTGTGCGTGTGCGTAATTGTGCGCGCGCGCATTTTGCGTGTGTGTGTGTGTGTGTGTGTGTGTGTGTGTGTGTGTGGAGAGAATGAGAGAGAGAGAGAGAGAGAACACTTGCATGTCAGATTTATCGTGTATTTTTATCCAACAATTTGCGTTAATATAGCACTAAGTATACATTTGACCTGCAGTGAAGGTGTGTGTGACCAAAGCCCACTGCTGGTCAGTAACGTAGATTAGTTTTGTTATTGTGTACGTGAAAGTGTGGGCAGGGGGGAAGTGGGGGTGAGAAAGGAACTCTTGTCTCTAAAGTCTGTATCTTTCGATCAGGTGGGCCAGTGGACAGAAGAGGGACTGGAACTGGAGAAAGAGCATCTGAAGAAAGTGATGTCCGTGTGTCCCAACCCCATAGAGTGTGGCAATTGTTTCCCTCCCAAGACTTCCGATCGCAAAAGGTATGTCTGTGTGCTCTCTCTGTCCGTCATGCCCTCTCCTCTCTTCCTGTGATATTGTCTTGTCATCGCTGGAAGCGTCTATCCCACTTGTGGTGGCGTTAGATGCTTAACTCCTCTTTGGACCATCTGTCTGTCTGAGCAACATTTCCCCTTGCCTTGGGCTTTACCTCTTCATGTAGTGAAAGGTGCGTTATCCACATTTCCCCCCGCAACTGACAACAACATGCTGATGGAAAGTAGCTTTGTATATTTTTCTGTTGAGCTTCTTTTCGTCGGTAGCTGTTCTTCCCTTATAGAGAAAACGTGAGTATTGCCTTTGTAGTGTAAATTGACAGACAAGTGCTCCTGTTTTACAGTTCTTATTCAGACATAATGCCTAAGAAGAACAGAGAAAATCCTGTATTGCTCGCCATGTATTCAAAACGTTTCGGAAAGGCACGTATGGCCGCTGCTGCTGATTTTCAGCCTTTCATGGAATGCCTACAAAAGTACCTGCTGCCCTTTTCTTTCTTTCTTTCTTTTTTCTTTTGAAGCTGATGTGGTTTGAACATTTCTTTTGCGCGTTTTTTTTCAAACTTTGCTATTCGAGTAATTGCAAAAATGCATATAGAAAGATAACAATATATCTAAAAAGACTGTAAACATAAAAGTATGCAAGGACTGTTTAATTTAGTAAAGAAATTTATAAGGGATACCAAACATAAAGAGGACAAATTTGGAAAGAGGGAGTGAGGAGTGGGATGGAGGAGGGGTTGAAGTAGTGAATATGTTTAGATATCAGTGTACATAAGTCTCCTTTTTTCAACTGATCAAATAAGATAATGGCTTCAACATGTCAAGATCAGTTAAACTACAAAGGCTAAGACCAAAGAACATTTTCCCCCCATGTACATATAACGTTGCATGTCAAACACTCGACAGTAAACATTGGACCCAGCTCGTACAGATATGTGCCATCTGTTTAGCAGTCCAGCAAAGATCTTCATGGTCATCTTACCTCAGAATCCGGTCTTGGCCCGTGGGGTCACTGCAATGGTGAACGCTGAACCAGTCGTCTCTACCTCTCACGGCGGTGAGAAACTCCCTTGCTCCGACAAAGTTTTTCCCCGGTCTACTCAGCTGTGGCATCTGTCTATTGCCTTCTGCTCCTCCTCTTCTTCTGCACCGTTCTTGGAGAATCTTCTTAGACAGTCTGCTTAACTTGACGACATATCCATGGCACTTCAGCTTTTGTTTTCCTTACTGGGATGAGTAAGTTAGTCTTCAAAGTAATCCATATGCTGCCTGATGGTTCTGACTGAATCGGTTGTGACTGGTTCAGTATAGGATAGGCCTAGTGGCAGGACAAAGTCCCAGACACTGAGGTCTTGGAAAGATCCAGTATCCCCAGCATCTACACTCTCCTTCAGAAATTCCGAGCCAGATGGGCTGGCCACATCGTCAGAATGCCAGATAGTCGACTGCCGAAACAACTGCTGTACGGAGAACTGAGTCAGGGCAAGCGCAAAGTTGGGGGCAGAAGAAACGTTTCAAGGACTGCCGCAAAGTGTCCCTCAAAGGTCTGGACATCAACCTCAACACCTGGGAGTCGTTTGCCCTGGACCGCCCAGCCTGGCGAAGCAGCATCACAAAGGGTGCATGTACATCAGAGAAGAGACGCACAGCAGAAGCTGAGAGAAAGCGAGCCGCGCGCAAGGCCAGAGCTACCTCCACCTCCACTTTAGCACCCACCCACATGTGTTCCACATGTGGACGTTCCTTCCGGGCCCAGATCGGCCTCACCAGCCACCTGCGGACCCACACTCAGCAATCTTCCATCCGTGATTGAAGTCATGGTCATCTTCGAAAATCGAAGGACGAACAACATAGGATAGGCCTAGAACTCTCCTGAAGCTTTTTCATCTGCGTTGCTTCGATCTTTCGTTGCAGCTGCGCTGTCAGAATCTTTGTTTTGAAGGTTTATCGGAGAGACGGACAGCAAAACTGCATACACAAGCCTCCGGTGGGATCTCAGAGCGGCATCCTTCTTTCTCTGGATTTGGGTTCACTTTTGTTGCTGCTGTTGTGCGTGAAGTTCGCACCAGGATTTCAAACTGTGACGCCTCTTGGATGAGGATGGCAGTAAGGTGTTTGAACTGTTTCGCTGTGTCCAGTGTCCACTCACTGACTGGTCGTTCTTTCTCCAGGCTTTGTGTTGATCTTTCTTTTTTTGTGCTGCTCAGTTCTCATTTTTTCCCCACATTTTCAGAAAAGTTTTTTTTTTAGGTGGGACTTCGTTCTTTTGCGTTTTTTTTTTTTCTCCCCACTTTTGTCGTTTTGCTTCCTCGACTCTCACACTTCATGCAAGTCCATATGTTCTATGACTGGTGGACGTTCTCTGGCGGACTTTAATATTTTGACGTTTGATAAAGAACATTTGGGTTTGTTTGTGAGCTGACGTTTGGTGTTGTGACACCCTGATTCAGTTTGTGATATAAAAGAGAGAAAGGAAAGGTAGAAGAAGAGAAATGAAGAAAAGAATGAAATAGATTAGTAACTAAAGGAAAAAAAAATAAAGAAAGAGAGAAGAAGAAAGAAAGAAAGACAAGAAAGAAAGAAGAGAGAGAAAGAAAGAAAGGAAGGGTGTTGTTCTTTCGCTTCAGTGCTGATTGAGCTGTATCGCCTGAATCACAGAAGGATTCAGGTGTTATGAGTGCCGCATCACAATGACTACGACTGCTTTACCGTAGGTAGCATCCACAGAGTAACTTCCAATGAAATCACACAGTAGCACTTCTTTTCTATGACAGTTTTTAACGGGCACATGTAATGATGAAAGTTTCAGTGACTGACGTCAACAATGTACACAAACATCATACAAGGTTGTAAAACACGTTACATACTTTCACACCTCAAATCCATCAAATCATGATATCCGAAGAAAGTAAATTATGCAGACAAATTTTAGTATCACATTGTTTTAATTAGGCCCCAAGGTCACGGACATCATTAGGTAGAAGGGGATGAGAATACTCAGTACTTAGTACCTCTATATACAGAACATAGTATAAGAATTGTCGACCTATGAGTTGAATATATGAAGACCAAGAAGAAAGAAAGAAAACTATCGCAATACCTACCTTGTCCCATCATCGTTTCCGCCACCGTCACCCTGTTCCGCCCCCTACCCCCCCCTCCCCCCATTCTCTGTGTGTGTGTGTGTGTGTGTGTGTGTGTGTGTGTGTGTGTGTGTGTGTGTGTGTGTCCTCTCTCTCTCTCTCTCTCTCTCTCTCTCTCTCTCTATCCCTCTCTCTCTCTCTCTTTACCTATCGCCCTCGACTCAGAGCCGTGTCTAGAGTTAATCCTGACAATCTATGTTCCATGCCAGACCACTCGGATGACGTCAGAGTCGTGTTCCGCATGCCGGCGTGGTGCGCTAGGTGCCAGTCAGCATCGTCCCATCGTCCCTTCCTGATCGCGTCATCAGAACGACTGCGCTCCTCGCCTGAGTCCCCCCCCCCCCCCCCCCCCCTCCTTTTGTGACCGTAGATGAACACGTTGTGTACCGGTGTCACAGTCATCAAAGAGGTTGGGAAAGACATGAATGATTTTGTTGTTGTTGTTGTTGTTTTGTTATTTAGAAAAGAAAATGTCGGGGGAGTGTAGGAGAGGGGGTGGGTGGGGTGCGTGGATTTAGAAACAATTATTGGATGTAGTGTTCAAAACTCCCTCCGCACGTCCCTTAACAAACCCATCTCTTATTCTCAGCAAAACTATGTGGAAGTGTTTATAAAACTCCTCATGTTCCTTAAGAAATTTATCTCTTATTATCTGGTGAACTGTGTGAAAGAGCTTATAAAACTCGTCATGTTCCTTAACACATTTATCTCTTATTATCTGGTGAACTGTGTGAAAGAGTTTATAAAACTCGTCATGTTCCTTAACACATTTATCTCTTATTATCTGTTGAACTGTGTGGAAAACGTGTTTTGTCCTGTGATTCGTTTGTTCATGTTTGACGGATGTAGTGCTTAAACTTTTTAAGATATATCGAAGAGTTTTTAAAACTCCGCATGTTCCTCAACAAATCTGTTTTTGATTATCTAGACAACTATTTGGAAGTCAGTTCTGGGTCTTTTGTCTTTCGCGTTCCCGGCCATGCTAGATCCTCAATCCGGTTAGTAGAAAGGCGAAGTCTACAGTCCGCCGCAGAGATCCCACCACCGGTCCCCACAGCTTCTCCTGGACCTCAACCGGACTGGGCCACGTCTGGCGTCTCAAGGCTTCAAAGGAAGGGGCAGTACTGTAAGACGTAGGTGGGAGTTTAGGAGCCTGTGCCACAAGGGCACCGATCAGTGCTATCCACAGCAGCAGCAACAGAAGAAACTGGAACCTGCACGGTCAGACTCAAAGTTGTCCGTGACGTCTCCCTATAGAGCACGGTCCCCCCAAACCCGAACAGACTTCTGTGCTGTTACCTTTAGAGCATTGCATCCACGAACTAGATTCAACTGACCACACATGTACAAGAACACGAAATATGCCATTCCACAAGAGACTTATCAAGCTTTGTACAGAAATACCAAACTAATCACACGCAACACAGACTGCATTGCAAAATCCTTACCTACTGATTAAGTATATATATATATATATATATATATATATATATATATATATATATATCGGAAATGACTTCGACAAGATGACAACCCTGTTATGGTCCCTGGCGTTCGTCTGGGCTGTAAACAACATGAATTGAACCGAAAACTCATGAATTCCAGCACCAGTCGTTTGACCAAATTCATCTGGCATGACACCATTCAGATTGTAACGTTCCACAACTTCAATAAAAGAAGACAAATAAAACTTGACCCATGAATGCCAGGTTTACCTAACCTAGAATTAAGTAGATTACCCCCGCCCCCCCCCCCCCCCCCCCCCCACACACACACACCCCTCCTCTTGTTCTTATCCTGTACTAAGCACTTTACAAAATTTTCATCAATGAATAGGAAGCTTTTCTTATCCTGTATGAAGAGTTCACAAAATGTCACACACACACACACACACACACACACACACACACACACACACACACACACGCCCACGCACACGCACACACACGCACGCATGCACGCATGCGCACACACGCACGTACACACACACACACACACACACACACACACACACACACACACGCACGCACGCATGCACGCACGCACGCACGCACGCACGCACATGGATAACAGCGGCAACTGTTGGGCCATTTTCAAAGCCCAGCAGAAAAGAAAGTCGCAATTCAGCCGCGCTGGTTGGTGTCTGTGGATTCAGGACTCGGGGTTTCTTGACTGATGCAGACTCTAATGTGACTGTAACGTTTCGGTGTCGTGGTGGTCGTGCCGTGGATATTGAATCCCACCTTTTGTTCAGCGTAATGATGACAACTCTTTTGTCAACACTGTGAACAAACCCCTTGCAGCAACTTCTCAAGCCAGGGGAAGTAACTTGGCACGAGCTGAGCACGCACCGCGTCACTCTTTGAGTATTTATTTATTTATTTAACTGGAGGAACTTGGATTCACTGTTTGATCTGGATCCAAACCACTGATACCCCTCCCCTCCTCCTTGAATTTAATGAGTTTGACCCTGGGGGGTGGGGTGGGGGTGGGGTTCATCTTTTGAGCTTGATGAAAAGAGGATGTCTGTACTTTTGGCATGATCAGACTGACAGACGAACGAGTCAGCAGATGACAGTGAACATTACACTTCTTGCCAGAGGGAAATATAACACGGCCACACGCACACGCACACAGAGAGAGAGAGAGAGAGAGAGAGAGAGAGAGAGAGAGAGAGAGAGAGGGGGGGGGCTCTCTCTCTCCGTTGACTGGGCAATGAAAGAATATGATTGTGTGTGTGTGTGTGTGTGTGTGTGTGTGTGTGTGTGTGTGTGTGTGTGTGTGCGTGCTGCGTGCGTGTATGAGCGTGTGTGTGTGTGGTGTGTGCGTGTGTGTGTGTGCGTGTGTGTGTGTGTGTGTGTGCGTGTGTGTGTGTGTGTGTGTGTGTGTGTGTGTGTGTGTGTGTGTGTGTGCGTGCATGCGTGCGTGTGTGAGCGTGTGTGTGTGTGCGTGTGTGTGTGTGTGTGTGTGTGTGTGTGTGTATGAGCGCGTGCGAGTGCGCGCGCATCAGTAACATGCAGTCTTTAACGCATAGGTGAGTACACGAAATCACGTATTACGCGTAATTCCGACATGTGTCACTCCTTTCAACTATCCCCTGACATGAATGTCTGTGTGTTCACGACAGGGCCTGGTGATAGTCCCACCCACTGCCGCCGTCCACCCGCCCAGCGCAATGACCGTGAAGGTCAAAGTCACAATGGACCTCAGGACACTGCCTCCTCAGCTTCCAGCGATTACGCCAACCCCAATGACGTCATCGTAGGCAACAACCATCGCTACCTCCCGCCCCCCAAACGATGCGTCATACGGCAGCGCGAGGATGGGTATCTGACACCTACGTCCGAGCCACCTACGACGAGAGTGAGCCTACAAGAGCTCTGGAGTTTGAGAACGACGTTTACAATCAGGACACGTATAGTGAAGGAAGATACTGACTCTGTCTTGTCTTCTTCCCGTCAGTGACCTCAACATTCACTCTGTCCAGAACTCTCTAGCTTTCGTCTGAAGGTGGAGTCTGGTAGAGTTCTGAATTTGCTCAGTACATGGGCAGTCGCAGTCAGCCGGCGGAAACTAAATATATTCTTCTCATGCCAGCTGCAGCGTTACCTGTCTTGTTGCCACTGAACGAGGGTCAGCACAATGAGATGAATGTGCTCACTCCAGGAAGCAAGACAATGCCGGGGTCATGGTTCGTATCCAGCACTGGCCGGGTACTTTTCACCCCCTTATCCACCCGACGTCTGAGTGCTAGAAGTCTTCCCGATCAGCCGACCGATCAAAGTTCTGTGTGCAAAGTGGTGGGTGTCCCTAACAACATTCTGTTGAGGAAATCCACGCTAACGGGTCCACAGGACATAGGCAGGTTGAAGATAGTATGGCCGATGCTGTATTGCGGCGATGCCTTCTCGTTTAGGAGAACATACCTGAGTTTTATTACAGAGAAATCTGTTGCGCCAAAGAAATTGTACAGTACAATGTGATGCGTTGTGATGCGATGCGATACAATACAGTACATTACAATACCATGCAATATAATACAATACAGTACAACACAGCACAACGTAGTACAATATAATACGAAGAACAACGGTAAAACGGTAACCTTCATGGTAAACTTCGATCTATGGACTTCAGTAATCTCTCTCTCTCTCTCTCTCTCTCTCTCTCTCTCTCTCTCTCTCTCTCTCTCTCTTTTGGCGGCGTCGGCAGCAACTGTGAACCCATTCTCTCTACAGATAAAGACAGCTTGTGGCAAACGCTTCTAGCCTGTGCGAGGAGGGGTGGAGGGGGAGGAGAGGGTGTCCACTGGTAGTGTCAGTCTTGAAAGGTCGTATGCACCGCATGCTCTGTGCCCTCGCCTTCAGCCTCCGAATCCCACCTTGAAGGACGCCACGAACAGCACGAAGGTCCAGATTGGCAGCACGAGTGATACGATCCTTGGCATCTCATACAAAGACCACATTACCAACTTGGAGGTCTAGACCAGTGTAAGGCAAACCATTGGACCATACGAAGACCTGTTGTCCACGGTGAAAAGAAGGAACTTCAGATGGTATGGTCTTGTATCAAGGTCAACAGGACTTGCCAAAACCGCTGTGACTATGTTTTCTACTGCCTGTTATTCCTTTGACTGACCGAATGAAGGAAAACAAATTTCTTGTAACTTTCTGTTTCGTTATTCAAACTTGTGACGACATAGCAGCTTTCCCACACGTGCCTGATGAGCGCCCATTCCTGTCTCCCATGCTTCTACTGCAAGGATGAGGGAGAACTTATTCTGGCGTTACGTTGCCGAAGATGATTCCCCCTTCCGCCATAGTTGGTAGATAACCTTTAAAGAGTGCTTCTAGACTGTGTTTCACAGCTGGAAATTAGGTCAGCTTGCTGGAGAATTACGCTCTAGTCACTGAATGGGTGAAACAGATGCTGCGCTCAATTTCTCTGGTATCTTGCTGCAATAAGAAACGAATACCTGACCCCTGCTGTAACCATGTTATGTTCTTATCACTCAGGAACAGATACCAACGGCAAAACGCTCATTTTAAAGAGAATGTTTTTAATTTTAGCCTCATGGAATTAGTGAAGAGGTTACTACTTCCCTTGAGTGTTTAACAACCAACGTGAATGTCTTGAGACTGATGTGATACCCGTACTGTTGATATGACAATATCTTTCGTTTTTAGCACTGTACTTGAAATGGCTTTCGTGAAAGTTATGTGATGATTTGGCAACATTTATTTCCTCGTTTGGTTTTACTTTTGTTTCTTGCCGTCTTTCGTTTTTAGAAGTGGACTTTAAATGGCTTACGTGAAAGTTATGTGGTGATTTGACAATATTTGTTTTCTCATTTGATTTTACTTGTCTTTTGATTTTTACTTGTACCGTTGAAACATTTACTGATGCACTTCTTTTAAACACAATTAGTAATCCACTAAATGTGCACAAATATATATACAACATTGTTACAAAAAGCGATCATGTTTTTATTGATGTACTTAACTGTGTCCCGGATGTTAAGTTTCCAATGAAATGGAGACAATCAGAGAGATGTTGTGTCTCATTAAAAAAAAATAAATGTCTATGTGCCTTACGGAAAACAGGTGTCCATTGCATCATGTAGATTTGGCGCTATAATTGTCAACCGAAAATTGCTTGGCATTGTCAAGGATGTTTTTTTTGTCGCTGTTTTACATTTTCTGAGCTGCTCCAACGACATCACTCCAACGTCGCTCATTCTGGCGTCGCTATATACAGTCATGCCAAGATTGTCTCATCGCAGTCTCAGAACTGCAGACTGCAAGCATCAAGCACCTGTAAGTCGCACTGCTGCTCAGTCACTGTTGGTGCTCGGTGGCACTCCACAAGCGCAGAACACCACCACCCTAACTGATGACGGTAATCATTCAGGATGTGCTGTGTATATGCTGTTAGGCATTTGGTAATTATTTAAGATGTGTCGTTTATATGCTGTTAGGTATTTGGTAATTATGTAAGATGTATCGTATATATGCTGTTAGGCATTTGGTAATTATTTAAGATGTGTCGTTTATATGCTGTTAGGTATTTGGTAATTATGTAAGATGTATCGTATATATGCTGTTAGGCATTTGGTAATTATTTAAGATGTGTCGTACATATGCTGTTAGGCATTTGGTAATTATTTAAGATGTGTCGTTTATATGCTATTAGGTATCTCCGTAGGGTTCTTCCTACTACGCACACTTTCACTCAAAGAATGTGATTAATCCTTAACCGGATTAATTCTTCGTGTGACTGTTTGTTAGTTTGAAGAGGTGTTCATACTGTTTTGTAGTGACCTGAATAGCAGGATTTCCAGTACTTCTCATCATTGTCAAGGTACTTGTCATCAGAACTCCAGCTAGATTGTCACCTAGCCAATTTTACAAGATCATCTAAAAATCAAATGAGTAGTAACGGTAAAGTGTTGACGGATATGTCTACTATACACAATTTGTCTGCTTGTTGTTATTGATACGTGTCATGGGATGACTATCAATGCGTTTACACACACATTACAGAGAGTGGCAGCAACATGGATGAATTCTTGTCTTCTTGCTGTACTGATCGAGCCATGATATTTGCCAGTGTGTGAACACACAGATTCTGTTTGTTTTGAAACTGTCAGCTGTTTAGGTGACATTGTAACAGAAAAGCTGTCTGTAGGTGGTGAACTTTTTGAGATGAAAACTTTACCAGTGAATGAAATATAAACGAGCATTTAAGACGGGACTGTTTTAGATAAATCTTTTCATTGATGATTCAACTTGCTATTTAGTCTTGAAATTTTGAATGCTTACGTATTTGTGTTTTCAACTTGCTTGCAATTCTTGAAGTGGCCTTCCTGGTTGGCTTGACTATAAACACCATGACCTGACGGCTAGACTTGACTTATTCCAGTTAGTGTAATTAATATTGATATGAATTAGGCATACTGTGTGTATAAAACGTATGCAGAGGATGCTGTTAGCCATGTAAAAGAAAAAAAAACCAAACAAGGTCATGAAAATATCCCTGAAGTCAAAATTGTCGCGATTTAGAGTAACGTTGTTTTAGAAAAAAAAATCGTGCGCTATTTGAAATGAGTCAAGCACATTAGGCGTACAATTAGGTCCACAGCAATAATTGTAAAGGCGAAAGAAATTCTAGAAATGTACAGCGGAGACTTAGCTGTTCAGGAATTAATTGTTACACTTGATCACAACAACAACAAAAAAACACCAGTTGTTCTCTGCCAAATTTTCGTCTTTGATTGGCTTCTTCAGGATTGTTACCTTGGAACACCTAGTAGTCCTCCCTTGACGTCTTAGGAATTGATTCAGGAATTAATTGTTGACAGAACTGATAACATCTCTACGAAATATGAAAGAATGTTCGATTTCTATACATCCGATTTCAGCGTAAAAAAAGACAGCCAGCTGGTGACATCACTGTTGAGACGTGCTTGGAACTCTTTAAGTAATTTCTAACAACAAACATACGTTCTAGAGACCAGAACACAAAGAAAACATCGCCGTCTTTAGACATAAATTTTCAGTTTATTCAAAACTTCGTCATTTCCACGGGTTATGACCAATGATGATATTGTTTTTTTTTCTCAAATGACTCAAACAATTTAACATCGTTGGCGAATTCACGTGTGCATTTTTTTTACATAGTTTTTCAGGAATTGAAAAAATGAACGAAATAATTAAGCAGGTAAATGAGTAGCTGAGAAAAGAAATTTAAAAAAAGGAATAAAAACACAAAAGAAACAAAAGCAGACAAACGATTATATGAAACGTATAAGTGAATGGATGAATAAATAAACAAACAATAAAGCTCAAAGAAAGCGAGGACAGAGTTACAGAAAAAAATGTTGAAAGAAATGAAGGAAAGAATGAAACTGAAAAAAGAATTGAAAACTGGTTTATGTTATTAAAACCCTAAAAACAGAGGACAACGCCAAACCATTTAGTCTCACTTCTAGTTAAACATAGGTATATGTATTGCTTCTCTCTTTACATCCTACAAAGCGGTTGGAATTGTGGTAAACCTGATACATGAAACTCGTTTCATTCAACGCCCATTTTGCGCTGAAGTGGATGAAGATAAGTGATTGCGCGTTCATTTTCGTTGTCCTAAGTGTTTGTATCTTGCCCAAAGAAGACCAAAGAGCGAGGCCGCAATCAGTCACATGTTTATTCTGCAAGTCTCACCACCAGGGCTTTATATAAGAATCCTCTTGTTGTCCTGGTGAATGTGCTTTGTGTTCAATGTTAGTTCATGGAAATAAAACTGTTTAAACCAAGACCAAAGAGGTCGAAACGCGTCGTGTTTTGTCTTGTGATTCGTATGTCTACGTTTTTTGGCGGTGCGCTATTAGTAACATTTAAAATCTGAAACATGAATAGGAAAACCACATCATCCACGAGGGGAATATCAAGGTCAAGCCTGTGTCTAGGGAGAAGTGAGGTGAGAACTTCGTTAACAGCTTAGGTCAAGATCCGTGAGTACGCTTCGCCCTGACCTGATCAATGAGTAATATCCCTCAGTGACTATACACAACTTAGCTGTGTCAAAATCACAGTCAGCAGACCGTGTCAAAGTATGTTGAGGATCACTCGCAATGTACAGCACTGACTATACACAACATAGCCGTGTCAAAATGACAGCCGTTAGAGCCTGTCAAGATCTATGAAAACACCTTGCATTTTAGTGACCCACAGATCACATCTTTAACAGATTATACACAACTTCGTTGTGTCAAAATTACAGCCCAAAATTTTTGTCAAGGTCTGCACATACATCTCGCCATGAAAACCAACAGGAAACAGTCCACTTTGACTATACACAACGTAGCCGTGTCCACATTACAGCAACGGTCCCTGTCAAGATCTGTAAGTACACCTTGCTTCAAACTGACCAGTGGGTGGAGTTCCTCAGTGACTGTAAAAAAGTAAGCCATGTCATTTTTCATCAAACGGACCCTCTGGGCCTTTGGGACATACACCTATCTGCAATATTTGTCATTCATCATGGAGAATTCGCCGCTAAAAAACAAACAAACAAACAAACAAAAAACAAAACAACAACAACAAAACGTCAGCAGTTCGTGTGAAATACAAACGCATTTGCATGAAAAAGACTTGTACATAAAGCCCTTTGACAACATTCTCATGGTCTTCAGTGCAATTAGTAATGTACTTTATCGTGACAACAAAAAGTAAAAGTGCTCAGCACAAGCACACTCACTGTCAAAAGCAGAATTTTACACAGTAACAAAGTGAAAAGTTACCTGAAAAGTTCCAATCCTGACTGTTGGATGAATACTTCGGTTAATGAAAATCTCTAGAAGTATCTCTTGTTTATTTTTCAAACAATAATCAATTGATGAATAAGGCGTCCTGCCATATATATTGAAACGCTTTAAGTACACATCATGGCATAAGTCTTTTTAAATATTTCAATTTTCATGATGTATATCCATGTCTAGGAAGTATTCGACCAACAGTAAGATTTTTGGGGACGGAATAGCTCAGTTGGTAGAGCGTCAGACTCATGACTCTGGTGATCCTGGGGTTCGAATCCCCACCGGGCCGTTTCGGTACATCGGGATTTTTGCCACGGAGTTAACATTGGTGCTGACTCCACTACCCAAAAAGCCCTTCGAATCAGACTATAAACCGAGGTTCCGTGTGCGAAAGCACGCATAACATCTAGCACACACACGTAAAATCACATGAGTACCTTCCGGAAGAGAAGGCCAGTTGGTCATTGGTGTGGATGACACACTTGACATAGCATGCACCGAAAGAATCACAATGTGAATGAAAAATTGAGAGACCGACAGACTGAAGGACGCGGAAAATGATGGAATGTAGCGCCAGCAGGCAACTCCAATCTGCTCTACCCGGGTAGGCAGCCAGTTGTGTGAACGAAAGCGTGAGTGGTAATGAGCTTAGAGCTTGGTCTCTAACCGAGGATAGACGCTGTTTAAGTACTCAAAATAATAATAGTCCTCCTCCTCCTCCTCCTCCTAATAATGGCTAAATGTTCTAGTGTACACATTAATTATTAAAGCAAGCATTGGTAATTGTAATCCTTCACATTGTACGTTGCGCTCAGAACATATAACTGTGACGAAAGAGGCATACTACTAGAAATATGGATTGTGTGCAGAAGCGTTGCGTAACACAAGAAATATGGATTGTGTGCAGAAGCGTTGCGTAACACAAGAAATATGGATTGTGTGCAGAAGCGTTGCGTAACACAGAAACATGGATTGTGTGCAGAAGCGTTGCATAACACAAGAAATATGGATTGTGAGACTGGTAACCAGAACAGCGATTGTGTGCAGACGTGCGAACACAAGAAATATGGATGGTGCAGAAGCTTGCGTACACAGAAATATGATTGTGCAGAAGCGTTGCGTAACACAAGAAATACAATTACCTGGTGGTGATAACGACGAGTTGTGTCACAATCTCTATTTCAGTTAACATATGAATACAATTGTCCGTTTATTGGGGACGTGGGGGTAGAGATGGGGGGGGGGGGGGGGGGGGAATGATGTAAGTACGAGCGTGTGTGTGTGTGTGTCACATGGAGCATAGTGGTGCGTTCAAGGAAAGCACTGGAGACTCCACCTTTGCAGTCATTCAGCGAGCTCAATAATCACCGCGCTCTTGAATTTTCTCTCATTTGTTATTATCCAGAACTGAGTCAGATGTGTGTGTGTGTGTGTGTGTGTGTGTGTGTGTGTGTGTGGCGCCGCGCGCGCGCGCGCGGTGTGTGTGTGTGTGTGTGTGTGTGTGTTGCGTTGCGTGCGTGCGTGTGTGTGTGTGTGTGTGTGTGTGTGTGTGTGTGTGCTCAAAGTGCATTATTCATGTGCGGTCTGTGCATGTGATCTATACAATACTCTGCCGTTTTTTCACCCACAAGAAGTATCTGAAGCTTATTTTCTTAATTAAAAAAAATACCACAGTATACAGTATCGTATAACTCCTTCAGATTTCTCTGTGCGAGTTGCCTGCTTCGCTATAATCTTACCCAGCTGTTCCCCTGCTTAGTATTCATGCGCTATTGCATCAATAAAGCATCCCTTTCGACTCAGACATCCCGTTTACTTCCTCCAGTTCTAAATAGTCTGGTTCCTCAGGCGTACATGACGGACGATGGTCACAGGACTTGAGTGAGGTGGGTGGGGTCGGACTCAGATAGCCATGACTGTCAGTAACTGCCGGACAGGGCGTCGGGCGGGCGGCAGGCGAGGGGGCGGAAAGGGCGGGCGCTGGACGGGGCTGAGGAAGAGGCCGAGGGTCGGGGATGATCGTGAAGGGAGGAGGGGAATAGCGGAGAGAGGTGGCGATATCCGCGGTAGGAGCAGCCGGAGGCATCGCACCGGGCACGCGGTCTGGGTAGCGGCGAAGGGCCACGTCTAGGTTCTCGGTGCTGGAGGTCGACCTGGAGGTTTTCTCTTTGGAACCTGGAATTGCCAACGAGAAGGACCCGTCAGTCGACCCAGCTCACCACGCGATGCACGTGCCGTCAACACTATGTTAATTTATATATTTACCAACATCACCCAGAAGAAGAATATTAAATTGCAGTGTGTCCTGATAATGGCATTGTGTCTTCGATTTCAAAATCTTCTTCTTCTATAGTGTTTTTTTTTTCTTTTCTTTTCTTTTAGCGCTAAGAAAGCGTCTGTGTTGATTTCTAGCATGCTTGATGCTACTGCTCTCAGCAACAAGGCGGCAGTAATTGTGAACAGACCCACAGACATACAATGACACTTGCACGTGCTCTGCCTGTCCCGCCTTTCCCCTCTCTCCAACATTAGATTATACTCCCCACTCTCCACATCACACACATACACGCACGCACGTACACATACACGTGCGCACGCCCGCATGCACGCACGCACGCACACACACACACACCAATATATATATATATATATATATATATATATATATATATACATACACATATATACATATGTATGTGTGTGCCACACACACACACACACACACACACACACACACACACACACACACACACACACACACACACACACACACACAGGCACGCGCATGCTCGCGCGAATTGCATACTCTCAGAATGAGAGAGAGGCGGAAAAAATGATTCTCTCATTACCTTTTTACGGCACTGATCACGACTTTTCAAAAACATTTTTGTTTTATGATCTCATATCATGTAGCAAAACAAATAAAAGAAAATGAATATGAAATAACCATTTTTTAGAACAATCATGAAACAACCCCCCCCCCCACCCCCCCACCCCCACCCACACCTCATTACGGATTTATGCCAATAACGTGGTACCATGTACTTTTTGGAACAATGAGAACATGTACATAGAACACACTATGTGAGTCTGTAACGTAACAACACTGTCAGGCCAGGCTACCATCTTGTGCTAGCAGCTAACCCAGGATAACATTCTGTAGGACACGTTGCTGCAGATCCGAACTGTGCCATTCAGAGAGCAGGCAACTAATCGACCACTCTCTTCAAATACAATGATATACTAAATTGTCTAAACCCTCTATTTGGACCCAACCGTATTTGTACTCTGAACAAGAACATTAAAGAAAACCCAACCACACACACACACACACGCACACACACACGCACACACACGTATGCACGCACGTACGCACGCACACACACACACACCACACACACACACACACACACACACACACACACACACACACACACACTTCCCTTGCATTAAACACACAGGACGTGTAGTGTATCGCTTTCCCACGATGGCTTTGTTCGTGCATTTCCAACACAATGGCGAGGAAGCAAAACACACTATCCCTCACAATGATATAAGGCTGGGGTGTACACGTACCTCTTCGCCTGCAGCAGACAAGCAGCGCGATGACGAGAACGATGATGACGACGATGAGAAACGATCCGACACCAGCCGCCACTGGCACCAACCACCCCATTGTCTTGTCGGACCTGTGAAGGGCAGCGAGAGTGCCGATTGGTTGAAGGAAAGTGCTGTTAATCTCACATCTCTCTTCCTCTCTCTCTCTCTCTCTCTCTCTCTCTCTCTCTCTCTCTCTCTCTCTCTCTCTCTCTCCCCTCTCTCGCTCTCTCTCTTTGCCCCCCACTCCCCATTGTTTCATAAAAGGTTGAAATTGTGTGTGGTTTATTCGCACGCATTTCATCGTCTTTAGTGTTTACTATTTTTCTTTACTACTATCTTTTCTTCTTTTCTTTCTTTCTTGATTTTTGTACATGTTTACATTTCTGTATATATGCATATGCGTGATTGTGTGTGTGTGTGTGTGCGTGCGTGCGTGCGTGCGTGCGTGCGTGCGTGCGTGCGTGCGTGCGTGCGTGTGTGTGTGTGTGCGCGCATATACGTATACGCGTAGTTATGTATATATTTCTATTTTCTATATAAAATTGCAACTTTAATAGTCTCCTGCCACTACCTTTGCCACATACGTAATCAAAAACATCTGAACACACTAGAGGCACACTTGTCTTGTTTCTGTTCAAATTTGGACGGTGACTGTAAAACTGTATGTGACTGCCAACATTGGAAACAATTCATTCAAACCAAAGGGCATGGTGAGAAAAATGTAAAACTGTATGTGACTGCCAACATTGGAAACAATTCATTCAAACCAAAGGGCATGGTGAGAAAAATGTAAAACTGTATGTGACTGCCAACATTGGAAACAATTCATTCAAACCAAAGGGCATGGTGAGAAAAATGTAAAACTGTATGTGACTGCCAACATTGGAAACAATTCATTCAAACCAAAGGGCATGGTGAGAAAAATGTAAAACTGTATGTGACTGCCAACATTGGAAACAATTCATTCAAACCAAAGGGCATGGTGAGAAAAATGTAAAACTGTATGTGACTGCCAACATTGGAAACAATTCATTCAAACCAAAGGGCATGGTGAGAAAAATGCACACTGTTAACAGAAGCCCTGAGAAAGACGGTCAGGATCGTGCTCACTCGGTGGTGGAAGGCGGGGCAGCGGTGGGCAGTTCCTGGGGACACTGGCCACAGTCCTCTGAGGCTTGCGGACACACGGACCCCTGGTCCAGCGGAATCAGCTCGTCACGCCTCAGCGATAAGCCGGATGTTGTGGTCCAGGTGCCAACCTATTTGGGGTGTGCAACCATCAGACTGCCATGTTTACTATTGGGGTGTGTAACCACAAAAACTGTCATTTTTACTATTGGGGTGTGTAACTACCAAACTGTCATTCTTACTGTTGGGGTCTGTGACAACCATAGTGTCATTTTTTTTACTATTGGGGTGTGTAACCATCAAACTGTCATTTTTACTACTGGGGTGTATAACCACCAAACTGTCATTTTTACTAATGCGGTCTATAACCACCAAACTGTCACATTTACTACTGGGGTGTGTAACCACCAAACTGTCATTTTTACTGTGGGATGTAACACCAAACTATCATTTTTACTATTGGGGTGTAACCACCACACTGTCATTCTTACTACTGGGGTGTGCAACCACCAAACTGTCATTTTTACTATTGGGGTGTCACCACCAAACTGTCATTTTTACTATAGGAGTGTAACCACCAAACTGTCATTTCCACTATGGAATGTAACCACCAAACTGTCATTTTTACTATTGGGGTGTGCAACCACCAAACTGTCATTTTTACTATTGGGGTGTAACCACCAAACTGTCATTTTTACTATAGGAGTGTAACCACCAAACTGTCATTTCCACTATGGAATGTAACCACCAAACTGTCATTTTTACTATTGGGGTGTGCAACCACCAAACTGTCATTTTTACTATTGGGGTGTAACCACCAAACTGTCATTTTTACTATAGGAGTGTAACCACCAAACTGTCATTCTCACTACTGGGGTGTGCAACCACCAAACTGTCATTTTTACTACTGGGGTGTGCAGCCACCAAACTGTCATTTTTACTATTGGGGTGTGCAACCACCAAACTGTCATTTTTACTACTGGGGTGTGCAGCCACCAAACTGTCATTTTTACTATTGGGGTGTGTAACCACCAAACTGTCATTTTTTACTATGGGATGTAACCACCAAACTGTCATTTTCACTATTTCGTTTTTTTTTATATTCTTCGCTCGTCAGATCTTTCAAAAGCTGTGTCGGGATGAGGTATGTATATAGTGTTGGAGAGAGAGAGAGAGAGAGAGAGAGAGAGAGAGAGAGAGAGAGAGAGAGAGACAGACAGACAGACAGACAGACAGACAGAGAGAGAGAGTGCGTGCGTGTGTGCGTGCGTGCGTGTGTGCGTGCCCGCGCGCGCGCGTGTGTGTGTGTATGTGTGTGGTGTGTGTGTGTGTGTGTGTGTGTGTGTGTGTGTGTGTGTGTGTGTGTGTGTGTGTTTCGAGAGAGAAGCGTGCGCGCGCACACACGCATACACACACGCGCGCGCGCACACACGCACGCATGCAAGTACACAAACACGCACGCATGCAAGCACACATGCACGCACCAGGCACACACGCACGCACGCACAGAGAGAGAGAGAGAGAGAGAGAGAGAGAGAGAGAGAGAGAGACAAAGACAGAGAGGCAGAGAGAGAGAGAGAGAGAGAGAGAGACAGACAGACAGACAGACAGACAGACAGACAGACAGCGAGAGAAAGAGGGAGAGAGAGTGAGAGAGAAAGACAGAGACAGACAGACAGAATGGATGGGGCAGGTGTAGCGAAGACGTGGGCGTGGAGGAGGCAAGGAGGACAAAACACACACACACACACACACACACACACACACACACACACACACACACACACACACACAAAACAAGACAAGACAAGACAAGAGAGACAGACAGACCCAACCCACCTGTACATACGCAACGCCCTCCTCCTCGGAAGGGTCCCCTTGCTCTGCTGCCGACACCACCACCTGCATCACCCTGTAGCCCAGCATCCCGTCACCCCCGCCGTCAAACGCAGAGGACTCCCGCCCGTCCCCCTGTTCGTCCAACTCCACCGCGTGCATCGCCGACACCAGACGCTGCGACGTCAGATCCTGACAGACGCTGGACGCGTTCGCCCCGCAATGCTGGGTCAAGGCGGCGTGAAAGCCTTTGACCAGGGCGTAGGTGGACTGGATGAACAACGGAACGGCGGCGTCCTGCTCGTAGTGGAACTCGTCGCCTTCGTTGGAGACCAGGTTCTGGGGGCACGGGACCCGACCCTTGCGTCGGAAGCTCTTGTCCCCGAAGCAGCCTAGGAAGGCGGGCAGCCATGGGTTGGTGCTCTGGGAGAGGTCCAGGTGAGTGAAATACCGCTGGAAAGCGGGGTCTGGTTTCACGTCTGGCACCAGGATTAAAGACCCTTCCAGCGTGGGCCTGCGTTGCACGAGCTCCTTCCTCCTCCTCTCCCACAAGTCGCTTCCAAGGAACCGGAAGTTGTCTTCTGACGTCAGCAGCGGCAAGATGGCGGTGAAGAGCTTATCGATTTCCACGTCGGGCAAGAGGGTGAGGATGATTTTGGCGCCGCGCTTCTCTCTCAGCTTGTTGGCGATGTATTGGTAGTGGTTGGTGTGAGGGCTGGGTGTGATGGCGATGCTCTGGCCGATGCAGATGTTGTAGCGGTGGCTGGAGCTTTCTTCTTGAAGTCTTTGCAGAATTCCAGTGGCGTCAGCCGTGCTGCTGTCGTATATTACCTGTACGTAGTTGGCTCCCAAGCTGTGAACGATGTCCAGCATGACCTGCGTAAGCCGGAACTGACGCAATAAATCACTGCACTCGACAAGAGTTTGAACGACTGCAGACTAAAAAATATGAAATACTCAATAAGTGTGCCCCCCCCCCCCCCCCCCCCCCCCCCCCCCCCCCACACACATACACACAAAAAGAGAGAGAGAGAGAGAGAGAGAGAGAGAGAGGAGAGAGAGAGAGAGAGAGAGAGAGAGAGCAAAGTAAAATCACTTTACATTCAGTTTAAGAAACACGTAAAAAGAAAACTGAACAGAAAATTCAGGTTATGAAAACCTACATTAATTTCAGAGGTATATCAAAGAGTAATGTTTTGTTTTGTTTTGTTTTGTTTTTGATTTGCTTACGTCAAATGAAATGTGGCATTGGATAGAAAGAAATACTATGATAATTAGGGGTGGGGACATCTGTACCATGATCTGTCCTGAATTTCCGAATTGATCAAATATCTGATTTATAGTCAAAACCGCCTCAATGCATCTTTTATACATATCATTAAAATGAAAAAACAAACAAACAAGCAAATGAAAACATTACAACACAACATATGATATACTCGCACTGCATGCAACATAACAGTGTCAAACGTGGCAATTTCCTTTTGCGCTGCGAACACCAGATGGTTGAGTACGAAGATGTTGACAAAGAAACGACGGAAGGAATTCCAGACACACCACAGACAGATCGATAAAACACAACTTCCTATCATCAACACATATCTAAAACGTGCAGATTCTATCGGCTTTAAAGGGTACGCTTTGTTGGTCTACAAATAGCACAAAAATTTTACATTAAACCACTGACATTTATTTTTCGGAGAAGGAGGACTAGGGGCGGGGGGTGGGGGGGGGTGGGGGGTGGGGGGTGGGGAGGGAGAGGATAAGGAGTAGGGTGAAAGGAAGGTGGAGAAAATGCCAGGAGCATCGGTTTGTGTCTATGGAGCAAGAACCTCATAATATGCATAGTCCAAATTAACTTCCCAAAGCTAAGCATGGTTCATGAAAAAAAACCCTGCTGATTTACTATTCTCTAACCCGTTCCCCCCCTCCCCCTTGTGTTTAGCCACTATTAATGCTACAACTATTATCGTCATATTTTCACCAGAAGTGGCAGCATTCCTTCTCTTACTATTTAAATATTTTTAAAAACCAAAATTACTATCATCATTATTATTGCTATTCTTGTCATTTTCATTATTGCCATCATTATTATTTTAACTCCCATGGTCCCCTTCCCAACAGCCTCGTTTTCATTCAACGCCCATTTTGCGCCGAATATGAGAAGATAAGTGGTTGTTCGTTCTTCGTTTTCATTGTCCTGAATGTTGTTTGTTTCACCTGAAGAAGACCTAACAGGTCAAAATGCATCGTGTTTTGTCCTGTAATCTGTTTGTCTAGACTGTCTTTGCGGAACAAATCATTTTTCTTTAAAAAAAACATGATTGATGAAGTTAAGCGTGGTGATAATGATCCTTGCAGAATGATTCTGGACATTTGCGATGAGAACGAACAGACAGAGATGCGGGGAGGGAGAGGATCTCCATTTATTTTCTTAACGCTCTGTCTTTCGTGGTAATGCTCTGAAGAAATATTGACGTAACTTACCAATGCCTGAGTGTCGGCAGCTGGCACCAGTCTCAGGAAGTAGGGGTATTTCCTCCGGTCTGACAGCTCGATGGCAGTGGCACTCCCGCTCACCTGTCAGAGGATTTCATGGACACGGGCATGATTTCTTTTCTGACCCCACCACCCTTTCTCCAACCTCTCGTCATAAGACTCTCTTTTTTTTGGTCAGTATTATCAGTATTAGTATTAGTATCATTGTTGTTGTTGTTGTCATTCTTATTCTTATTATTGTTGTTTTTGTCGTTATCATCATCATCATCATCATCATCATCATCATCATCATCATCATCATCTTCTTCTTCTTCTTCTTCTTCACCATCATCTTTACTATTATCATTATTGTTATAATTACTATCATCATCATCATCATCATCACCATCATCATCATCATCATCATCATCATCATCATCATCATCATCATCATCTTCTTCTTCTTCTTCTTCTTCTTCTTCACCATCATCTTTACTATTATCATTATTGTTATAATTACTATCATAATAATCATTATTATCATCATTAGTGTCACTATTGTTATTATCATCATCATTATTGTCACTATTGTTACATCATCATTATTATTATCATGATTATGATGATGATTATGATGATAATGATGATTGTTATTGTTATTATTATTATTATCATTCCTATCATTATCATTATTTTTATCATCATTATCATTACAGCCGTACACAAACACCACACCAGCTTGTACACCCTACATCCACCCTCACCTGCACGAAGGTCGGAAGCAGACGGCTGAGGGTGTCGTAGGCCGCCACAGTGGTGTCGCTGTCGTCAGCCCCCACCACCCCCATCACCCGCCCCAGCACATCGCTGGCCATCCGACCGTCCGGCAGAGGGACACTGCCCGTGGACAGCTGGGTCAGCACGTGGCGGAGGTACAGTGGACTGCTGCACGTGTTGATGACCACCAGGCCCACCTGTCTGCCAGGTATGGTGTTCTGAACGTGACACACACGACAATGCGGATCGTCAGTGTGTGTGTGTGTGTGTGTGGGGAGGGGGGGGGGGAGATGTGTGTGTATGGGGGGGGGTGGGTAGGGGGGGTGATGTGTTTGTGTTATGGTGTGCATACACACGCACAGGCGCGCGTGTACAGAGAGAGAGAGAGGAGAGAGGAGAGAGAGAGAGAGAGAGAGAGGAGAGAGAGAGAGAGAAGACAGACAGACAGAGACAGAAGTAGACAGACAGAGAGACAGACAGACAGACAGACAGACAGACAGACAGAGAGAGAGAGAGAGAGAGAGAGTGTGTGTGTGTGTGTGTGTGGGGTTACATGAAGGATTCTTCCGTTTAACTAAAGAATGTTGACACTGTCTGCTTTATTATCATCATCAGCAGCAGCATCATGATCATTGTTATCATTATTATTGTTATTATCATATAATGTGTGTGTTGTTGTTGTTGTTGTTGTTGTCGTCGTTGTTGTTTTTGATAAGCGAAAAGCTAAATGCCTAAATCATCACAACGAAGAGTTGAAAGAAACCAGTGAAAGTAACGTCTCTGCTTCTTAAGAAGCAAAGCCCTGGACAGGGGCTTTAGTGACGAACTAAAACACATAATATGACATCCCCGCATGTCTTCATGGATCCAGTACAACAATCCCATGTCAGTTTGGTGAAAGCCATCCCCGTTGACTTAACTTCACCGCCCTTCCTGTGATTTTTCAACAGCCAGTGAGCAAACACGTTGCATTTGAGTTTGCGACACGTCAATTATCATGGTAGAGAAATACGGAAGGGAGGTAACTGTGAATGCTCTCTCTGGACGTGATCACTACGTTGTTCGCATGTGGCACGGAATTTATAGCTATTTTAATGTGCATTGTCCAGGCGCTGTTCGTTCCACGGTGAACTGCTTTAAACGGACAGTATAGGAAGTAATGTGCGTCACAGAAATGCACGGACTTTTAATTTATTCGTCACCTCTCCAGTTTTACACTTTGAGTGATATTCCTACGGTATTTCAATGGGAAACCATGCAAACGGATGGCAATGGAGAGAGAGAGAGAGAGAGAGAGAGAGAGAGAGAGAGAGAGAGAGAGAGAGAGAGAGAGAGTTGGGGCTAGGAGGCGGGACAGGCGGGAGGGGGGGGGGGGACACTTAATTAACAGCACAGATGGAGCAAATGGCTGCGAGGGTGAGGAAACACATCCATTGTCAATATGATTTTTTAAAAATTCGCAGTGGTTTGTAAAAACAACACGCACAGGGGATCTCATGAAGTGCATATTTCATGACATTTCATCGCATTCACAACGGGAGTATTGTGCGTACCACAGACACGAGTAAAGGAAATAAAGAAGGAGAGAGAGAGAGGGAGGGAGAGAAAGAGGCTCAATATGAAAGAGAGAGAGAGAGGGGGGGGAGGGAGGGAGAGAAAGAGGCTCAATATGAGAGAGAGAGAGAGAGAGAGAGAGAGAGAGAGAGAGAGAGAGAGAGAGAGAGAGAGAGAGATTCAAATTCAGATTCAAATGTTTTATTCACATGTAGGCCTGGACTCCTTATGAAGGGATACATGAATACAATATAACAACAGCGGATATTGAAAAAAAAAAAACACAAACCTACAAGCTGATTAGAATGAACTGTAATCTTCTTTTTATGATATATCTGTTTCTCTTAGTTTACATGCTTTATAGAAACTCAAGGAAAAATTTTGAGCAGCTTTACTGAAGGTTGAAGACATTAACAAGCACAGTTTCAATAATGAAGGTTCTCTGTAGCAAGAGAGAGAGAGAGAGAGAGAGAGAGTGTGTGTGTGTGTGTGTGTGTGTGTGTGTGAGAGAGAGAGAGAGAGAGAGAGAGAGAGAGAGAGAGAGAGAGAGAGAGAAAATAGAGACAGACAGAGAGAGACAGAGACAGACAAACAGAGACAGACAGACAGACAGACAGACAGGCAGGCAGACAGACAGGCTGAAGATGCCGACCTCGCTGTTCATGTCATTCACAGCCATCAACACAGCTTGGGCCACGTCCGCCCCCGCCGCCGTCCTGACCTCTCCACACTTCAACGGACCGTCCGAGCTTGTCTCGTGCACCACCACCAGCGCCATGATGTAGAACTCGCCTTCCACGAACATGACGTCACCGCTGACGTCATGCTCGCAGAGCAAACAGTCGTGATCGTCGTCACACTGCGCGTGAGGTAACTCGTCCCACGTCAGCGGGTTGTCGTTGTCGTCGTAGAATTCTGTTTGGTCTTTGTGGATGTCCAGTCTGAACTGAGTGTATTCGCCTACCTGTGGACACACACACGCGTGAACGGACACAGATGGACATGACAATGGGTCTTACGATGTTCTGGTTTGAGTTTTATTGATTGTACTCGAGCCGTTATGCAGGGCCTTTTTTGAGGGCTGAAGACACGTTCAGGGTGGGGAAGAGGGGATGGGGGTGGGGGTGGAAAAGGGGTGAGGGTGGGGTTGGGGGTGGTGACTAAACAAACAAACAAAAAAACTCGAGCCGTCATGCAGGGCCTCTTTCAGGGCTGAAGACACGTTCAGGGTGGGGAAGAGGGGGTGGGGGTAGGGGTGGGGGTGGAAAAGGGGGTGAGGGTGGGGGTGGAGGTGGGGACTAAACAAACAAACAAACAAACAAAAAAACTCGAACCATCATGCAGGGCCTCTTTCAGGGCTGAAGACACGTTCAGGGTGGGGAAGAAGGGGTGGGGTGGGGGGTGGGGGTGGAAAAGGGGGTGAGGGTGGGGGTGGGGGTGGGGACTAAACAAACAAACAAAAAAGTCATGCCTGCAACCACTAACAACAATAAACACAATGCCCTTACCTAAACATCATACAGCACATCACATGATAACCGATCAATCGGCTTCATTGATTAAGGCAAGAGGCAGTGTGGCTACTGCAGGCGGAAATCAAAACAAATTATTAAAAAGTTCATATTATCAATCCGCCGAACATGAACAAAATTAATGAATCACAAGACAAAACACGACGCGTGTCGACCTCTCAGGTCTTCTTCAGGCATGACAAATGACATTCAGGGCGACGAAGATGAAGAACTGGCAATCACTTATCTTGGTTTTCGTTGTCCTGAGTGTTGTTTCTCTTGCCTGAAGAAGACCTGAGAGGTCGAAACGCGTCATGGTTTGTGTTGTGATTCGTTTGTTCTTGTTTCGCGGATTTATTACATAAGCTTTTTTTTTTTTAAGATTCATCAAGTAAAACACCGTCGTGTTGAACGCGTCAGACATTCCTCTCAGTTGCCCTCCTCTACCCCCCAAACCTCCTCCATCATTCCTTCCTCCAGTTTAAATAAAATTGATATTTAAAAAAAACCGGGAGGGGGTGTGGGGTGGGGGTGGGTGATGTCGGAAGGACCATTCAAAGACTTACGGAAAAAAGGGTGAACATACATTGTAGAATCGTCAGCCTGCATCTACTCTGGACAATATGGACAGTCCCCTGAGCAACGGGTCGCCATATAACAACATAGAGGCTGGCATGTTATGAATTGTACCACATGCTAGCATCTTATGAATTGTATCACATACTGGTATCATATATATTGTAATTCATGCTGGCATCTTTTGAACTGAATTCCATGCCGGCATCTTTTGAATTGTATCCCATACTGGCATCTTATGAATTGTGTCCCATGCTGGCATCTTTTGAATTGTAACCCATGCTGGCATCCTTTGAATTGTATAATGTGGTGGGATATTTTGAATTGTGTCCCGTGCTGGCATCTTTTGAATTGTATCCCATGCTGGCATCCTTTGAATTGTATAATGTGGTGGGATATTTTGAATTGTGTCCCGTGCTGGCATCTTTTGAATTGTATCCCGTGCTGGCATCTTTTGAATTGTAACCCATGCTGGCATCTTTTGAATTGTATCCCGTGCTGGCATCTTTTGAATTGTGTCCCATGCTGGCACCTTATGAATTGTGTCCCATGCTGGCACCTTATGAATTGTGTCCCATGCTGGCACCTTATGAATTGTATCCCATGCTGGCATCTTATGAATTGTATCCCATGCTGGCATCTTATGAATTGTATCCCATGCTGGCATCTTTTGAATTGTATCCCATGCTGGCATCTTTTGAATTGTATCCCATGCTGGCATCCTTTGAATTGTGTCCCATGCTGGCACCTTATGAATTGTATCCCATGCTGGCACCTTATGAATTGTATCCCATGCTGGCATCTTTTGAATTGTATCCCATGCTGGCATCCTTTGAATTGTATCCCATGCTGGCACCTTATGAATTGTATCCCATGCTGGCATCCTTTGAATTGTGTCCCATGCTGGCACCTTATGAATTGTATCCCATGCTGGCACCTTATGAATTGTAACCCATGCTGGCATCTTTGAATTGTGTCCCATGCTGGCACCTTATGAATTGTATCCCATGCTGGCACCTTATGAATTGTATCCCATGCTGGCACCTTATGAATTGTATCCCATGCTGGCATCTTTTTGAATTGTATCCCATGCTGGCACCTTATGAATTGTATCCCATGCTGGCACCTTATGAATTGTATCCCATGCTGGCACCTTATGAATTGTATCCCATGCTGGCACCTTATGAATTGTGTCCCATGCTGGCACCTTATGAATTGTGTCCCATGCTGGCATCTTTTGAATTGTATCCCATGCTGGCATCTTTTGAATTGTATCCCGTGCTGGCATCCTTTGAATTGTATCCCATGCTGGCACCTTATGAATTGTATCCCATGCTGGCATCTTTTGAATTGTATCCCATGCTGGCATCCTTTGAATTGTATCCCATGCTGGCACCTTATGAATTGTATCCCATGCTGGCATCTTTTGAATTGTATCCCATGCTGGCATCTTTTGAATTGTATCCCGTGCTGGCATCTTTTGAATTGTAACCCATGCTGGCATCTTATGAATTGTATCCCATGCTGGCACCTTATGAATTGTATCCCATGCTGGCACCTTATGAATTGTATCCCATGCTGGCATCTTATGAATTGTATCCCATGCTGGCATCTTTTGAATTGTATCCCATGCTGGCATCCTTTGAATTGTATAATGTGGTGGGATATTTTGAATTGTAACCCATGCTGGCATCTTATGAATTGTAACCCATGCTGGCATCTTATGAATTGTAACCCATGCTGGCATCTTTTGAATTGTATCCCGTGCTGGCATCTTTTGAATTGTGTCTCATGCTGGCATCTTATGAATTGTATCCCATGCTGGCATCTTATGAATTGTATCCCATGCTGGCATCTTTTGAATTGTGTCCCATGCTGGCATCTTATGAATTGTAACCCATGCTGGCATCTTTTGAATTGTATCCCATGCTGGCATCTTTTGAATTATGTCCCGTGCTGGCATCTTTTGAATTGTAACCCATGCTGGCATCTTATGAATTGTAACCCATGCTGGCATCTTATGAATTGTAACCCATGCTGGCATCTTATGAATTGTAACCCATGCCGGCATCTTTTGAATTGTATCCCATGCTGGCATCCTTTGAATTGTGTCCCATGCTGGCATCTTTTGAATTGTGTCCCATGCTGGTATCTTAGGAATTGAATCCCATGCTGGCATCTAAGGAATAGTACCCCATGGTGGCATCTAAGGAATTTTACCCCATGGTGGCCTCTAAGGAATTGTATCCCATACTGGCATCTTTTACATTGTATTACATGCTGGCATCTTTTACATTGCATTACATGCTGGCATCTTTTACATTGTATTACATGCTGGCATCTTATACATTGTATTACACGCTGGCATCTTATACATTGTATTTCATGCTGGCATCTTATGTGTCATATCCCATGCTGGCAACTTACGAATTGCATCATGTGATGGCATCTTATAAATTGCATCTCATGCTGCTGTGATTTGTATCATATGCTGGTATGCTATAAACTGTGTAACAGCTATAAATTCTACCACATGCTAGCAAATTATGAAAATCATATCGCTGGAAAATTAGAAACTGTGTCAAGTGCTGGCAATTATACATTGTATCACACGCTGGAAAATGATCAATTGTGTCACATGCTGACAAGTTATCAATCGTACTAGGCTACATGCTAGCGAGTCGTAAAATGTATCATATGCTTCCAAATCATAAACTGTATTATACGCTAGCAAGTTATAAACAACTGAATCACATGCTGACAGGTCATGAATTGTAATACATGCTGGCACGTTAAGAATTATGTTAACAAGAAAAAAAAATGCACAGAGACCTCCAAAGACAATACTGGAGAATAAGAAGCCACAAATGCAGAAGACAAAGAATGAACGACAGTAAAGAAAAATATGATTCAAACAGGGCCCAGGAGAATTATAGGGGGAAAAATGACTGGCAGAGAACTTCCTGGAGCAGGGAGATAATTTGTTCTGAAAGAGTCCTCTCCCTTCCCTCTTCCTCGTTTGGCATCCCCCAGGAAGCTTTTAAGGGCGTTCATGTAGGGAGAGAGAGAACTTCCTGGAGCAGGGAGATAATTTGTTCTGAAAGAGTCCTCTCCCTTCCCCTTTCCTCGCTTGACATCCCCCAGGAAGCTTTCAAGGCGTTCATGGAGAGAGAGAGAGAGAGAGAGAGAGAGAGAGAGAGAGAGAGAGAGAGAGAGAGAGAGAGAGAGAGAGAGAGAGAGATATCAACAGAACGGGCGACATGGATATAGATGAGAGCTCAGTAGTAGTCGTAGTTTCATTCCACGCTTTTCACAAAATTATGTGGTAATAGACGAAAATGAGAGCTCCGTATATCTGAAAGTGGTGTATTTGGCGTGGAAACTAACCTCGTCCTGATCACTTCAAAGTCCAATACCGGCCTTTACCGTTGCTTAGACTTCTAGTCCAAGTACTCGTAAAACATCAATTTTGTCACCACTAAATATTTGTATCCACACATACAGTAACTGAACGCTGCAGAACACACAGCGCTCCGAAGCAAAGTTCTTTTATACTCGAATGATAAATAACCTGTGTCATAAATCTCATCCTGGTCCCTTTCACCGAAGATTTTATATGGGGAACCGGCCATAAAGCCCAGCTGAGAAAGTCTAAAACATAGAACAGAAATAGTTACACGTCTCTCTCTCTCTCTCTCTCTCTCTCTCTCTCTCTCTCTACACACACACACACACACACACACACACACACACACACACACACACACACACACACTCGCTCCCAATTCTGAAAGGGGTAAATGCAATATATAGCCTAGGCGCAAACGTGTCCCATGATGATGGTGCCGTCTCTTTTCCGTATCCCCCTAGATATCCCCCCAAAGATGTCAAATAAACAAAAGATTATTGTTAGATACTGCTCAGAGATATCTTTGAAACTTGCCAAGCTCTACAGACCAAGCAAACTGGTGAATGACTAGAAGCACAATCCAATCGTCGGCAGTCCTACCTGTTTGAAGGAAAATTCGTCCCCAGTCCCCTTCACGAGGTTGTACACCATGTACTCCACGTCATTGTCCTCGTCAAGAAAGAGTTCACCGTCACTGTTGAAGCGGATGGACCTCTCTGAACCAAAAGCGCCGAACACGGATTTAAGGTCCGTCAAGTCC
>CM065720.1:9619331-9621831 GCA_033310375.1 Conus canariensis
TGCGCGCACACACACACACACACACACACATAATATATATATATATATATATATATATGTATGGATGTGTGGGCGCGGGCCCATGGGTGTGTGTGTATGCGAGCGCATGTGTGTGTGTGTGTGTGTGTTGTGGCATGTGCATGATGTGCGTGTATGCGTATGCCAGTCAGTGACTTCACAGGAATAACCATTCATATTCCTTTTCAGCGTCTTTAGCCTTAAAGGCGTAAACGCACCCGCCCACAAGAACACTGGAAGACATTTTCCTACCTCTACCTGTCTGCTCACCACAGACACCTTATAATCATGGTACGTCAACAGAAAACAAACCTTTCTTACCCAATAACAAGGGGTCTGTCTGTGGGTCTCTCTCCTCTCCGTTCCTGTGAAGAAGTTCCACGGCTCCCTTGGCAGCCTTGGAAGGGATTCTGCACGTGCGGTACGCTTCAAGACCTGTCCCAAATCCATGAAAAGAAAAACCCTCAAACGTCCGAAATTCGGGCTCAGCAAACGTAACAACTTACCAAACAACGCAGTGGTTGCAGTGTTCAAGCCACTTGCTTAGACAGAAGACAGACGGGAACCAGAAAGATATCCGGGGAGACCAAAGACCTCAGCCAAGATCGAACGGATCCTGGATCGGCCCCTTGATCTGGATCAGCGCCATGGATCCGATCCACATTATGATTTCATGACTTCATCCCCGGGCAACATTCCATCGTTCTACCAAGTGGTGTGAACATCGGTTCTGTAGATTTTTTTTTCCGCATATTCTTGCCGAACAGACGCCAGTGAAGGCATAGCCATGTATTGGACGTAATGAAATGACCAGTGAAGGCATAGCCATGTATTGGACGTAATGAAATGACCAGTGAAGGCATAGCCATGTATTGGACGTAATGAAATGACCAGTGAAGGCATAGCCATGTATTGGACGTAATGAAATGACCAGTGAAGGCATAGCCATGTATTGGACGTAATGAAATGACCATGAAGCATAACCATGTATGGACGTAATGAAATGGCAAACAATGGCCAGAAAATGAAACAGCAAAGAAGAAGAAGAAGAAGAAGAAGAGAAGAAGAAGAAGAAGAAGAAGAAGAAAGAAGAAGAAGAAGAAGAAGAAGAAGAAGAAGAAAGACGAAATCAAATCAATGAGTGGACACATAAAACACTTAACTTTCCACCATGTGGTTTTTACAGAATTATCATTAATAACAAAAATATAAAAAGATGTTTCCTTTATCTGCTCAGTGAAAGGCAAACTGCAAAAGCTCGCCACGGGACTATCTTCAGGTTCACATAATCGGTTATATCTACAAAATAATATTACACATGCTGCTTTATCTAGCTCAAGGCACCAAGCTGAAATGTCGCTAATCCATTTAATCGAAAATGTTTTCAGGCGAATGCGAATATCTGTATTTCCATTGAACATCATATCTATGTATAAACAAACCTATTACATAGACAGAGAAGCGGTATTTTTTCTTTGTTGTTGTTTTTTGTTTTTTGAGGGGGGGGGGGGGGGGGGGTTGAAGAGGGACAGAGGGGGATGGGAGGGAAAGAGAGAAAGATAGGGGGAGAGGGAGGGAGAGAGAGATGGAAGGAGAGAGGCAGAGAGAGAGGGGGAGAGAGAGACAGGGAGAGAGAGAGGGGGGGGGGGGCGGAGGGGGGCAGAGAGAGAGAGAGAGAGAGAGAGAGAGAGAGAGAGAGAGAGGAGAGAGAGAGATTCACCAATGGTAATTCCGGGGACATAACCCTTCTCATTGACAGAATCCAAGAACCAGACGACCGCCAAGAGCTCCTGAAGACTGTAGACATTAATATCCCCGCAACGGTCGCCGCTGACCTCGTTGACCTGCGCCATGACAGCTAGCGTCACATTTCCGCTGCTCACAACGAGGCTGTCCTCATCGTCTGCTTGAGGGGAGGCCACTGGTGGTAGAGCGAGAAAGCCAGGCACAGCAAAATTGCTCCCCTTTAGAACATAACAGTTCAGTTCATGCCTTTTTCGTTTCTTTACTTTTTTGTTGTTTTTGTTTTATTTGTAAAGTGAGGCGACTGCAGGCGGAAATCTAAACAAATTTGAAAAACTGTTGATAAGGCTACGCCGAGTAACAGACAAACGAGTCACAAGACGAAATACGACGCGCTTCGATCTCTTTAGTCTTCTTCAGACAAGATACACAACACTCTCGACAACGAAAATGAACAAGCAGTCACCTATCTTCATCCAATTCTCGTTCATTTTCGTTGTCCTAAGTGTTGTGTATCTTGCCTAAAGAAGACCTAAGAGGTCAAAACGCGTCGTGTTTCGTCTTGTGATTCGTTTGTCTACGTTTTTCGGCGGAGCCTTATCAATAACTTTTCAAACTTTCTGCTTTTGTTTTATACTGCCCCCCCCTCCCCCCCCCCCCCCCCCCCCCCCCCCCCTCCTTTTTTTTTTTTTAACCTCATATAAACAATAAGACCAAAGCAGGAACGACACTCACACGA
>CM065720.1:9624331-9629331 GCA_033310375.1 Conus canariensis
TTAGTCTACATGTTGGGTTGTTTTGGAAGTTAGGCTTGTGGTCTTTAAGTGTTATGAAGGCCTCCTTTGTTGCTGTTGTCTCTACCCTATCACTTAACTCCATGCGATGTGCAAGCTCTTTTTCTTTTTTGCGGATGTTGCTATGTGTAGTTTTATCAGCTTTCTTGTAGTTTTTCTGGATGTTTTTGTTTAAGAGTTGAGAGTATTCGTTTGGTTCCAACATCCAAAAACAACTTGGAAAACAGGCCGGTTTATACAGAGATGACGGCCTCGCTGCATTAAACAATAATCCAAGAACCATTGAAAACAAGAAAAAAGAATTATGTAAAATCTTTAAAAACCACAACTTAAAAATCACAATAGAAGCAAACAAAAAAGTAGTGAATTACCTAGACATAACATTAGACCTCAATGACCATGTGTACAAACCATACAAAAAACCCAATGACATACCAGTCTACGTAAACATCAAAAGCAACCACCCACCATCTATACTAAAAACAATACCCAATGGTATAAAACAAGAGACTATCCAACCTGTCATGCAATGAAAAACGCATTCAATGATGCAGCAACAGAATATCAAGAAGCATTACAAAAAAGTGGTTACAATTACAAACTACAATACAGTCCAGACAACAACACGAACAGAATTAAGAAAAATAGGAAAAGAAAGATCATATGGTACAACCCACCATACGATGGACAAGTAAAAACAAATGTAGGAAAAGAATTCTTTAAAATCTTGGCAACATCATTCCCAAAAGAACACAAACTGTCCAAAATATTCAACAAAAACACCATTAAACTGTCATACTCATGTATGCCCAACCTCAAAAACATGATTGATTCATCTAACAAAATGAAAAGCAACATAAAAGAGAAGGGTGCCGAAAGGACATCTTGCAACTGCACTAAAAAAGAACAGTGCCCCCTGAGCAATAAATGTCTTCACAGCAACATTGTATACCAAGCTACGGTAACATCAGAAAATGAAGAAGAAACATATGTAGGGATTACTGAAAACACTTTCAAAACCAGATACGCAAACCACAAACAGTCATTCAAAAATGAAAAATACAAAAATCAAACAGAGCTGAGCAAATACATCTGGAGACACAAAGATAAAAAAATAGACTACAACATATCATGGAAAATCATAAAAAGAGCAACACACATACAACAATATTTCAAAAAGATGCAATCTATGCTCCACAGAAAAATGGTTAATATTATGCAAACCACACTTAGCAACTCTGAACACAAAAGTAGAAATTGTAAACAATTGCAGGCACAAGTGGAAATCTTTGCTAGCACATTCCACCTGAACAGGCCCCAATAAGAATCACAGGCCGCACGTGCAGCAAATGAGATCCGCCTGCACACACAGAGTTGAAATCAAGTCCCGCACGCCATAAAAGATCGTTGGCGTGCCCCAAAAGACATCCTGAAGATAGCAACGCTAGAAACAAGCTTGTAGATTTTACCACTTCATTTTAAAAATATTTTTTTAACAGATGTTGCTCCCCAAGGGGTTGAGCACCTTCAGATTTTTTAAGAACTTTTTTTATATTGTTCTATATCTATCTATATATATATATATTATATATATATATATATATATATATATATCTCTGTGTGTGTGTGTGTGTGTGTGTGTGTGTGTGTGTGTGTGTCTGTCTGTCTGTCTGTGTGTCTATGTGTGTACACTGTCCGGGAAATAGGTTAGGAGCGGGGGGGGGGGGGGGGGGGGGGGGGGGGCGAGGGAGTGAGAACTGGGCTGGAGTTATAAGATGAGAGAGGACCGAAAAATGAAAGGAAGTATTGTGTTGTGATGGACATTTGAAACGAAGTATTGTGTTGTGATGGACATTGAAACGAAAGTTTTTGTGTTGTGATGGGGCATTGAAACGAAGTATTGTGTTGTGATGGACATTGAAACGAAGTATTGTGTTGTGATGGACATTGAAACGAAGTATTGTGTTGTGATGGACATTGAAACGAAGTATTGTGTTGTGATGGACATTGAAACGAAGTATTGTGTTGTGATGGACACTGAAACGAAGTATTGTGTTGTGATGGACATTGAAACGAAGTATTGTGTTGTGAAAGGACATTGAAACGAAGTATTGTGTTGTGATGGACATTTTTCACAAATGCTAATGATTATAGATATAGGTGTGCATCTTGTCATCGTATGCACAAATACTGTTAATTTTGTGTCGTAAAATTTTCCAAAGAAAGCTTCTTTTTAATGAAGATTAAAAAAAAAAAAACCAAGAGAGGCACTAAGGAGATTTAAGACTTCTGCCCAGACCAAACGGTTCCTGGATCCGTCCTTCGATCCAAACCCAGCTTAATGGGACTGTCCTTGGGGCCACATTCCCCGTTTCCACAAGTTTCTTTGAAATTGGTTCAGTGTTGTTTTTTTTGCGTGTTCTCGGTAAACGTTATTTTGGAAAGGCCCTTTGAGTCCAAATTGCGGGAAGTAATTTACACCAAATTTGTTAGATTCGTCTCTGGTCTGTCTTAAAAGTTTACACCAAGTTGATTTTTAAATCGGTTTTGTTGTTGTTGTTGTTTTTTAAAAACTTGGTGACAGACAGTACTGTCCAAAGCAAAACTAAACAAAACAAAATTGTATAAAATAAATTTTTTTTTTTTTTTTTTCGTTTTTTTTTTACTTATCTATTTTTTTTTTTTTTTTTTAGTGCTTCACCATTTTTTTCTTTTTTTAGGGGTTATGTTTACGGGGGGATGTTTATTATTAATAATTTAGTATTGTTTGTTGTTATAATATATAATAATATATATTAATCAATATAATATAAAAAAAAAAAAAAATTATTTATAAAATTTAAAAATAAATTAAATAAAATTAAAACAATTATATATAAAAAAATAAAACAAAAAAAATAATAAAAAAAAAAAAAAAGATTAACAGTTAAAAACAAAATATAAATAAATAGTTAAGATATAAAATATAATAATAAAAATAATATAAATGTTAGATTTCAAAGCAAAACAAAACAACCCAATACAAAAAATATTTTTAAAAACAAATTCGACTTGCAGGGCGTTGACACGATTTAGTTTGGTCTTTTGCAGAGAAGATGTCAGTGGTACAGCTGTCGGCTAGGTTGTAATAGGAATTGTTTGTTTCTGTGGTCTAATTAGTGTTTATATTTTTTTTTATGACTAATACTTTTTGTTTTTTGGGGGGGTTTTTTTTTTCATTGGGGTTTTTTTTTTTTTGTCGTTTTTATATTTTTTTTTTTTTATGTTGTTTTTTTTTATTTTTATTATTTTTTTTTTTTTTTTATTTACGGTTTTATGGTTGAGCTGTTTAGCTGTGTGTGTGTGTGTTTATGTCTTGGGTTAGGTGGAGTTGTGTGTAGTTGGTCTTTTTGTTTTTTTGGTGGTATGTTGGGGGGCGGTGGTTGTTTTTTATTTTTTTTTATACTTGTATAGTTCATTTTTATTTGCACAATATTTAATATATACCTGCACATTTACTTCTACTTACACACTTTGACAACAATCTCAAACTTACATTCATTCTAACTTACTTCATATAAAAATCTCGCTCAACTGAAGGACGTGTCTGATTATGCGGCTACTATATGACCACCAAAAGACACCCGAAATGTAACTTTGCTTGGGCACTTTTTTTTTTTTGAGATCTTAGAATAATTATCATATCATTTAAATATATAAATGATCTGGTCAATTTCACGATACATATTGAGGCTTCAATTTCTTGAAGATCGAATTCTGATTTCAGTTTTACATGTCGTGATTTTTTGGCACCGCTCGATCCTAACTCTTTTTACGACAATGTTATTTTTTACAGGGTCCGTGTTAGCTCTCACTATCTTGATATACTTCCTTTGTGTCTGTTGTTCTTTCTTTGGGGGAATCCTTTTTGGGTGAGGTTTTTTGAAATCTTCTGTTGTAAGTAGTGTCTGGAGTATACTTGTTGTTTAAGCCATTATTGTGATACCGCTACGGCACTTTGCATGTGGTAAGTGGGGTCGCGGATACGTGGTCGTGGAGTCGATTGGCTGATATCGACTCGATTGTGCTAGGGGTTGTCGCCACAGATGGCGTCGGGGTGGGGATGGGGTGGGGGTTGGGCGGGTGTGGGGGGGAGTTTGTTGATTTTTATTTCTTTTTTTTGTTTTGCGTTGGAGCTAACCTCCTTAGTTCAGGGTTACAGCTCGTTGTGGTTTTTTGGTTTTTGGAGACCCGACCACATTCCGGTGCTCCTGGTTATCAGGTTTTGCAAGATTGGCGAACGAGCGATGACAGTGTGTTTCGCTGGGTTGGGCTCTTCTCTGGCTTGAGCGGGAAGCAGTCCAGGGCGACGGACCCACAAGGGGTTGGCGGGCGTGGTGGTACGTCGGGGTTAGAGGAGGGGTGTTGGGTGGGGGAACGGGAGGTGTGACTAGTGTCATCGTTCGGCTGGGATGGGCGGGAGGTGAGTTTAGCCAAAAAGGCTGTTGTTGGGTTGGATAGGTAATGTGTCATGAGGGAAAGAAGAAGGGTGGTGGCGGCGGGTGGAGGTGTTTGAATTGTTGTGTTGTTGTGGTGGTGGTAGTGGGTGAATGTCGTGGGAGCGAAGGGGTGGTGGTGATTAGTGGTGATTGTGTTGGGTTGGCGGAGGGAGGCGGTGGTGTGTGAGGATGGGTGTTAAAATGTTTAAATCGATGAGTGGTGCTGGTGATGCATATATAATACTTTATAAAACTGTGGGTGGTGGTGGGTGTGTTCTTCGTAGGTAGTTGGTATAAGGGTGCTGTTGGTTGGGTGTGTTTTGTTTTATATTAATTAGTTGTTGGTTGATTGGTTGGGTTCGTTGGGGGGGATGGACGGAGGAGGTCGGGTGGGTAGTGATGGTGATGGTGGTGGTGGTGGGTAAATGGATAGTTTAGATATTACATGGAATTACTTTTACCCCAACTTTGATGATGATGAGGGGCTTAGCTAGTTAGATAGTA
>CM065720.1:9634331-9654331 GCA_033310375.1 Conus canariensis
TCATGGAGTCTGCTGTAAAGTGTTTATGTCTCACATCATACTAGTCCCAAACACTCTAAAAGAATATGTTTCACTGTGAGTGGTACATGACATGGAATGCACCACGGAGTTTCTTCACTTTTCAAAAGATAAGAATGGGTGTAAAAGGAGTGGCCTGTATGCGAACGGCACAGGACTGTTTCTTCTTTACAGCCGCCTCGGGAACATGGTTAAAAACTGTTCCATTGGAGGAAGATGGCCAAAGATCTGAGCTCTGTAGTGCAGGAACAGTTCTGTGCTAGTGCAAAAGGCGTAGCTGTTCTCTCGCCGGGGCAGTTTGTGACCTTCAAACATGTGTGGTTTCATTCAGGAGGAAATGACAAGTTTTGAGAACTCTCCCAGAATGAAGGCCGGCTTCCATACAGCCCACACCCTGATTGATGCCGAACTCATTCCATGTAAACGGAAACTGTCCACCTCTGCATTTCTTGGTCTGTCGAGCTGGCGGTATTCAAAGCCATCGAGAGCACTTGAGGACGCCCGAGTAGAGGACCCTCTCAGTTCGCTCCCTTGCGCACAAAACCTGTCCCTGCGCTCGGTGCTTTGTGCTTGTGCCCTCTTTGCCATTACGTAGAACAAACTTTTAAGGAGTTTTGCACACATGGAACCGACAGGAATCTGACTACTCTTCAGCTCATACAAGTGTGTCTTCTCATTCCAGACGAGGACGTTTTGTCACCAACCGAAGCAGAACAGAAAAGGTTGATCATCGGGGTCGATGTCAAAACTCTTAGGGCGAGGTAAAACAAAGAAAAGCCTGAGCGATAGCCATCACGTGTAGCGTTCTCCACTTCTAACAGTTTCTCTGCCGTTACAGCATTGACTGGATTAGCATGGAACCATCTTAGTCAATCTTGAACACAAAACCATTCGCATCGCCTGCTGGTTCGGACCCATCAGTAAGATTATGTCGGTGCCTCCTTGGCATGAAATGGAGATATACCACAGTCTATTATTGTGTGGAATTCTCACCACTAAGGCTTCAAAACACAGAATCCAACGGCACCCCAATGCAGTCAGTGAAGAGTACAAAAAGTAAAACGAGAAGAATTTGCTGTTATGACATAAGTTGCTGAAACATTAAAAGCATTATAATACAATATTAAACGTGGGGGAAATCTTTGAGCCCATGCAGGAAGATCCTTTTACGAATACAAGGGAGATCAACAGATGTCCCCGCTCTGTGCTAAACCTACAACAGCCTTTATTTGGATATCCTAAGAGATCCAGTCTTCCATAAATTGACAAAACGGTAATTTGTTGAACAAATTCGTTGCTGGGAAAAAACGGGTTCTGGCTTACAATTCGTCCGTCATTACAATAATGACTTGGCAACGATTCAAAAAGAAAGAACAATTTTTAGGGGGAGGATTTATGAGAGAAGGAGAATGAGGATATGAAAAATTAGGGCGTTAGGACTACTTTCTTATCCCCCGTGCTATTATAAATGTAAATTTCTTCATTAGCAGCATGTGGGTTCCACTGTAGTCCACCTCCAAGAACAGAACCATTCCTATAGCCTTCAGACGTCTTTCATCCGCTGGTTCCGACTCATCAGTGAGACACAGCATTTATATATATATATATATATTATATATATATATAATTCATGTGTGTGCGTGTGTGTGTGTGTGTGTGCGTGTGTGTGTGTGTGTGTGTGTGTGTGTGTGTGTGTGTGTGTGTTGTGTGTGTGTGTGTAGTAATGTAATGTAAAAGGATATTTATAGAGCGCTTTACCTCGCAAGAGCCCAAAGCGCATATTACAGAAAAACATGATAAAATTATAATTCTAATTCAACAACACACACACACACACACACACACACACACACACACACACACACACACTCACACGCGCGCTCGCACACCACACACACACACACACACACACACACACACACACAACACACACACACACACGCACGCACGCACACACACACACACACACACACACACACCACACACACACACACACACACACACACCGCCGAAAAAAAAAAATTACACACGCAGACAGACATACGAGCGCGTTCAACACCAGCAAACACGCGCACAGTGGTAAGTGGATATCGTTAATCAGTCCGAGGGTAAAGATGTGTCTTTAGGGAGGTTTTAAAAGTCTCTAAAGAGTCCGTGTTACGCAGAGAAGAAGGGAGACTATTCCACAGAGCAGGTGCCTGGTAAGAGAAAGATCGTTGGCCTGAAGTTTTCAGGCGAGCGGAGGGAAGCTGAAGCAGACGAGAATCGGTGGATGAGCGTAAGTTGCGAGACGGAACATAGAGATGGAGGAGGTCAGAGAGGTAGGAGGGAGTCAGATTATTCAGTGATTTGAAAACCAGGAGGAGAACTTTAAAGTCAATGCCAGACTGAATTGGGAGCCAGTGTAAGGATGACAGAATTGGTGATAATTATGTGATCAGATCTAGAGGAGCGGGAGACCAGACGGGCGGCATTGTTTGAACTTTTTGAAGTTTAGAGATGAGCGTTAAGGGACAACGGGCAAGGAGGGAGTTACAATAGTCGAGCCGAGACAGGACAAAAGCACAGATTAGAGTCTTCAGAGCATTTTGAGTAAGGAAGCGGCGAACTGAGCTAATTCTACGAAGTTCAAGGTAGCAGGACTTCACACATTAGAGATATGTTGTTTGAAAGAGAGAGTTTGGTCGAGTGTAACGCCAGGTTACGAACAGACACTGATAGATTTATTTCGTTTCCATCAACATTTATGGAACTAGGGAGAGAATGAGTACTAATAGTGTGTTTCGAAGCAATGAGGATTATTTCAGTTTTGTCTGCATTAAGTTGTAGTTTGTTATTGTGCATCCATGATTTAACATCGGTAGTGCATGCTTGAGGAGAGGAGATTATTTCATGAAGCTGACTGAGATGGGCAGAGATATACAGCTGGTTGTCATCTGAAAAGCTATGGTGAAGGAGAGAGTGTTGGCTGATAATGGCCGAGAGAGGCTGGGTGTACAGCACAAACAAAACCGGTCCCAGGACAGATCCCTGAGGGACACCAAACTGAAGTGCTCTTGCTGGAGACTTAACACCTTTCACTGAAACAATCTGCATGCGATCAGAGAGATATGAAGAGAACCAGGAAAGGACAGAACCAGGAAGACCAAAAGAAGTGTTGAGTCTTGAGAGAAGAATGGAATGATCTGTTGTATCAAAAGCAGCAGACAAATCTAGGAGAGAGAGAAGAGAAACTTTGTTTCCATCAACAGCTGTGAGGAGATCGTTTGCTATCTTGAGAAGCGCTGTCTCGGTGCTATGGCCAGCCCAGTAAGCTGACTGGTTTGAGTACAAGAGATTGTTTACAGACAGATGTTCAGACAGTTGGGCGAGAACGTGTGTGTGTGTGTGTGTGTGTGTGTGGTGGTGTGTGTGGTGTGTGTGTGGTGTGTGGTGTGTGTGTGTGGTGGCGCGCGTGCGTGAGTGCGTGCACGCGTGCATGCATGCGTGCGTGCGTGCGTGCGCGCGCGCGCGCGGGTGTGTGTGTGTGTGTGTGTGTGTGTGTGTGTGTGTGTGTGTGTGTGCGTGTGTGTGTGTGTACAGAGAGAGAGAGAGAGAGAGAGAGAGGGGGGGATAGAAAGGTGGGGGGGGGAGGGGTGAGCATGACGTCCATGGACAAAAGACTGGGCAACGGCCAACGCTTTTCAGAAACGCCACCCTCTTCAGGAATGACCGACCCCGATAGAACTATAACAGAACGTTCAAATAGTTTACAACCATTTGATAGGCTAAGAACAGATTCATTTCTTTTCATGTTGACAATGCGCATATGCGCCCAGGTGCTGGTGCATATGGAAAGCTTTGCACGTGTACAGGTTACGCTTAACCCATCTTGCTGCGCAGTTTGCGGTGTACTGCGCAAAAAACCTTTTAGCAGTGTGTGGACCTGGCCAAGACGAGGTGAAAGCGACCTGGGCCGGTATGCAGATACCTCCTATAATTTAACAGTTCGATAGGATCTATCCCACCGAGATCTATCGGTGGGACAGTTCATCCGATAGCTCGGCATGCATGGACATCCGACAGTGCCTCCAATAACTATCGGGTATCCGTGGCTGCTCTAAGAATAACTTGGCAGGGATTCCCCAACTTTCGCCCTCGCTGCGCATGCGTTCATCAGTTTAGCAGCAAAATGGCCAGGGGAAGAGGGCGCGGAAACCGAATTTCACGGACACTGGGTCAAGCTGCCCTGCCGGTTGGACAGTTCAATTGTCTCTGCAATTGAATCTGTCAGCTGCAGAATGTCTTGTCGCCTGATTCTAAATTTCGAGTACAGTTCGACATCATCGTATCTGTCCAGTGGATGCAGTCTGTCTCGAAAAATACGTTCTCTTCGCAACATTCGACGTCTCCGCATTCTCAGGGCGACTAACGCGGCTGCCATCTTGTCAACATAGATATCGGACCGAAAGACGAGATATCGGAGGGAGGTACCACCTATAAACTTATAGGGGGGACAGGTCTCTATCGTGGTTTCCTGCATGAGAATTTTTCCGCATTATCGAGCCGACTACCGCAATCGGTTCGATAAACGATTTATCGGGCCTATCTGCGTACCGCCCCTGGACTCTAGTAAGCTTGCTTCTCTCCGGCAAACAGAAGGCCGGGGCAATTAGGATCCAGAGAACTGAGAGTGTCCAAATGTTTCTTTTTCCTTCTTTTTTTTCCCCCAGAAAGCATCTTTATTCAAGAAAGTTCATACAGTATAACGTAATGGAAAATAAAGACAGAACAAGAGGTAGAAATAGAAATGAAAATAAATAGACGTATGAAACATGATGGTCATCCCACTTTACACTTTGAAGACAAACGGTTAGAACGTCTCTCTGAGAGAGAGAGAGAGAGAGAGAGAGAGAGAGAGAGAGAGAGAGAGAGAGAGAGAGAGGCAATCCGAGTGTATTTTGAAAGTTTACATATTCTGGTTTTTAAAGGTTCTGTACATTTTCCAATGGGGCTGTTTTGGGCAACGTAACAGTACTAGGGAGCTATAATCATGTCGATACTAATATAATGTACAAGGTCAGAATCATTCATAAGTCAGTCTGGGTCTGCTAACATCGGCATATACGGAGAGAAAATCGTTATACACATTTTTTTTTTTTACCGAGCAATATACTGTTCAGTTTTATATTTGTGTTCTAGCTTATTGAGAAAAAGTCTGGGCGATTTTTGTTCTGTTCTACATTGATAAAGATAGTGTTTAGCAAATAACACGATGAAATAAAACACATGATCCGTATGTATATTTTTTTAAACCCAACTATGGATAATGATTTAGTAAACTGCAAATTAAATGCACACAGCATTTTTCATTCATTAAAATCCACCAGCGTTGGAGGGTGTCCACATTTTTGTAAAAGCGATGAGGAGAGTGGGAAGTGGGGGTGTCTTTCAACTCCCAAATTTGTGTAAAAGTGGGGTTGGAATGGGAGGCGGTGGGGCGTGGGGGTGGTGTGTGTGTGTGTGTGTGTGTGTGTGTGTGTGTGTGAAAAAGCCCAAAAAAAAGCGGGAGGTGGGGAGGGGGGGGGGGGGGGTTGAAGTTCCAGAGAGGGTCTGGGAGTTCTTCACATTGCAATGGACTTTTTCTCAGCAGGAGACAGGGGTGGGGGTGGGGGAGACGGGAGTTTCGGGCACCTAAGACCCCCCCCCCCCCCACACACACACACACACACACACATCCCCGTACATGTCGTCCGGCCCTGTAAACCCCACTTTGTCAACATGTATCTTGTTCGTATTAAAAAAAAAGAAGATGAAATTAATTTTTTTACACGAAAAGAAACTGAATTGGAGACTAGTTTGCTTAAATATGGTCTTTCTGAAGTTCACATTTAACACAAAGTTTTACGCAGTTCGCAAACCGTGCATCATCATGGGGTACACGGAATATTTCCACAACGCGAAGAGGGTGCTATTTATTTACAAAGTAAAAGATTCTGCGTTTATACTCACCTTCGGAAGAAAAGGTCTGTTTATATGGGTGTGGATGAGACGTATATACTTAGCATGCATCCTCTGTGGAATATCGAAGGAGTGAGCGAATATATCAAAGGAATGAACGAAAATATTGCAGGAATGAGCGAAAATATCGAAGGAATGAGCGAAAATATCGAAGGAATGATTGAAAAAGACAACTGTGTGACTGATGATATTTGACTTGATGACATGGAAAACGACCGAATGTAGAGCCAGCATGCAGCTCTTCAGTCGGCTCTACCCGGGTAGGCAATCCGTTGTGTGAAGAGAGCGTGGATCGTAATGCGCTCAAAGCTTGGTCTCTCATTGACAATAGCCGCTATGGTTAAGTACATTCAATAATGATAATATTAATCATTCACGGCAACACACGAAGGCGTAGAAATATGAAAATACCCAGCATGCAACTCATCCTCGGGAACTGCTTATCAAATAGCACAGCCCTGATATGGCTCTTGCGGTCGGCTGGGCTATAAAACCCATGACGTCTCCCTGAAATGGCAGGTAAAACGGGGTCAAAGAGTCGATTTGGGGCATTGCAGCCCTTGGAAACAGGAACCAACTTCAAAAGTTTCGACTTAACTCTTTCACTCTGTGCCAGCCAGTAGATCGACGAGTTTGTCACATTCTCCTGTTCCTGTCCTGTCATCAAACTGCCGTTTAGACACCCCCCGGCCCCCTCCTCCTCCCCTCCCCCCCCCCTCCCCCCAGATTTTTTGTGATCGTCTGCAGTATAATAATACCGCGTCCATTCAAGCCTACTTGACGAATTCATGTTCGACTCCTCCTCTCCCATGTGTGTGTGTGTTGCTTCGGACTTTTAGCTTATTCATTTTGCCTTCCCTTTTTTTTCCTTCTTTTCTTTCTTTCTTTTTTTAACTTCTAGCAGCACTGGCAGTTGGCGCTGCCTTTAATGTGTTGGCGTTACCACCTCCTGCTGAAGTCCATTGCATTCATTCATTCATTCATTCATTCATTCATTCAACCTAGCTAGCTGTGTGGTGGAAAAGGTGGTGAGTGCAATAGCTGATCTGCCAGTCGTCCATCTGCTTGTCTGTATAAACATTCACAGTCCCTTTGTCGACCTGTCTTGTGGGCGTCGGAGTTTAAGACTTATATGAAAGGAGAGAGAGAGAGAGAGAGAGAGAGAGAGAGAGAGAGAGAGAGAGAGAGAGAGAGAGAGAGAGAGAGAGAATGGTTGAGCTTTAGAAGAGAGACAAAATGAGTGTGTGTGTGTGTGTGTGTGTGTGTGTGTGTGTGTGTGTGTGTGTGTGTGTGTGTGTGTGTGTGTGTGTGTTTTCATGTATTGACAACATGTCAAAATGAATCACTGAAAGACCTTCGAAAGCGTGTGTATCCTGTTTGCCATTTTCTGCTGTTTTGATTGGAGGACAAAATAGTAACGTCACTTCCTCATTGACGACGACCTCGGAGGAGTTTCTGGCAACTGCGTACAGGAAGAAAGGTGAGTTGGTATTGTAGGTAGGCCCTAACACCCCTCCCTCCTCCCTCCTCCTCTCTCTCTCTCTCTCTCTCTCTCTCTCTCTCTCTCTCTCTCCTCTCTCTCTCTCAAAAGGCCAGACAGATTGTTTTCTTTTTTTTTGCTGTCCCAACCTCTGCGCCATCTAAGAGGCAGTGCACCCACTCCGCTCTTTCCGACACCCCGTCCACAGCCACAGCCCGGTCGGCCCCGACGCAGCCCCGGCACCGGCAATCCGCAGGGAGCAGTCAATGTCAAGTCACCAAGAGGCAACCCACCGGAGGAGACACTGCACTGCTGCCGAGTCACTTCGGTGGTGTTCAGTGGTGCCTGTTCTGATCTAACATACGCAGGACACCACCTACTAAGCCCCCTACTGACAACAATAATTGCTTAGTCACAGAGCCGGCGTGAGTGAGCTCTCCCTCCGGAGGGCGCCACCACGTCCGTCCAACGACAGGCCCCATGGACTCGCCGATAGCGGTGACCCCAACGGAACCAAACCAAGGCCACAGACGTGGAGAGGACATCGAAATTGAGGTCACCATGAGAGCAGGGCATGAAGGGCCACAGAATTTGAGACTTTTTTTATGCTGATCAATGAGAATGAGGATGATTAAGATGATGCTACGGATTTCCATTTTGGTCTGAGACTACATGACAGGGCTGTACTCTACGCTTCCTTTCATAATACATCCCGGCGTCAACCAGGCCCGAGAGATACAGGCATCTGCAGTGTTGGTCAGGAAATTTGAGCAACACTCTCAGAAGCGCATCCATTAAGTGGATGAAACTCGACTGTGTGGTCCCAGTCTTCCCATCTGAGTCCGCAGCAAACTCAACTCTGGGTAGGAGCCGGTCGGGGCAGAAAAACCCACATGACTCTGATGGGATTCGAGCCCACGACCTCCCAGCCGGGAGTCCGCGACGCTAACCACTTCGCCACAGCGGCTGGTGGCCAGACAGATTCTAGTCTCCTGGATGACAGAGGGTGTGGCATCAACACGTACTTCAGACTGTCGCTCTGCCGAAAGGGACTGGAACAGACCGACACCAAGGTGGTGAGGACTTTACTACTTAAGTCATGCCTTCAGGGATATCTTCACCAAATCCACGTGGAGTTGTGCCGAGGGCTCTTTCAGTACAACTTGTTCCCCCTGTCCTCTGGTCGGTCTGCGCTGTGCAACTTTCCTCTTTTATCTCACTCTCTTTAACTCCCCCCCCCCCCCCCCCCCCCCCCCCCCCCCCCCCCCCCCCCCCCCGTTTTTGTTTTTTTGTCTTTCCTTGCTGGCGTCTACTTTTCTGTATTTCTAGCCATTCTCTTGCCTTTATTCTGGAAATCATGAAGCATTTTATTTATTTATATCTGATAGCATTTTATTACATCGAGGATTGACTGCCAGAACCAAGTATCTAAATTTTCTGATAGTTTACAGGAGACGATTTATTAACTTTCAGCGACTGTAGCATGAAAACATATCAAACATGTACAAGATGCTTGATTTTCTACAGCTGAAAGTGCCATGATCAAGGACGACCAGAAGCCAGTATCTCAAAGATACGAGGTTTTGCCAAACCCGTACTGAAAGCATTTCCACCGGTTGAGACAACAAGAACAAAGTGACTGATGTTTTTGTTTTTGTTTTTTTCACAAGCTTAAAGCGCCATGAGCTAGGGCAACCAGAAACCAGTATCTCAAAGTAGCCCGTTCTTACCCCCCTCTGGAACTTACCCCGGGGTAAGTCTGGGCTAGCCTGCTTTTACGCCCGGAGGTCATTCTAGGACTAGTTAAAACTTATCCCCCCCCCCCCCCCCCCCCTCAGTTGGAACTTACCGCCCCGGGGGTAAGTTTGCGCTAGTCTGGATTTACTCCCCATAGGGTCAGTCTAGGACTATTTGGAATCTTCCTCCACCCCATCTTTCAAACAAGAGAGGGTTATTCTGGGTTTTCCTCTGCCTTTTCCCTACACGCACACCAGCCTTTAAAAGAAAATTTGGGCTAGCCTGTATATTTACACCTCTTCCATTTCCTATATAGAGTCAGTTGGGTTTAGACAAAGCGTAGTTCTACGCCCGTGCATGCGTGGGAAAGAAAGACGGCTACATGCCAATGTGACCAAGTGCCAATGTGACCAAGCGTAGTTGTGACAAAGTGTCGTTTTGCCCACGTGTCGTTGTGACCAAGTACCGTTGTTGCTTCATCCCGCTTTGCTTGTACAATGCAGATGATTAGTGCTCAGTGCCACTTGATTCCCTGTCTGTCTCCGTGATTCTCTTTTTCAGTCTCTGTCTGTGTCTCTGTCTGTCCCTCTCTCTGTCTCACTAACTAACTAACTACCTAAATAACTTACCAACTAAACAGCACTAACTACTAACTACTAACTAACTAACTGAGTAAATGACTAACGAACGAACTAACTAATTAAGTAATCAACTAATTACTTTTTTCTTCAGTTACCCTCCGGGCAGACTTTGGGGTTTTGTTTTTCATTTTGTATATCTCTCTTGCTTTTTTGTTTCTTATCCTTCCTTCCTTCCTTCCTTCCTTCTTCTTCCTTCCTTCTTCCTTTCTTTCTTTCTTTCGTTCTTTTCGGCTGGGTTATAAGCAACATTACCTTACCTGATCTTCTTTCTTTCTTTCTTCTTCCTTTTTTTTTTCATCATATGCTCTATGGGTATGATTGTGACAACGTCTATAATATCCTCAATGAAGTTTTAATCATCTTCTGAAATCACACACACACACACACACACACACACACATCACACACACACACATACACACACACACACACACACACACACACACACACACACAGCAAGAGAGAGAGAGGGGAGAGAAAATGTGGTGTGTGTGTGTGTGTGTGTGTGTGTGTGTGTGTGTGTGTGTGTGTGTGTGTGTGTGTGTGGCGTGCGTGGTGTGTATGTGTGCGTACGTGCGTGCGTGCGTGTGTGCGTGTGTGTGTGTGTGTGCGCGCGCGCGCAAAATGTAACCACAGGGGGGCGGATCTTCCGTCAGTTTTATTTACGCGGCTGTCGATAAGATGAAATGATACCAGCGTTACACCATGATGTCTGGAAACAGTACATGACGAAGTAAGATCCGTTTGCGAACGAGTGAGGGCAAAGCTGAGTTTGGCCTGGAGGGGACACAATTCTGCTCTTTGTAGGAAAGCGCTTAAACACGCAAGGGTTGCCTCCCGCCGGGGGACACAATTCTGCTCTTTGTAGGAAAGCGCTTAAACACGCAAGGGTTGCCTCCCGCCTCTCTCTCTCTCTCTCTCTCTCTCTGTCTCTCTCCTCTCTCCCCCGTCGACACGTCTTGAGGCACAGTGTTCAGTGTTTAATTTAACTAGAAGGGTTTTAAGAATACAGTCCATGTTTGTGCATATGTGAGCATGAGCAAGTAAACAGACACGCAAGTGTACGCACATAAAGATATGCACGTGGGCCCTATGCGCGCGTGTACTCTTTTCTCTCTCTCTCTCTCTCTCTCTCTCTCTCTCTCTCACGCACACACACCACCACACACACGCGCGCGCGCGCCCCCACGGGCACGGACACACGCACGCACGCGTGGACACACGCACTCACATTAATATGAAAAAGTTACCTTCCATTCTTTTGTGGGTTGGCGGAACACTAACATCTCATGAACATACTGTTTTGCTCTGTAAGCACTCTTTGATAAAACATGATTCGAGCTTCAATATTGAAGATTCTTTCTTAGCCAGTGAAGTAAGTAATGCCAGACTGTGTTTGGGTTTGGCAGTGTCGGACACAAACACAGACTGATGCATGTGGGGGATGACAGCTTTCAGTTCAAGCTCTATCTGTACGCGGCTTGGGGGGTGCGATGGAGTAAAAGATTAAGAACATGTGAATGAATAGAGGTTAAATTGAAGAACATACAGTCTGTCTGTGTCTGTCTGTTTATCCCTGGCTCTGTGGCTGTCTCTGTTTGTCTGTCTGCCCGTCTGTCTCCCTCCCCCTCTCTCTCCCTCCCCCCCTCTCTCTCTCTCTCTCTCTCTTCTCCCTCTCTCTCTCACACACACACACACCACCACCACCACCACCACCCCTGACACACGCCATTGATCAATAAATACCACATCACAATGTAACCGAACTTGTCTGGGACACGCCGTGTAGGAAGTTTCTATGGATTGACTATCCGAGTAGAAGTCGTTCTTCAGACAGTGCGTCTCACAGGTAAAGCAGCGGTAGTCTGCCAGAAAGAAGTTCAAACAGATGCTTTGCTGCATCTGTGTGCTCAGACCAGATGACACACATGGGTAACCAAGCATCTGTTTTCTTGAGGGGGAAAAAAGAGAAAGAAAACTAGTAAACGATTATCACTTATCTGTTATTATCATTGTTTTAATTATGACTAGATTTGGAACCAGTAATTTACCATACCGGTGGAGGCCAAAGAAACTGACAAGGGGCGTGGCGCGCGACTGTGCCCATGCCGATCATCTGTCACCCGTCAGTCATGACGTGCCAAGCACGAGCCGGGCGTTTCCTGTCATCAGGGGTACGTTCAGCTGCAACGTGCTGTTCGCTACGCCAGCCTACATCAGGGGGGCAATAATCCTCGACCGTGGAAATCTTAAAAGCGAGTAAATGATAGACGAGGAGTGTGGTCTAACTGTTGCTTCAACGGCAAACTGCAATACGCGTATGACTCTAAGATAACGATGCGCGTGGCACCCGTTTACCTAGCACATATGTAGACAAGAGGCATACACAGAATAAACGAAGAAAACTTCGCCAAGGGGGAAAAAAAAAACTCACACGCTTGCCTGCGCGCCTTGAGTAGGCACATGCAAGCAACAACAGCAGCTGGGAAAATGCACAAACGCGAATCAGTACTTACTCAAGACTTATTTGCATTAAACACAAATAGAACAAAAAAGTTGCCTCCCTTGTCGATCGTCAGACAAATTTGAATCGGAATCCATGCTTGCAACGCAAACAAATGTGAGACGAAAATCCGAGGTATTTGAACAACCAGCTGTCAGTAGCGTCAAAAACAAAACAAATAAACAACAACAACAACAAACAAACAACAAAACAAACAAAAAAACACAGCACAAACTATAAGCAGACAAATAGCAGAAACTTATTGAGAAAGATTGCGCTCACAAAAGCCTTAGAAGCATCCTGAAGCTCGATAAGCATGGAATCAATTTGTAAATTAATTAAGAAAGTACATACCCACGAACATCCGGACAAATTTAAAACACTAACTGCCCAACACATTCAAATTCAATGATCACGCTTCGATCAAACTGATGGACAACTGAACGCATTGTTCTCAAAATGTAGCATACAGTTGTTTCCCTCCGGTCTCTGGGAGCTGTGATCGTACTGTTTCTCAATGCCTTGGTTTACACCATTCATATGAGCTATCCGATACCCAGCTCTGAGCTTAGATGGTGATTATAAATACCATCAGTCACATTTGTCAGGTGTCTTTTACTCTTCTTGTGTACCCTTGAAGAATCGTTTACTGTAATCCAGTGTTTCTGCCCTCATCTTTCCAAACTAGTACACACAGCCCTTCCCTTTGTTTCTCGTCTTCTTTCTTTTCCATAATAACAGTTTACTCTCATTTAGTGTAAAGAGGCTATACATTCAAGAACCTCCACCCAAGCAAATAAGGCAAAATTTCAATACGGCAGTTTGGCATTTTCTTTGACTGGATAAGGCTAACTTTAAAACTAAGGTTGGAAACGTTTGTAGTGCAAAGTAATAAAACCTTCAGAATTTGCTAAGGATGCAATACACGCGCGCGCGCGCGCACACACCCACACACACACACACACACACACACACACACACAACACACACATACAGAACTCAGGAACTCTCAGAGAGAAGTTTGTAAACAGACAACCCACATGCTGCACAGCTTGTTTCAGATCAAAACTGCATCCTACTGTGACAGAATTCTACATAGTGATCCTTCTCTATGTCGTTAGAAATTGATATTATCCGATATCTTCACACTTCTTTTTGTCAAGCTACAAAAAAAAAAAAAAAAAAAAAAAAAAAAAATCCCTGGATTTTTACGGGTAACCAAGCTACTGTGACTGGGGGGGGGGGGGGGGGGGGGGATAGAGAGTTATTGTGTATACATGATATCTGTCAGGGATCAGTTTTCATGTCAATGGACCAGAATATTTGAGCACAATACCATGTGATGACTGGAAGCGTGAGATGCAGCTTCGTCTTTATACAGTGCGACTGATACTTTCGTCGCCTGTCTTAATGCCGCGGTTTTCTTCTTCTTTCTTTCTTTTTCTTTCTTTCTTTCCTTTTTTTTTTTCTTTTTTTTCTTGTTCTTTCTTTCTTTTTTTTTTTTTTAAACTTTGGACGTTTCAATTTTTGCCGCATCGAATACGTTGTTTTGATTCGGAACTTTTCGCTTCCCTCCACGTATTGTGTAATGTTTGGACGAGAAATTCTGTGAATACATGTTCGGCAACAATTTTTTATTTTCTTTGTATCAGAGCATGCGCGCTGATATTCCTATCTGCCTTGATTCTTCAATGCAGAGCGTGACGTTGGAGCCCCAAACCAAGGGGGATAAGCCCTGATTTTCAATAGCCCCGCTTTATGTGTCGGTAAAAGAAAACGTGTCCTAGCTGAAGTGTAAAGACGACACTGCCAGTGCATCACCGTTCAGTAAACAACTGTAAACACTGTAAAAGCGACTGCAAGATAAAAGCGACTCAGCTGACAAATAACCTCAACTCTGCGGCAGCCATGGTCATTGTTAAGAAGAACTGATACAGAGATGGAAAATGAGAAAGTTTTTTTTTTTTTTTCATGATCGACAATAACAATGTCTTATAAATCTACTCGCTTGTGATAAATCGTTTGGCCTATCAGTTAATCAGTGTCATAATCTTCTGTCTTGAAGGCACACACACACACACACACACACACACACACACACACACACACACACACACACAGAGAGAGAGAGAGAGAGAGAGAGAGAGAGAGAGAGAGAGAGAGAAACTCAGAACTCAGAAAACTTTTATTCGATCAAGGATGAGATTTTAGGCAGAGCCTTTTCTTCCAACGTGTCCTTGCTAAGCTGAATCATGCGAAGAGATTTAAAGAGAAGGAATTGAAAAGAAACATTAAAAAAAAAGGGAAAAATAAAACAGGCACACAGGATTATAGAGTACATGATTCACACGCACACACACACGCATTTGTATGCAAAGGTTTGACAAAAGCATGCATATATACGCAATCATAAGATGCTGACAACGAGAACAACAAAATGAGGGTGGGGATGGGGACGTGAGACAGGGGAGGATGGGGGTGGGGGTGTAGTGTGGCTCAGCAGCTGGGAATGGAAGATAAAAGGGTGGTTAGATAAACAGTCCGATATACCAGAGAGAGAGAGAGAGAGAGAGAGAGAGAGAGAGAGAGAGTACACCGATGAAAAGCCTTTTAGAAAGATAAATCCATTTCTTTAAACTATCCCACAAAATACGCCCCCATGGCATTTAAAGAACACGAGGTGAAAGTACAGACGGCAAATGTACAGGCTGTTAAAAGCAGAGGGTAGTAAGGTACACACTAATAACAACTAATAACAATTGTATTCCGTGACTTCTATTGCTCATACGCGAAACCAAAACCTGCCTGAATTGAAGCAAAAGGCATCAGTTACCGTACGCTGAGGACACAGACAGACAAAGTACAGTACAGTAAAAGGTATCATCAGAGAATGCCGTTCTCTGTCTAGCTGCTTTGCAACAGTGACATTCATGCACCACTTAACTGCAGTGTTACATCAGTGATACCCGTACTGCCTCCACTGCGTAAACTTGATAGAAACCTCGTTGATGAGCACAGGGAGAGTGAGTCACATCATTACACCAAAGGTGGGGGGCAGTGCTTGTCTACATTTCTCAACACCCCTCTGTCTCGGTTGGGACTAACTCTTCTCCCCGTATGCGCAACTGACCACACATCAATAGCTGAGCCAAAGATGAAGACGGGGAAAGATTAGTGCCTTTCTGCTAAATCGGGAGTTCCTGTGCATGCGCCAGAGGCATTCACCACTTCCTGTTGGCCTCATTGGTTCTGTGTGTAGCAACTGTTCACCAGTTAGCTGTCTGTCCACGAGACTTCGCTACTGAACGTGTCAAATTGTTTGAAATGCGCACTCGGTGATTCACGCGCAGCCAAAAGGTATAAGCGCAGGCAGTAGACCAGTCTCGTTGAACAGCGAGACAAGAAGCTGGCATATGTGATGATTAGCAGAGAGGGCATACTGGTCAGTCACTGGAAGAAGAAGAAGACTTCTCGCTCTCCAGGTAGGCATCCTTCAGTCTCGGAAGACTATGGAGTTGCGCTCTAGGTGTCTATTCTGGTACAGCGGCGGGTGTGGCTGGCCAGTCCGACACGGGAATGACAGTCCCTGTGGCAGAGGGCACAGATGAAGTCTGACGCTGGTCTGTCTGCCTGGAAGTGGTCAATTACCCGCGTGACCGACCGGGACGCTCGACGATGGCGAACAGACGGGGAAAGAAGCGAGATGTGAATCCTGCCTCACCATGTACATCTTCCGCCAACACGCGACACCGCGGAAAGCTTGTTTACTGCGCCTGTGCGTCAGTCGATTAAGTCACACGTTTGGCATTTCATTTATTACTTGATTTTTTGGAAACAGGGAATGTAGTGGACATTGTCAGCCACACTAGCCATCAGAGTGTCGTTTCCTTGTCGTTTACCCCTTTGTTTTTTGTATTTATTACCTTTTATGGTTCCAGCATTGTTATGTACGTAACGCAACCGGATTCGTTCGTACTGGTACTGCAACGAACGTCATCAAATTGTAAACCTAACCTTTCGTGCACAGCAACTTTCTCTCTGTCTCTCACGCTTACTACACACACACACACACACACACACACATACACGCTCACACACACACACACACACACACACACACACACACGCTGACACACACACACACACACACACTCCAAGCTAATGTCACACACGCACGCACGCTCCAAGCTTATGTCGCATCCCGCCTCTCTCCCTTTCATCTCAAAGGTGCTGCAGCTGCAGCTGTCACCGGAACAGTGCTGCACGTGCGAGTCACATTTCCCCCCCCTCTCTCTCTCTCGCTCTCTCTCGTGCGCGGCGCGCGGGTCGGGTCGGGCGTTGGTTGTAGTTTTTCGTTCGGCGTGGTGATGTCCCCTGCCAGCTGTGACCAAAGAGTGTTGCTGGGATGTTGGGATGCTGTGGCGGTGCGGGGTGGTGACGTGAGTGTGTGTGTGTGTGTGTGTGTGTGCACAGTAAAGGAAGGAATCGGTTCGGTCTCTGGACAGGCCCGACTGTGGCGATGTTCCTGTAGCGACGATTAGAAGGTGGCTGACGTCGTGTATAGGAGTTTTAACGTTTTGTTTTTTTTTGGGTTAAAAAAGTAGAGGTGTTTTTCAGCATTTTCTCCTTTTCTTCAGAATGTCTCAGTTGCCACAGGGTTTTTTTGTGTGTGTTGAATTAGTACTTTTGTTTGTTTGTTTGTTTTCTTCAGTTTCTTTCCTTCTTAATTAATCCCACATCAATAAATTTTAAAAGTTTTTTTTTTTTTTTGAAAAATGGGAAGTGTTCTCTGGAGTGTATTTTTCAAACAAGAATTTCCCTGTCCACATTTAAAAAAAAAAAAAAAATTTATATGTTAAAATCACAGAAATAGGAAGGAAAAAGTAACCCTTGGAAAAAGAGTGTCCAAACGTGTCGGGCCTTAAACCCTTTCTCAATGGTACAGAACTCTTGAGAAATCAGGAATTTAAAAGAGGGAAAGGTGAACACAAATCAAGGTAGGAGCAAACTCAAGCAAGTAACTGCAGGGCCGAGTAGCAATCAGGTATGTTAGGAGAAAGGAAAGCGAAGTTGAAAAAAGAGAGAGAGAAATTTGTTGTATGTTAAGTTTGCATTTTTGTTTTGTTTCTTTCTCTCTCACTCAGTTTACGCATTCTTCTTCTTCTTCTTCTTCTTCTTCTTCTTCTTCTTCTTATTTACACACTCATTGCAACCATCATCCTTCTTATCATCATCACTCCTATCAATGTCATTATTATCATCGTAAATTGACCTGAAACTGCTTCGTGGGGTCGACTGGATTATATCATGAAACCGACAGGGATGCTGTTATCACCGCTGTTACTATCTGTTACAGGAGTAACATGAACAGGGGTCATTAGAGTGTGCATAAAATGTCACGACTTCTACAGCAGGTTTACCAAATGTCATGTTAACTGGTTTTGCTGTTTTTAACATCAGACAAACGAGTTACAAGTGAGATGGAAAGATAGGGCCGGGGGGGGGGGGGGGAAGAGAGAGAGAGAGAGAGAGAGAGAGAGAGAGAGAGAGAGAGAGAAGGCACGGAGAGGGTGAGGAGATTCACAGGCGAATTGATCGATAAAGGGAGGGATCAATTATTAGCACAGATTTAATAGTGGAGCGGAATGAGAGGATGGCAGGCACTAAACGATAGCACAGAAAACAGAGAGAGAGAGAGAGAGAGAGAGAGAGAGAGAGAGTAGTCAGGTTTCAGGGCGACCAGTTTTGATCGTTAACCTCGCAGTGCCCGACGCGCACGTGTTTGTGCGCGCAGACTTCGCCGAACACGGGAAAATCTAGCTTCCAAAGCCGCGAAGAGAGTGTACAAATACGGTTTTTCCATGCACCAACACACTAAACCCGCATACTCTGTCGTGCTGAGCATTCTGTAGTGATACATCGTGTTGCAAAGTACGACATGACCCAGACTGCGTATGCAGAGAGAGAGAGAGAGAGACTGCGACAGAACAAGAGAGAATTCCGTGACATGCAAATAAGTTGCCCCCGGCCAAGTCCACGGACCCGGGATTTTCAATGGCCAAGCTTAACAGGGTTCGCACTCACACGAAAGGACAACCTTCAGACAAGAGAGAGAGAGAGAGAGAGAGAGAGAGAGAGAGGTGTGTGTGGTGGGGGGGGGGGGGGGGATCAGACTCTCTCCTCGCTTTCACTCTAATTGTCTTTGTCAAGAGTCCGGTTCGCTTGTGCGGGTCACTAACCACTTCCAGGCGAGAGATCCATTCAGTAGACTGGGCCGCCCTCTCAGGTAGCAACGTATGCCCGCTTCTCTTTGTCCTCTGTTCAGCGAGGGGCGGCCTGTCGCTTGCATGTAGTCTTTGCCCATGATTGTACCACCAACGGTGTGCTTCAACCTTGATGGTTTGACACTCTCAGCGGTAAAGTGTGGTGAACAGACGGCGACCAATCCGTGAACAGGAAACACACACCCGTCAATCAGACCGACAGGTGTGGCGAATGCCTTCACGGTGTGCAAGTTAAACCCAGTTAGTCAAACAGCGAGGATACCGGCGCTGTCGGCTGTTCATTTTTGTTCAGACGAATGTAAACGTCCACTGACAGTGACAGGTGAACAAAAAAAAAAAAAAAAAAAAGAAAGAAAGAAAAGAAAAAGAAAAAGAAAAAAAGGCGGGTCAGCGCTGTGTTCAACGTTTGTTATCACTTCCGGAGAGAGTGGTTACGACGCCAGTGGGAAGATTTCATCACGCGAGGGCGATTTATGTTTTCGAGGTGGGGAGGAAGGGAGTAGAGGTGTTGAGGTAGAGACGGGGAAAGGAGAAGGAGGTAGTAAGAACGTGGAGGTACGGGGAGGGGAGGGGAGGGGGGGGGGGCTCAGGCAGTGGGGGTGTACATTCATTTATTATCTGCTACTACTACTACTACTACAGTTCTGTAATACTACTGTAGTTGAGCTGTATGTAATAATCTATTTCATGTTTATGATATTATGGCATCTTATGATATAGCACAGATGAATCGTTATGTTGTTGTGCCTTATTAATCTGTGCACTCAAGCTTTCAGTTTTACATTCTCTACCCGAACTTCCAAATTCCAACCACCCCCAACCCCGTGCACCCCTCCTCCCTACCCCACCACTCCAGCCCCTGTCCTCGAACATAAGAAAAGCTGCCGTCTACGACGAAAAAAAAAAAGTTCAAGTACTACTACTATAACAGCTACTACGGTTTTTTTTTTTTCACTACCGCGAGTAGTAAGCAGCACAAGTGCCACTTCTGCTATTACTAATGCTGCTGCTATTACAGTTGTCTTTATTACAGCTGCTGCTGTTTCTGTGCCTGCAAGTACAATCACTACTACTTCTGCGGATGGTTCCGTTTAATATACAATCACCCCCCCCCCCCCCCCTCCATCCCCCGCCCCGCTTTAGTGCACAAAACGATCACCTTGTAGTGTAATCTGAAGATTTCATTTTTTTTTTTAGATATTCTTTATTCCTTTGGTTACCTGTGCCAGGGAGGTCATGTTTTGGATGGTATCTGTGGTTTGTTTGAATGCGAACAGAATTTGCGCAAAAACTACAGAACGGGTTGGATTGAAACTTTGGAGGAAAAACGCGGCCAG
>CM065720.1:9659331-9661831 GCA_033310375.1 Conus canariensis
CTGTTGACACTTTATCAGATTTACCGTAACAAGAATGCTCGGCAAACCAACCTACTACACAGTTTATCAGTTTACCTTGCCTTTTGCCCCACTCTCTCTCTCTCTCTCTCTATCTCTGTCAGTCTGTCTGTTTCTGTCTCTTTGTTTGTCTCTGTCTGTCTCTCTGACTGTCTCTGTCTGTCTGTCTCTGTCTGTGTGTCTGTTTCTGTGCACGTGCGTGCGTGCGTGCGTGTGTGTGTGTGTGTGTGTGTGTGTGTGTGTGTGTGTGGTGCCGAGCGCTCGCGCCAACGCCTGCACGCGCACACCTTGTCATCTTGCCAATGTGCCGGCTGTACATGCGCGCGTGCGGTGAAGCTATTTTTGTGATATTAATTAAGCGGGCTTTTTTTTGGTGTAAATATCCGATTTAGTTTCTTTCTGCCTCAGTCAACACAATCCAGACAATTTAAAACTAATTGCAGAATTCTGATGGGGTGAACGCATCCGCAGTGAAGCCAGAATCCAATAATGCCACTGTCTCTGTTATGACCTCTCACGTCCACCTTGATTTGCATCCATCTCTACTCCTCTCTCTCTCTCTCTCTCTGTCTCTCTTTCTGTCTGTCTGTCTGTCTCTGTCTGTCTGTCTCTCTCTCTCTGTCTGTCTGTCTGACTGTCTGTCTGTCTCTCTCGCTTGCTCGCTGGCTTAGCCTCTCTTCTCGCTCTGTTTGCATAGCTTTCATTCATTCTTGGTTCAGTTCGTCCACCCACTCTATTTGACTCGCATTTATCACACACACACACACACACACACACACACACACACACACACACACACACAGAGAGAGAGAGAGAGAGAGAGAGAGAGAGACTTGACACTTTTGACACTTTGATATTAAACTTATTTTTATTGTCATTACCAAAGAGGTCTTTTGACAAAGGGGGAGGGGGTAACAGAACAATAACATTTCTCTCTTCCTTTTCTGCAAACAAATAGCACACATTCATTCATTCAGAGGAGAGAGAGAGAGAGAGAGAGAGAGAGAGAGAGGAGATTGAGTTTCTGCTCATCTAAGAGGTGTCACTGCGTGCGGACCAATCCACACGCTGCACCGCGTCCTCAACACCACAAGAGGACAGCGCGCAGGGTATGCTGCTGCCTGGCTAAACAAAAGGAACTGCTGCGCGAGAGGAAGACCCAAAGACTACCGTGAAAGAACAACATGTCCCTAAAAGCTTTCGCTATGAGGACGTAAAACCCAACCATTACGAGAGGAAGACAGTCTGGTTCACTCACTAAGTGTGAGGCAGTGGGCTGGGCAAATGCTTTGGAAAGGCAGTTTGTGGCAAGAAGCCTATGGCAAAGGACCTGGGCTCAGGTCTATGACACGTTCTTTGGAGATACGAACTCGTTCGTAGCAAAACAAAACAAAAGTTTGTAACACAAAAAGAGGCTTTCATGACGACTACCTAGAGGGATTTTGTTCGTAAATGTGTTCGTAACTTTAGTGATGGTCTCCCTTCACCCCCACCCCCTCCCCCATCTCCCCACCCTAAACTCTGTTCGTAGCTGCGATGTCAGCACAACCGCTCAGCTTTATCAGCACCCCCAGCTCTTTATTTGTTACATGGACGGTTGATGCATACACCTCCCCCTAAAATCCCCACAGCTTCCATGGCTTAACCCCCTGTGCAGGCATGCGCCCAGATGAGGGGGAGAGGGTGGGGGGAGGGGGGGGTAGTGCCTGTCCAGGTCTTGGAGGATGAGGGACTTGCAGTCAGACCAGAGGGTGGGGAAGGAGAGGAAGGGTATTCAGTGAACAGAGTGGAAAGTTTTGGAAATCCTTTCGGGCGTGGGGTGGTCGTGGGTGTTGATGTGGTGGCTGCTGAAGTGCCTCGACTATGTCATTGATGCTCTGCTTCTGTCTGTCTGTCTGTCTCTCTCTCTGTCCATGTGTTTGAAAACGTGCACGTGCGCGCGTATGCGTGTGTATGTGTGTGTGCGTGTGTCTGTGCTTGTGTGCCTGTATGTGTGTGTGTGCATGTGTGTATGTGCATGTGTGTGTGTGCGCGCGCACGCACGCGTGCATGCATACGTACTTGCCTGCACGTGCGTGTGTGTGTCCGTGTTCGTGCGTGCGTGCGTGCGTGTGTGTGTGTGTGTGTGTGTGTGTGTGTGTGTGTGTGTGTGTGTTGGGGAGGGGAGGGAGGGACGAGAGTGTGAGTGTGTGCGTGCGTGCATGTGTGTATGCGGTGTGCTATTTATGTGTTTTGTGTATGTGTGTGTGTGTGCGCGCGCGCGCGCGTGCGCGCGCGCGCGCGCGTGTGTGTGTGTATGAGTGGGTGAGAGAGAGAGAGACAGAGACAGAGAGACAGAGACAGAGACAGACTGACAGACAGAGGAGTCATGTCGAGAGTTGGGGTAGGAGTGGGGAGGGGGGGGGGGGGGGGGTAAGGACTGAGAGACACAGAGTCCGACAAAAGCAGTAGTACTTAGTTTTAAAAAAAAGTGTGAGGCCGT
>CM065720.1:9664331-9666831 GCA_033310375.1 Conus canariensis
ATAATTTGCTCTACTAAGTTCCCATTCCGGGATAGTGCTAAAAGACACCCGAGGAACTACGTTTTGAGGGGCAGTGTCTGCTTTTGTAAATAAGTCAGATGTGTATGAGGCTATCGATTTTAGAGAATCGATTTTTGTGCCCGTTTAGGAAAATTTATTTCTGATTTTAATTCAGTTTCACTGGTATTGAGATTTTGTAGTGTATGCCTTCTTAAAATATATTTTGCACATGCAAGTTTCATATTTTCTTCAAAAGGCAATATTCCAATCTCCATGTGATGAGATGAGTATGTGTTAGGTGGGTCCTCCAGGGGAAGGACTGGGGATAATTTTTCAATGGGAATTATCTTAACATTTCACCTACACCCTGTCTCTTACTAGTGGTGGAAGGAGCAACTTTCCGGTACTAGTCATCGAAGAAATTTTTATTTTTTTCTGGGACTGGGTAAAATACTGAACAGTGGCTCTGAGATAATTTTCCTTAGGCCTGTACTCTTATAAGTACTTGTAGCTCTGAGAGACAGAATTGAAGAGAGAAGTTCAAACATTCAACATTTGATTGAACAACAGAGAACTGACACAAGTTAAGTGCACTTTCACACATCAACTTTTATTGCTTACACATAGGTAAGTATGGGCATGTCAAGTTCATAGGCTAGGGTTTAGTTCTTATTGGACTACCACAATGAGGGGGCCCTCCCTCACTCCTACTTTACTTGCTTGCACTCAGTGAAGCAAGCTTAAGTTGGCATACAGGGGGTCTGTCTAAGTTACACTGAATGTATCCAAAGAGATACTCATAGACAGGGTCTCCCTGTCTCATCATAAAGTGAGGGCAAGGGTCTGATGGATTTGAGTCCAGGTGGTAAGCTAACTTAGCTTTGCTTCGGAGAGGGTAGTTGACCTCTCCTGTGGTTGGTGACTGCCCCACTGGTGTAGATTGGTTGTCTGGTGTCGCCCTGGTGTTGGGCGAAGTCCCAGCTTCTGGTCCAGCCGCAATGTGTAGCGTAACCAGGATAGCGTGACCAGGATCCCAGTTCTGCGATAAAGAGAACTTGGTCTGTAGGTGAGAATCTGATGGCTGGTTTGTCGAGTGCACACATTTACCCTGGTTTACTTTCAGCACAGGTGTGAGACTCGGCCAGCAAAGTATTCTCTATGGTAGAGTTTCTGCTATAACTATTAATCTCCACTTTTGTTTAAAGACTAAGTTAAGCTCACAAAAGGGTAGGAGACAGTAATACTATGTTACATAGTTTCAGTCAGACAACTCTTCCATGTTTCTTATGAATTAAATCACACTGACTTGGGCTACACTTAGTCCAAGTACACATGTGGTGTAGACTTAAAGTCATACACTACAAATCATTCCAACAATCACCAGTATTTATAAATCAGAGTAGCAGTTTTTTCACCTAGCACAGGTATACTGTTTTCCTGACCAAAATTAATTAATGAATTATTTTCTTAATAGACAGAATTGCCTACTGGCAAAAGTCAGGGTAAACACAAAGAACAGTGATCAGATAGTTAACAAAGAATCATAACCACTGGGAGAGAGCTTTTGCCATATGATGGCAAGCCAACTCCTACACAGAATAATCATTCATCAGTTTGATACAGGTGGCTAAGCACTTGTACAAATCTACAATGTTAACATGCACAGCATACATGAAATCAATACATAGATTCAAAAATGTAAAACAGAGTTCCAACTCACTTTTCCTGAGAATGAACAGTGAATGACTGGAGATCAAAGAGTTTACCCGGATCTTCCTAGGCCTTCTCAAGTTGTCTCTTTGTCTTCCTCTGGTCTGGTCTACATGCAGTCTTGAGGGGTCAGTGAAATTGCACCCCTGTGCGGCTAGTACAAATGTATTCTAACTGCGGAATTCGGTTGTGACAACCTGTCACTCACACATCAGGGGTGAGAGGGGGAGGGATCTAATCTTAATACCAGTCGCCACGGAAACCGTTTGAACCTACTCGGCACAGCTCACGGACTTCAGCGGCCGGTTTAATTTATGCGTCCGTATAGACACAGACTCTCACGGAGAAACTCCAATGACATAAGTTACCAGTTCAGCCAGTGCACAGACTGTAGAAAAAAAAAAAAAAAAGGGGGGGGGGGGGTTGTGGTGGTGGCGGTGTGCCGAGCGGCAACATGCCTTTGTTTCACGGGATAGAGGGGGGAGGGCGTGTGAAGCTAGAGCCGGGAAGGAGGGGGGGAAAAAAGGGGGGGGGGGGTGTGACAGGGGCAATTGCCACAAAAATGAAATTGAAATTTCACTGCGTCGTAGCTATTCAGAGTGGGGAAGGAGAGTAGAGAACAGGGGGGGGGGGGGGGGGGGTAGGTCAACAAGAACGACAGGCATCAGGCATTTCCTGTGACGCAATCTTTTTCCTTCGTCATAGATCGTGCCGGCTGGGCGGCCCGCCCCGTCCTAAGCGAGAGAAAGGGGGAGAGGGAGGTTGAGAGAGGAGAGTGGGCATAGATTTG
>CM065720.1:9676831-9689331 GCA_033310375.1 Conus canariensis
AAGAGAGAGAGAGAGAGAGAGAGAGAGAGAGAGAGAGAGAGAGAGAGAGAGAGAGAGAGTGTGTGTGTGTGTGTGTGTGTGTGTGTGTGTGTGTGTGTGTGTGTGTGTGTGCACCCGCGCGAGTGATTGCGCATGCTTATGTTCGCTTTATGATGTGTGTGTGTGTGTGTGTGCGTGTGTGTGTGTGTGTGTGTGTGTGTGTGTGTGTGTGTGTGTGTGTGTGTGTGTGTGCATGAGCGCGCTCGCGCGCGCTTGTGTGTGTGTGTGTGTGTGTGTGTGTGTGTGTGTGTGTGTGTGTGTGTGTGTGCGCGCGCGCGCCCATACGTGCGTGTGTGCGTGAATACGTGCGCATGCGTTCAGTTTAGTCATCACTGAATTCTTTGGGAACTTGAGTCAGTCAGACTACATGGGAAACTCAAACAGGACATGGGTTTCTGTGTCCACCATTAATTTGAACACGAGTCCATGTCCAGTTTGGCTAGTAGAATCACTGTGTCGGGAAACCTTTCCAAGAAACGAAATGTATCACATTTTATTTAAGAAGCGACAACTCTAAAGATGGACATTTCAATCTCATTCGTACATTTTTCTTGTTAGAAAATGTTTTAAATGATCTGCAGAGCAGAACGGTGCAAGACTTAAAAAAAAAAGAAAATCTTTTTCCTTTGTTTTTTTTCTGTCCCATCTTCTTTGCCACCTCAGTGGCACTATACCCACGCCGCTCATTCTGACCCTCACCCCCCCCCCCCCCCCCCTCGCCGTCCATGCCCGGCCCGCCGCAGTCCCGACACCGGCAATCCACAGTCAATCAGCAGTCAATGTCAAGTCGTCAAGAGGCAACCCACCGGAGGGGATACCGCACTGCTGCCGAGTCACTTCGGTGGTGTTCAGTGGCGCCTGTTCTGATCCGACATACGCAGGACACCACTTACTAAGCCCCCTACTGACGACAATAATTGCTTAGTCGCGGAGCCGGCGTGAGTGAGCTCTCCCTCCGGAGGGCGCCACCACGTCCGTCCAACAACAGCCCGCATGAACGTGCCGATACCGGTGACCCCGACGGAATCAAACCAAGGCCATAGACGTGGTGGAGAGGACATCGACACTGAGGTCACCATGAGAGCAGGGCTTGAAGGGCCACAGAATTTGAGACTTTTTCTTTTGATGCTGATTGATGAGAATGAGGATGATGTGCAGGATTTCAGCATGGTGCCTGTGTCTATGCTGTAAAGTTCAGCAGTGAACGGTCCAAACCAACCATCAATTGGTGCCTGTGTCTATGCTATAAAGGTTTAGCAGTAAACGGTCCAAACCAACCATCAGTTGAGACACAACGTACATAACTGACTTTGACTTTTGACCCAAAACAAAGCAACAATCGTTCAGGTATTTGCTCTTGATCTTCCACCCGTAACCCCCCCCCCCCACCTCATACCTCCCCCCACCCCCATCTCATTCTTCTCCCATCCTCTCCAAGAGTTTTGGAAAACAAACGGTCGTTGCTTTCCTCGCTGGCTGGGGTTGTGGCCCCACGCCACAGTTAGGATTGTGCAGGAAAGCACATATAAAATGGAAACACTATATAATCAATGGAAAACACAATATAATCAATGGAAAACACAATATAATCAATGGAAAACACAATATGAATGGAAAACACTATATAATCAATGGAAAACACAATATAATGAATGGAAAACACTATATAATGAATGGAAAACACTATATAATGATGGAAACAATATAATGAATGGAAAACACTATATAATCAAAGGAAAACACAATATATGAATGGAAAACACTATATAATGAATGGAAAACACTATAAATGAATGGAAAACACAATAATGAATGGAAAACACTATATAATCAATGGAAAACACAATATAATCAATGGAAAACACAATATAATCAGTGGAAAACACAATATAATCAATGGAAAACACTATATAATCAATGGAAAACACTATATAATCAATGGAAGACACTATATAATCCATGTAAGCGTTTTGAGGCCTACCATAAATTTGAGCCAGCATTTGATGTTGAACTGCTGATTGATCAAAAGAGCAACTCCTCGCCAATTACTTCTAATTGTTTTGAGAGAATTTTCACCGATGAAATCACGATCTTCAAATACGTGGCCATCCCCTTAGTTGACGGCACATTTAAGGCCTTTGCACTCACCCGTGACCCTATCTTTGCGCCAGCTTGAAACGCCCAAATAGTCCCCATTCCTTTGATTTCAGTCTGTCTGCTTGGAACCACCTGGCTTGTGCCTTGATGGCCATATGAAAGAAAATGAGGAGAATCAACTTTCAGACACAATAAGAATTCTGAAAACAATCTAGTTTCGCCAGTCTATAAATACTCGACTCCTTAAGCAAGGCTTTGTCGCATTAATTGTTGGTGTGCAACTTGTAGTATCTCTATTGATGACCGATATGTCGTCACGTCTGACCAGTGTGTCCACCACCACCAGTGCTAAGAGGTTTACGCTTGGTATAGTCGCCATCCAAATGGGAGGTATCTGTAAACTTACCCATGACGATGCTTTGGCTCAAACCATCATCACACGCTGTTTCGCTGTTTCGGAGAGGGAGGGAGGGAGAGAGAGAGAGAGAGAGAGAGAGAGAGAGAGAGAGAGAGAGAGAGAGAGAGAGAGAGAGAGAGAGAGAGATGCTGCTGTTGTCTTACTCCAGACTTTTTTTTTTCCGGCACTTTGTTCCCTCGTGTCATGGTTGGGTTTGACAGTTGCGGAGGGGCGGTCCGAGGGCTGTTGTGGTCTCTGGTAACGTCACATGGGCACATATGCGGATGTGCTAGTTTGAGCTCATGTTAACGTATGTATTAGCCATGTAAGGTTTTTCTGTAGGTAGAGAGAGAGAGAGAGAGAGAGAGAGAGAGAGAGAGAGAGGAGAGAGAGAGAGATTCGGATGTTTTATTCATATAGGCCTTGGCCCATTATGAAGGGGTGGGTGAACATAATACATCATATGAAACGAATACCCTAGAACAAATTAAACACAATTAATTTAGAACTTCAAGAGGTAGCTATTTCTCGAAATTTAAATGCCTTGTAGAGAAACAAGGACAACTTTCGAACAACGTCTGTTGAAGTTGATGACATCAATATAGTCAATTTAAACAGGGAAGGTTGTCTATAAAATTTGGGCTGAATGAATTCAGTTCTAATATTCCTTAAGGCTGGGCAGAAAAGAACAAAATGGATTTCATTTTCCTGAGACTCTTTACAAAGTGGACACAGCAGATCATTGTCATCAACAGTGGCTTTGTATCTTAGCTTATGAACTGCCAATTCTGAAATTCCAAATCTGAATTTGGTCATGACATACTTTAAGTGTCTGTCTATTTCTAAAGTTAAATAAGGTTTCAAATCATGAAAATTGCAAACATGTCTATAGAAATCAAACCATTCACTACACTGCACATGATTTGACCATCTTTGCCAAGAGCAGTCAATCAATCGTTGACGAAAGCAACGTTTGAATTGCTTAACATTGCCAACACCTTGATTTAACCATACAAAATCAAAACCATATTCAAAGAGACAAATACGTACTTTACTTGCCCAGTTGTTTTTCCCTCTAGCATCGAGATCATATGACGTGTTATAAGCTTTGCGTGGTAATCTGTGCTCCTGCATGTAAATTAAACTCAGCCAATAACGGATGCATTTAACCGCAGAATACATGTACAAGGGGAATCTATTAGTCTCACCATAAATAAGATCATTAGGCGTTCGCCTGTCTACACCCAAAAACCTTTTTAATGCGAACAGGTGCACAGATTCACAATATATGGCAGCATTGTCTAATCCCCACAATTCAGACCCATATTGTACAATTGGTTGAATTTGACTATCAAACAACTTAATAAAAACATACAAAGACGTGTTATTGAGGATATACAGCTTTTTCATAATACTGAGCAACACATTTTTGGCCTTGCTTGCAAGATCCTTGCACGCACTAACAAAACTCAGACGTGTAGAGAAAAATATACCCAAATACTTATAAGCATTCACAACAGGCATGGGGATGCAGTCATAGAACCACCTTTCTCTTGCACTCAAATAACCACCCTTTCGAAAGACAATAATGTTACTTTTGGACAAATTAACCTTTAGTTGGAGAGAAGCAGCTGCGCGATGTAGACTGTTCAGTTGAGTCTGTAAACCAATAACAGTTTCTGATATCAAAACCACATCATCAGCTAATAAAAGAATAAACAACTCAAAAGCATCCAAAGTCAGCAAAGCCCCATGTTTTCCATTGTTGATCACTTCAATTGCTAACTCATTAATAAAGAGGGAAAATAGAACAGGGCTGCAGGCATCACCTTGCCTAACCCCAACTGTACAGTTAATGTAATCAGTCAATTTATCCCCACAACGAACTCTAGCCCTAACCACCTCATACATGCTTCTGATACATCTATAAAGTTTACCCTTAATACCATTCTTAATCATGACTGGCCAAAGAAGATTTCTATTGATGGAATCGAACGCTTTTTCAAAATCTATGAAAGCGGCATACAATTTTCGATTATGAGAAAACTGCTTCTGAACAAGAGCCATTAAACTAAACATGTGGTCTACAGTCGAATACCCCTTTTTGAAACCAGCTTGGTGATCACCAGTAATATTGTTTTCCTCAACCCACTCTTGCAATCTGTTATTTATTATCATTCCAGATATTTTACCACTTATGTTACTAAGACAGATACCCCTATAATTGTTTGGATTATTAGCGTCCCCCTTTTTAAAGATAGGCATGATTATTGACTCCGTCCAGTTATCCGGAAATATACCGTCATCAAACAGTTTATTGAAAAACTTTAAGCAAAACTGCACAACTTGGGCAGAACAGTGTTTGAACAGTTCACCAATTATGCCATCGGGGCCTGCTGCTTTATTGTTTTTTTTTTTTTTATAGTTTTTTAATTGCTAATAACACTTCTTCACTAATGGGATGGTTCATATAGACATCAGACTCATCTTCAAACCCCTCTTGATTTCTCTCATTGTCAGTATTTAACTCTAACAAAGTTTGAAAATGTTGAAACCACACGTCGGTTGGAATGTTATTTCTAGGCTGTTTCCGTTTCGGCGAAATCTTGTGAACTACGGTCCAGAATTCCCTCTGTGAATTTATTGATGCTACTAACTTATCTATTAATGATTTATTATAACCTTTCTCTTTTCTCTTCAGTAAATGCTTAGACTCACGTCTGACTATTACATACCCAGTTCTATCAGTGTCTTTTACTGTGCGGCGACTTGTTCTCAGTAACCTCCTGGCCTTTCTTTTATCAAGAACACATTCTGGATCATACCAGTCCTTTGGTTTCCTGTCGTGACCCTGTATACGTTTTTTCATACATTCAGCACATTTCATTATACATTCAGTAAACATATTTAGTGCATCATTAATATCGACATCTATTAAATTTATGGCAATATCAATACTTTTACTTGCTTTTTCATCACATAAGGTATTACTAAACAAAGAAGCGCATTCATCATTCCAGACAATTTTTTCAATAACATCGCCTTGACCTGTTTTGCTCATATCTACTAAGTTTCCACAAGGAAAAAGAACATGAAGTGACACAGGAAAATGATCAGAATCTATACGTTCTACAACCTGTAACTCACAAATGTCACATAACAGAGCAAAGAGTTCATTTGACAATATAAAATAGTCTTTGACACTGCTCCCGTGATCAGAAACATATGTATAGCAACCTTTTAGGTCGCCTTTACACATACCATTTAGGATACACAAGTTCAAAGCAGTGCACATATTTAATAACGATTTCCCCTAACTGTTTAAATTAGTATCTTGAGAGCATCGGTTAGTGCTGAGAGACTGACTAGCGTACCATGCATCAAAAACATTAAACCCGGAAAAATCCTGAGAGACATCAGAAGTTCTACCATTTAAGTCACCGTTTAGAATGACATAAGCATCATTTGTTATCATCAAGTCAGTTCAACATTGTTCCAGTGAACTGACACCATTATCTACATCACAATGGACATAAGTCAGTTCAACATTCTTCCAGTGAACTGACACCATTATCTACATCACAATGGACATCAAGTCAGTTCAACATTCTTCCAGTGAACTGACACCATTATCTACATCACAATGGACATCAAGTCAGTTCAACATTCTTCCAGTGAACTGACACCATTATCTACATCACAATGGACATCAAGTCAGTTCAACATTCTTCCAGTGAACTGACACCATTATCTACATCACAATGGACATCAAGCCAGTTCAACATTCTTCCAGTGAACTGACACCATTATCTACATCACAATGGACATCAAGCCAGTTCAACATTCTTCCAGTGAACTGACACCATTATCTACATCACAATGGACATCAAGTCAGTTCAACATTCTTCCAGTGAACTGACACCATTATCTACATCACAATGGACATCAAGCCAGTTCAACATTGTTCCAGTGAACTGACACCATTATCTACATCACAATGGACATCAAGTCAGTTCAACATTCCTCCAGTGAACTGACACCATTATCTACATCACAATGGACATCAAGTCAGTTCAACATTCTTCCAGTGAACTGACACCATTATCTACATCACAATGGACATCAAGTCAGTTCAACATTCTTCCAGTGAACTGACACCATTATCTACATCACAATGGACATCAAGTCAGTTCAACATTCTTCCAGTGAACTGACACCATTATCTACATCACAATGGACATCAAGTCAGTTCAACATTCTTCCAGTGAACTGACACCATTATCTACATCACAATGGACATCAAGTCAGTTCATTCTTCCAGTGAACTGACACCATTATCTACATCACAATGGACATCAAGTCAGTTCAACATTCTTCCAGTGAACTGACACCATTATCTACATCACAATGGACATCAAGCCAGTTCAACATTCTTCCAGTGAACTGACACCATTATCTACATCACAATGGACATCAAGTCAGTTCAACATTGTTCCAGTGAACTGACACCATTATCTACATCACAATGGACATCAAGTCAGTTCAACATTCTTCCAGTGAACTGACACCATTATCTACATCACAATGGACATCAAGTCAGTTCAACATTCTTCCAGTGAACTGACACCATTATCTACATCACAATGGACACAAAAGGGAGAACCTTCTGGGGGAATGTACGAGCAAACATACAAAATATCCTTGTCTATTCCAAGTAAGATTTTGTCAGTCAAGCAGACAATTAAAGTTGGATTATTTACTTCCATAGAGCTAACAAAGAGGATAAATTCATTTGTTATTAAACAAATTACACCTCCAGATCGTCTCCCTTGTCTCGTAAATTTAACTGCCGGCTTATATGATATTTTAAACCCAACAAACATATCATCACGGCATTCCTCTATAAATGTCTCAGTTAAACAAAGTCATACTGATACAAAAATGAAATAAAATCGGAGTCAACAAGTTTTGATATTAAACCATTAACATTCCATGTCAAAAAAGCAAAGGGTTTCTGTACAGTGGGAGAAACCGTGTTGTTCGTGTATTCACACGTGGTAGCGGACGGCCGCTCTGCCAAACAGGTTTGCCTTGACGAACAGAGTTCACGTGTGACACTGCCACCAGTGACCGAGAGGTCTACCGGTGTTATGTCACTGAGGTTCCCATTTTCTGTACAGTGTTTTTCATCATGTGGCCGGCCGACTCCCTCTCTCGATCCGTTCAAGTTGCCATGGGTATCGAGGAAGTACTTATTGCCATCGATAATTAGATGGTCAAAAATCATTGAGGTCCTTTTCCCGTCGGCGCTTGCCTTCTTGAGATAGGGAGAGAGGCCACGTCTGACTTCCCTGACACGAAAAGAGAAATCCTCGCCAACAAAGATGTTACTGCCCTTCAACTTCGCTTTGGCTTTAAGAATTCTGAGCTTGTCTTTGTACGAAGAGCAGCAAGCTATGACAGGAGAGTTATCTTTTGCATTTAACCTGTGGACACGCTCAAACTCGTTTTCCAGTGTTACGTCCAATTTGTCTGTAACCAGGTCAAGTAATTTCCCTTCACATTGTTCATTCGTCTCATTTTGGTGTCTGGGAATACCATAAAAAATAAGATTATTGCGCTTGGACTGACATTCTAAATCGTCTGTTTTTCTTTCTAATTGCTCAACTTTAGCCAAAAGCTCAGAGTGTTTCTATGCCAGCTCCAAGTTTTCTTTCCTCAAATTCCCCACCTCCTCCCGCAGATCATCAAACCGACAATGCATAGCAGCAAACTGATCTCGAAGGTCCTTTAGGCTATTTTCCATTTCAGCAAACTTACAGTCCAGCTTGTTCATCACGTCTGCTATGGTGGGTTGCTGGGTGGAAAACAGAGTCGTCTGCCCGGCGTCCAGAGAAGCCCCAGGCCTGTCCGTGCTGGTCCTCCGTCCTGTCGAGGCACTGTGGCTGCCCGTCCTTGACTGCGCACGCCGGTGGGTCCAGGGTTCCGCTCGACGTCCCCGCAGCGAAGAAGCAAACTGCCCCAGGAGAGCGGAACACTGGTGATGTCAGCGACCCGTGGACAAATTGAATCAGACCTCACAGTACTCGCAGACAAGACAGAAATTGGATTGCCCCTGTTTGTGGTCTCCCGTCTCCCGATGACTGCTCTGAGAGAGAGAGGGTTACACCGGCAGCTCTGGTTCGCGGTGTCAGCATGGCGACTCGTTTTGCTGTTTTCTCTGTAGCCCTTTTCAACATGAAGTTGCGTAAATTGGCAAAAAAGAGCCACAGGATGCCCTGAAGACGAGGGCGGCTGAAAGCATGGTGTCTTCAGTACTTGATGACGGAAGTACAGGGTTCTGTCCGACTTCAGTCCTCCAACGTTGACAAAAACAATGAGACAGTGTCAACAGCGATCCGCACGCTACAAGCCGCGGTTCACGCCCCCCAAGAGAGAGAGAGAGAGAGAGAGAGAGAGAGAGAGAGAGAGAGAGAGAGAGAGAGGAGAGAGTTATTTCTCTCTCTCTCTCTCTCTCTCTCTCTCTCTCTCTCTCTCTCTCTCTCTCTCTCTCTCTCTCTCTCTCAGAGCAGTCATCGGGAGACGGGAGACCACAAACAGGGGCAATCCAATTTCTGTCTTGTCTGCGAGTACTGTGAGGTCTGATTCAATTTGTCCACGGGTCGCTGACATCACCGGTGTTCCGCTCTCCGCTTCTGTCGGTGCCTTCCTTCCCTCGCTGCTCCTGTTGCTTTTACCTCAATGGCCTCCTTTGGTCTTTCCTCCACAGATTGCTCGTCATCCTATATTTCTCTGAAAATCTGTCTGTCTGTCAGGCTGGCTGTTTGGCTCTGTGTGTGTGTGTGTGTGTGTGTGTGTGTGTGTGTGTGTGTGTGAGAGAGAGAGAGAGAGAGAGAGAGAGAGAGAGTAAGAGAGAGAGAGAGAGAGAGAGAGAGAGAGAGAGAGAGAAGAAGAAGAAGAAGAAGAAGAAGAAGAAGAAACTATCTGTATGAAAGCCCTCCGCACCAGGTTTACAAAATGTAACTGGCAAAACTGGCAGAGCCATATCCAATTAACTGGCATGTTTGGAAAGCAGAAAACTTATATGCAACAGCCACTGTGGTACAGTAGTTGTTGGTGTCGCGTATTCTGTGCTGGGTGATCGTAGGTTCGATTCCCATCAGAGCCAATTATTTGTGGGATTTGTCTGCCAGAGTTGTGTTTGCTTTGGCCTCAACTGGGAACACTGGAACCACACAGTCGAGTGTCAACCTCTAAACGGAGGCGCCTCTGTGATTGTTTCTCAAATTTCCTGACCAACACCGCAGATGTCTGCGTCTCTCGGGCCTGGTTGACGCCGGGATATATTATGAAAGTAAGCGTAGACTACTGTCCTGTTGAGCAGACTTGAATAGAGCTACATAGCATCATCTTCATCATCCTCATACTCATCGATCAACATTAAAAAAAAAGACAAGTTCTGTGGCCCTTCGTGCCCTACTCTTATGATGACCTCATTTCCAAGTTCCTCTCCGCGTGCATGTCCTTGGTGGGTTCGTGTTGGAGTCGCGGTATCTGAAAGTTCGTGGGCACTGTCGGTGGACGGGGAGGTGGGGGGGGGGGGGGGGGTGGTGGAAGGAAGGGCGCCCTCTGGAGGGAGACATTTACTCACGATAGCTCCGCGCGTAAGCAACCCTTGTCGTCAGTAGGGAGCTTAGTGGGTGGTGTGCTGCGTATGCTGGATCAGAACAGACATCCTCCACTGAACACTTAAGACCCTCGGCAGCAGCGCAGTGTCTCCTCCGGTAGCTTACCTGGTGGCGACTTGACTTTCGCTGCATGCTCCCTACGGACTGCGGGTGTCGGGGCTTTGGTGGGACAAGTCTGGGTGTGGGTTTTGACGGGGAAACCCGAATGAGTGGTGTTGGGGGTACTACTGATGGACTAGAAAAAAAGATGGGATAGCAAAATACAAGAACAACGAGAAAGAACTTATACAACTCATTCAGTCTTTACTAAGTGTCCTCCGTTTGATTTGGATAGGCTTCTGCGATTATCTAGACTGAATTTCGAGGTGGTATCACTGAAATCATCCTACACTCGTGCGTCACTTTTAAATGTGTACACAGTGTGATTTTGTGTGTGTCTTTGATGTGCCAAAAAAAAAAATCAAAAGAAAATAAGATTCATTTTGTTTTGAGATGCCCTGTTCTGAACGATCTTCGTGCAAGATTTATTTCTAGTACAAAATTGCAACTCCATGTTTATCCAGATATTGTATGCATTGATGGCATTGAACGATGGAAAAGAAAACAAAGTAAAAAAAAAAACAACTTATGAGCGTAAACTTGCAATATGTTGATGCAAAGCTTTTTGAGAAGATCTATACAGCTCTGTCGTGGTTTCTGTAGTATCTATTGCTATACATTACTGAAGCGTTTGCGGCATTATATCCTGTGAAATCTGTCAAAGAATGTAAATAGCCCTTGGATATATAGGTCTTTGACTTTTTCCATGAATAAATCTCTCTCTCTCTCTCTCTCTCTCTCTGTCTCTCTCTCTCTGTCTCTCTGTCTGTCTATCTCTCTGTCTCTCTGTCTCAGTCTCTCTCCCACCCTCTCTGTGTGTCTTACTGTCTCTGTCTCTCCCCCTCTGTCTCTCTCCCTCTGTCTGTCTGTCTGTGTCTCTCTCCCTCCCTCCGTCCCTCCTTCTCTCTCTCTCTCTCTCTCTCTGTCTCGCTCTCTCCCTCTCTCTCTCTCTCTCTCTCTCTCTCTCTCTCTCTCTCTCTCTCTCTCTCTCTCTCTCTCACAGGCCTTCGGTTTTTCATGAACAAATCATTTGACTCTCTCTCTCTCTCTCTCTCTCTCTCTCTCTCTCTCTCTCTCTCTCTCTCTCTCTCTCTCTCTCCTTCTCTCCTCCTCCTCCTCCTCCTCCTCCTCCTCCTCCTCCTCCTCCTTCTTCTTCTTCTTCTTCTTCTTCTTCTTCTTTCTTCTTAAATGGCGCTTCAGAACTCATGTCCTCTGTGTATAATGACAGAAATCAGCTGCTAGTAGTTAACGAATCTTCTCCATTACCTGTTAAGTATGGCGAGCGCCAGGGCCATATCCTAGGACCTACTTTATTCTCCTTTCATATTTGTGATTTAGTTATACATTTATCAGGTCTGTTTCTTATGTTTGAAGACGATACAACCTTGCTTCTCCATGAATATAGAGTAGAGGTGTCCACCCCTGCACGTATTTGTCTGTGTAGTCAACCACGGAAAATCAGTTATGGTAATTATTACAAGACGGAGGTGTTAAAATACACCTAACAAATTCATTTTGATTTTCGGTCGATGGTAGTATTGTAAATGATCTGATAATGACAAAGTCCTTGTAGTAAAGTTTGATAATAATTTGTCATGCTCCGAGCACTCTAAAAAATGTGTGAAAGCATTTCGAAAAAAGATTTACAAGATGTTACAACGTACCAGTTTTCGAGACTGGAAACTTTTTAGGATATTCACGTGTCAGAAATATTCGTCCACGCCTACATAGATTCCCACATAAACCACATATCTCTCCCCCCCCCCCCCCCCCCCCCCTTGGGATTTTCCTAATGATAACATTTCCAAACCACTGACTTGCCTTCACCTCCCTGTATCAAAATGATGTCTCCTAAAACCATGTTCATTGCACAAAGCTAACTGTGCATCATTGATGGTATGCTTTAGTTCAAATGGGAAATGGCTCCTTACAAAGAAACTTTTTACTCATCGATTTTGTTTCACTTGAGAAGGTTTTTTTTTCTTTCAAAGACTGAATGCGATTTTTTTACAGCACGTATGAATGTTATGAATAACAGAAAAAGTAAACACACCAAGAAAGTATCTATATACAAGAAAGTTTCACAAAAATAATAATGATGATGATTATAATCATAATAATAATGATAATAATAAAAATGATAGTAACAATAATAATAATAATAGTAATGATAACAAGGA
>CM065720.1:9694331-9696831 GCA_033310375.1 Conus canariensis
TTCTGTCTGTTTGAGGCTGGCTTTTTCTGTCTGTCTTTGTGTCTCTGTCCATTTATCTCTCTTTTCTTTCTTTCTTTTTTTTTTTTTTTTTTTTTTTTTGTTAATTTGTTTTTTCAGTTTTCCTGTTTCTAGATAAGAGCAAGATGAGAAAAAGCCTAAATCATCATGATCATCATCATCATCATCATCATCATCATCATCATCATCATCATCATCATCATATCATCGTCATCATCATCACCATCATTCCTTCTCCAAGTTCTCTCTCTCTGTCTCACTCTCTGTCTCTCTCTGTCTCTCTCTGTCTGTTTGTCTGTCTGTCTGTCTGTCTCTCGCCTCGTTTCTGACAGCTGAGCTTATTGGAGTCTTATGCAAAGCCATTTTCTTATCGCTCTCTCTCTCTCTCTCTCTCTCTCTCTCTCTCTCCTCTCTCTCTCTCTCTCTCTCTCTCTCTCTCTCTCTCTGTGCACTTTTCTTTAAACTAAGCTTATTATTGTCTCGTACAAAACCAGTTATGTGCATCTGTACGAGAGCGCGCGTGCAAGGTTATCTGACTAAGAAAGACAAGATAAAAAAAACAAAACAACAACACTTTTTCACAAGAAGGGTTCCCTTCAGTTCCACGACGCACACGAAAGAGATGTATGAAACACAGAAAATGCATTAATGTAAAAAAAAAACAAAAAAACTTTCAAAATTTCTTTTCATAGCTACTACATTCCCTCTCTCACTCGTGCAGCACGAATTTTGTTTCTTAGCCAATCATTGAAATTGTAATAAATAATAAATCTTATCAGCCATTCTCGTCATCAAAACCATAGTTCAGTATTGTTTCCAGAACCATAACACACAATCAAATTTCCAGAACCAAAGGTGACACACCATGAATTTCACCGATGCGTCCTACCAGGAAAGGAATAGAACAGTGTTCAGTGTTACAAATAAGGAAAAAGAATGTACCAATTCCACAGATGAGGCCAATACCACAGACTTCTTTCTGTAAATGTAACTTCATCACACGAAGAAAACCCTGTTGTTCTGTTTCGGTTTTAAGTTCCTCTCATCACACGAAGAAGAATTGGTTTTTTCTGTTTCTGTTTCAAGTTTCCCTTATCACACGACGAAAAACGTGTTTTTTTTATATTCCTGTCTTAAGTTCCTCTCATCACACAAAGAAAAACCTGCTGTTCTGACCTTGTTAAGTTCCTCTCATCACACGACTAAAAACCTGTTGGTTTTTTTCTGTTCCTGTTTTAGTTCCTGTCTTCATACAACGAAAAACTTGTTTCTGTTCCTGTTTTAAGTTCCACGAAGAGAAAGACCTTAAATACTCCTTACTTTGTCTGTGGTATTACACAGGGCTGTCACAGAATAACACAAAGCTGTCTCCTGGTATCATACAGGGCTGACATACACCAACACAATGCTGTCTCTGGTATCATACAGGGCTGACATACAATAACACAAAGCTGTCCCTGGTATAATAGAGGGCTGACATACACCAACACAAAGCTGTCTCTGGTATCCTACACGGCTGACATACACCAACACAAAGCTGTCTCCTGGTATCATACAGGGCTGACATACACCAACACAAAGCTGTCTCTGGTATCATACAGGGCTGATATACACCAACACAAAGCTGTCTATGATATTATACAGGGCTGACATACACCAACACAAAGCTGTCTCCTGGTATCATACAGGGCTAACATACAAAAACACAAAGCTGTCTCTGGTATCATATAGGGCTGACATACACCAACACAAAGCTGTCAATGGTATCATACAGGGCTGACACACAATAACACAAAGCTGTCTCTGGTATCATACAGGGCTGACACACAATAACACAAAGCTGTCTCCTGGTATCATACAGGGCTGACATACAATAACACAAAGCTGTCTCCTGGTATCATACAGGGCTAACATACAATAACACAAAGCTGTCTCTGGTATCATATAGGGCTGACATACACCAACACAACGCTGTCACTGGTATCATACAGGGCTGACATACAATAACACAAAGCTGTCTCTGGTATCATATAGGGCTGACATACACCAACACAAAGCTGTCTATGATATTATACAGGGCTGACATACACCAACACAAAGCTGTCTCCTGGTATCATACAGGGCTAACATACAAAAACACAAAGCTGTCTCTGGTATCATATAGGGCTGACATACACCAACACAAAGCTGTCAATGGTATCATACAGGACTGACACACAATAACACAAAGCTGTCTTTGGTATCATACAGGGCTGACACACAATAACACAAAGCTGTCTCTGGTATCATACGGGGCTGACATACAATAACACAAAGCTTTCTCCTGGTATCATACAGGGCTGACATACAATAACACAAAGCTGTCTCTGGTATCATATAGGGCTGACATACACCAACGCAAAACTGTCACTGGTATCATACAAGGCTGACATACACCAACACAAAGCTGTCTCTGGTATCATACAGGGCTGACATACAATAA
>CM065720.1:9701831-9706831 GCA_033310375.1 Conus canariensis
CTGTGTGGATGCATTTTGACGAGAGACGAGAACCAGTTCTTGTCATGCACCTCGGTCAACGTTGTGTGTTTACTATTTTTGTACATTTGTACTCGAGAAATAATGTAAACTGTTCGGCAATAACGTATTTTCACTTGCTGTGACCCAACCCACTCTGTCTTGCTGTTTGTTTGCTTGCCTGTCCGTCTGTCTGTTCATCTGCCTGTCTATTTTATGCTGTTTGTGTATCTATATCGATATCTCGGTCTTATTCTACGTATCCTGTATGTTTTTCATCAAAAGCGTTTGTACATATCTTATAAGTAGCACTATTAAAACAAGATGATGTGTATAAGTTTATGAATATTTCCTAAAGCACTGTGATTTGTTTGTCAATGCTATGCTTTGTATACATAAATGGTGCTATACTGAAATATTGCCTTCTTTGCTATGTGTATGTCTAGTTTATCATTATTTAAGTTTTTTTGGCTTGCTTTATACCTAATGTCTGGTTGTTGCTGCTGCTGCTACTATTTTTGGTTCCTGTATCTGTGTTGAACAACAATAAAAGCAAATAGAAATGTTAAAAAAGGAAAGTGGTACGTTTTCTTAAATGTCTTGGTAGAACGGTGATTTTGTTTCTCATAGTAACACCTTGCCTGACACCCATTTTCTCTGATACTGACACGACTTGCCGATAACGAGCTGGTGCTTTCAAAGACTGGAACAGTCCACTGTGGTGATAATGATGCTGATGCAAAGGGGAGGACTACGGCAACAATGCGCACAAAATAGACACGCACAGATATACCCCCAATATCCCAAACACCGTCGTTGTGAAAAGGGTAGAAGGCAATCCAACTGTTTCGCAACTGCTGCCACCCCCCCCCCCCCCTTCCCTCTCCCTTTTACTCACGCTTTTCAGAACAATGTCTTGTAACAAAGCGTCAAGGTTTAAGGTACAAATCTGTGTGGCAAACAACGGAAAAGTAATTGACAACAGCGCGCACAGTTTCAGGACAGAAGACAGTCTCTACAGCCCAGCTGGCGAAGAAGGAGATTCTGATCAGGGCACACGGCTTAACAACTGGTTTTTCAAGACTGCCAGACAACCAGCGTTACAGCTCCCCCAGCCATAAAAAATACACCCGTCTTCACGAGCTCTAAGACAGCTTTAACTTTAGTAAACTTTTAAAGATAAGATCCAGAATGGGAAAAGTATGTGTCAGCTATCCCGGACGGCTAAACGAAGCCAGTTTGACAAGTCATGGCAGTCACATTTATCTGTCTTCACATGAACATTAAAGACTGAAAAACTTATTTCCGAAGAAAAGGTAGGTCGCTAGGCACGTTTATTTATTTCTTTTAAAGCACCATTTAACTCCTGCAGACAATCTCCTTACATAATATTTGGTACTTGGATAGTACTATCTGAAGTTTGTTGTTGTTGTTATCTGAAGTGTTACCTGATATGAAATGTAAGCTGTATGATGTTGCAGCACTCTCACATACCTGTGGCGAAGGTGATTATGCCGTCGTTTTCTTTTGTTATGTACACGGTATCATGGTTTTTTTTTCATTTGTGTGTGTTATCGCTATTGGTGTGTGTTATTGGAAGTTCGTGTATGTAATGCGTTATCCTTTAGATATAAAATACCTGACACATATTAAAAGAGACAACAAAAGATTGACAACAAAGATCCAGACGACAAGATGGACGGACGGCAGAGCGGAACGATTTCGAGTCAGAACGATTGTTGAATGGAACCAGCTACCAGAGAGAATCGTACCATGCCTAGTAAACTGCTTAGTGTGGTAAGGCAAGAAACAAGTAGGGCAACTTTTGCTCCAATGATGAAATGATTACAGGCCCATAACTCCCAACGAATGCTGCTTACGACACCAGATCGCCTTTAAGATTTGCTTAGTGTGGTGTACGGTGGGGGGAAGAATTGGGAATGGGTGGGGATGGGGTTGGTTCTCTTTATCATTTTTGTGTCCACCCCCTCGCTCGTGTTGCGCTCTACTCGGCAACACACTGGCTGCTGCAGTGTATTCATCCAGATCCGTACGACACGTGTATGAAATACAACTCTTAGCAAACTGAGTGCATCGCCATTACTGTTCTGTTTGTCTTATGATATGCTTTTCGCGGTACGTTCTCTTTCCATGGAAAAGCGTAATGTCTTTTTCCATGTTCCCTCAATGATTCTGAATCATCAACCCTTTCCCCTATTCCTAATTCCGAAACCTTTCAAAAGCTTGACACAATAAATCGTTTGAGATCTCTCTCTCTCTCTCTCTCTCTCTCTCTCTCTCTCTCTCTCTCTCTCTCCTCTCTCTCTCTCTCTCTCTCTCTCTCTCTCTCTCTCTCTCGCCCGCTCGCTCGTTATCACGTCCCCTCCCCCCCCCCCCTCCCAGCTCTCCCTTCCTCCCTCTTTTTCTGTCTGTCTGTCAGTCTGTCTGTGTGTCTTTCTCCCCCGCCTCTCTCTCTCTCTCTCTCTCTCTCTCTCTCTCTCTCTCTCTCTCTCTCTCTGTCTGTCTTTGATATCACCCAGCCTCTCTATCATCATGTGGACCAGACTAGACCTGCCTAAGTAGTACTGATAAGCAGACGAGCCAAAGATTTGTTCTTACCTCAGTCATACAACGCCTTTTCCTATAGTTTGTGGCGATGGTGGAAATATTGTCTTTTTACTGTTTTTGGCTGGAACAGTTAGTACGGCTGATATTGCGTTGTGGTGTATCACAGGCTTAGACACTGTACTGTACAATGGCGTTGCTGCGTTGTACTGTACCATATTGCAGGGAACTGTACTTCGCTCTGCTGTATTGCACTGTGCGTTGCCGCTTCAATATCATACATCCTTATTGCGTGTAACGGTACTTAATCTTTCTAACAGTCCTCTCCACGATCCCTACTACTCCCACTGCAGCCTGTACCCACTCGGTGATGGAACCTGAGATGTAGATATTTGTGTATAACTCTTTTTCCATTTTCCCCCCTCTCTTTTGACAGTTTTGTTTAGCCATACAACACGTCTTGAAGTGTGTGTGTGTGTGTGTGTGTGTGTGTGTGTGTGTGTGTGTGTGTGTGTGTGTGTGTGTGTGCGTGCGTGCGTGCGTGCGTGCGTGCGTGCGTGCGTGTGTGTGTGTGTGTGTGTGTGTGTGTGTGTGCTTGGGCTTACATTCGTGCGCTTAGAGTTGATTTCATCAAGATTTTGTGCCCTTATAAATATTATTATTATTATTATGATTATTATCATGTTACAAAATCCTTTTTTTACCATATTAGGCCTGTTAACATTAGACCAGTCCTCCAGTGAAAAAAAAAAAGAGTTCCGGGGCTAAACAGGTTGTCTACAGTATGGTTCAGTTCTCCACACTACCACTGGCAGGACAAGAGTGTCTGCACAGATTAAAAGGGCAGAAGAATCTGAAACGGGACAAATAGAAATCTCAGGTGGAGGCCGGAACAGCTCAGTTGGTAGAGCGCCGGACTCGTGATCGTGGGGTTGCAGGTTCGAATTTCGGTACAAGGGGATTTTTCCCTCGGAGTTAACATTGGTTCTGACTCCATTCCCCATACAGTCCTTCGAATGAGACTATAAACCGAGGTTCCGTGTGTGAACGCACGCACAACATCTTGCGCACACGCAAAATCCCATCACCAACTTTCGGAAGAGAAGGCCAGTTTGGCCGTTGGTATGGATGACACGTTACACATAGCATGCATCTCCCCGAAGATGGAGTATGGCTACCTTAATGGCGGGATAAAAAAAAACGGTCATACACACAAAACTCCACTGCCTGTCTATACAGGCAGTGTCCGCAGGAGTATCAGTCTGTGTACGCAGAAAGAAAGAAGGAAAGAAAGAAAGAAAGAAGGAAAGAAAGAAGGAAAGAAGGAAATCTCAGGTGAAACCGAGAGAAACAAACAGTACATAAAAGAAATCTCACACGAGGCAGGGAACAGTGAACAGTAAATAACAAACAAGTCGGGTGCCTCTTGCTCCCATGATGAAATAAATACACGTCCATAACTCCATACGAATGCTGATTAGGACACAAATCGCCCGGCAGATACGACAGCACAGAGCACACAGAACAAACAGCAGATACGACAGCACAGAGCACACAGAACAAACAGCAGATACGACAGCACAGAGCACACAGAACAAACAGCAGATACGACAGCACAGAGCACACAGAACAAACAGCAGATACGACAGCACAGAGCACACAGAACAAACAGCAGATACGACAGCACAGAGCACACAGAACAAACAAGGAAACATCCCCCCCAAAAAAGGATGTTCCAAACTGGCCTGTATACCCCGTACTGGACACATCTCCACAGCAAGAACGACCGGAGAAATGAACAAATACACATTAACATTCACTCAAGACTGGCACAGTTACGATCTTGAACATAATCAAAAATGTGCACGGACGAACGGTAACAAATAACAGGAAACCTCTGTTTCATTGCAATGAAAAAAAAAAAAAAACTTAAATGAGGCAGGGAACAGTTAACAGTAAATAACAAACAAGTAGGGTAACTCGTGGAGTTACGGGCGTGTATTGATTTCATCAAACAGCACATAGTATGCTTGCAGCACATGTATAGCACATACCCCCCCCCCCCCCCTTTCAGGTGAAATAAAGGGACATTACTCCGACAAGACAGTCCTACTTGTGGACCCCCTTCACCTAGTACAGACGAGGACCGAGAACACACAACAAGGGACATAATCCAGGGAGGCAGCAATGCCTTTGTCTCCTACGGCGAGACGATCAGAGGCACACAGCACCAGGCTGACGCTTCTGGTGGTACCCATGTATCTTTCACACGGGAACAAGTCCTTGTGTTTGCTCCCTTGTTGTCGAAGCTTGTTCGGGTTTTTTTTTTAATCATCTCGCGTCTACATAGGTGATAGGCGAAAGGGCAGCGCAAACAGCAATCGTGTTGAGTTAGATACCTGGAAGTGTTCTCAGTGGAGCACACATTTATCGCATCT
>CM065720.1:9719331-9729331 GCA_033310375.1 Conus canariensis
GATCATGCCTGTCCCGCATAGGACTCATCAGCCATCAGCGCGCCTGCAACCAACGTGGACAACCCCCTCAATAATCTTCGTCTGCGAAGCCAAGCCAAGAGAATATATATATATATATATATATATATATATATATATATATTTAATACTGGCCGTAGATGTTTTCTACCAGTTTAAATAAAGCCTGTATAAACCATTAACACTACTCGTGTTTTGTGCAGACTTATTTTGCATTCCACTTTGGATAAGAGGCAGCCATGTTGTATGCGAGATCGGGAACAGAAAACATGGAAGTTGAACGACCAATCGTTTTTCCGGCGAACTCAAAAGATGGCGACGCCCAGAATCAATGGAAATGATCTGGGTGGACGGTCGTATTGGCTGACGCTCCAGAATGAATTTCATACCACTGAGAAACATTAAGGCAGCAAAGACCCATTTGTGGCGCTTGTGTGATGATACTCTCGAACAACCCACACTTCCTGTAAAAGTGACGATCGATGTGTTTCTCTCCTCCCCCCCCCCCCCCCCCCCCCCCCCCCCTCCACCACAGGTCTCCCCCAACCGCCCAGCTTTTCGCATAAATGTCCGGACACCAAATTTGGTATTGTTCCGGATGGAAGCATTTGTTCACAAGCATGTAGGGTATGACGTCAGATTTTATCATATTGCTGGAAATCGTCATTTTATTTGCCAAGATTTTTTTTTGGTACCTTTAAGCCCAAGTTGACCAAGATGTACATTAAAATGTACTTAGTAACCATTCAGATTCACTGAGTATGGAGGGGGAGGGCTGGGAGTGGCGACAGAACCCCCCCCCCCTTACATAACAGCCCCTCACCCCTTCCCCCCCTCCCCCCTACCTCCCTTCTCTTCCGTCACTGGCTGACGGATGAGGATCAAACTCCTCAACATGTTCCTGGCAAAGACTGAACCAACGGTTTTCAGCGTGGGGTTGTTAAAAGTCCAAGAGAGTATCTTTGTTGATCCCCCGGGAGAGCTGCTTGTAACTTGTAGAGAAACTGAAGGAAATCTGATTCTCTCGCGTACGCTACCCACAACAAATTTACAGCTGTGATTCGTTTTGTTGAAAGCTACCACTCACCCTTTTCTATGTTTCAACTTTAACTTTTCGTGTTCCTTTTTTTCTTTCTCTTTCCAAAGTCTTGGCCAAGAGATCAATGGCCTACTCTTGGTTTACCCACGTTACGCACTTGTTCTGGGAGGTCAGTGGAAAGTGGGGGAATGGAGTTTTGCAGCAAATGAAAAGGCAATGACAGAGGTTGTTTCAAAGTTGCAGCAGACCTGAGCAATGAGCTTGCCAGCAGTCAAAGGCTTGCACCGCGCCGGTGTTGCCTTTCGATCTCGTTGCACGAGATCAGCTGCTTGGATCAAGGGCTTGGCGACCAATGACGGAACGACCGAAAACGTTTTCTAAACTGCTTTGGCTAGGAACGTTTCTGTAATGCTTACGAAACCACCGAAAGCATCTCTCGACTGCGTTGGCTCGGAAGCTTTCTCTAATGCTTGAAATACCACCGAGCAGAACCCAAAGGGGATTTTCTCTTTACACCAATGGCCGTCAAACTCGGGCTAGGAAGAGAGAGAGAAAATGGGGGCATGAAAGGAGAGAGGTGGAGAAGGGGAGGTGTAAGTGGGTTAGAGGGGAAGTCCTAAGCGCCAAGAAAACGGCCCGAAGTTGCTACTGCGACCTGATGGGTAAAACTAGGACCATCAACAACAGCATTGAAAGTGGAAGGTTGTTGGCCTTGGGGATAGATCCATTGCCTACAAAGAGAGAATCGTCAACAGCTCTGTGGTTTGAGTCTCTTAAGCGCGTTGTCGTTTATTTGTTTGTTTGTTTGTTTGTTCTTTTTTCCCCTCTTTCCCAAGACTTGAAGTGATTTTGTGAGCGTGTTGGTCTGTCGGTCCTATGATGGGCTGAGACGACTATCTCAGGTCCCGTGACCAGCATGTTTAGCACGCAACAAGGTTACAATCCCTGGCAATATTTGGTTGAAAAATCTACTTTCACACAACACACACACACCACACACACACACACACGCGCGCGCGCGCGCGCGCGCGCGCGCGCGTGCGCACGTACTAGTGCACACACGCATGCACGAACACATGCACGTATGCACGCATACACGAAAAAACGCGCACACACACACACACGCACACACACACACGCACGCACGTACGTACGTACGTACGCACGCACGCGCGCTCTCGCGCGTGCACACACACACACACACACACACACACACACACACACACACACACACACACACACACACACACGCATGGGATGAAAAGAGGTAACGCTGTACAGTGGCAATACGCTCTTCAAAAGGGAGAGCATCCCTCTGTTGACACAGAAACATCTGACAAAATAATTATATACTACAGTGCAGTATTAACACACAGCTGTTTCCCACTCTACGTATGTTTCAATACAACACGGTGAAATCCAGCACTATAACTACACTATGCTATACTGTGCACTTCAATGCAATCTACAATATAAAACGACAATGAGTTCAACCTGGAGTCGTCGTTTTAAAAAAAAAAGTGACCGTGGTGTGTGCCCAATGTCTTTATGGCGCAGGTTTAGGATGATTCTAACCCTTACCCCAGCTCTACACACACACACACACACACACACACACACACACACACACACACACACAGACAAAACATTCAGCCCTGGAATTAGCCGATCTGAAAAAAAAGCCCTGTGTGGAGAACATGAACATCAAAGAAATTCAAACACCAATAAGAGGACGATAATTTTCATGATGATGCATGTAGGAAAAAATATATATATAATGGCGATATATTATCAAAAAAGATCTCCGAGCTGAGCTTTCACCCCTGAAGACAAAACATATATTGCTAGTTTGCCAAGATAACTGGAATTAAAGTGCAGCGAACCTGCCTCGGTGACTGGGCTGTTTAAACTTGGCCTTTAATCGTTTGTCTTTTCATTAATGCTTGTGTTATAGATATGTACGTCAACATATGTGTCATGTTATGCGATTCCCCGAAGTCTTTAAACTTGCTGGCGAATGGTAAAATACTTGAAAGAGTTCAGCTCATCTGCTGATGTACTTGTAGAGAGAAGACGTTGTAAGTTGAACAGGGGTTCAGGGTGAGGTGGGGGGGTGGGGTGGAGAGTAGGTGGGAGGGAAGTGGAGAGAAGATGGGGTAGGCGGGGGAGCTTGGAATGAAAGGGGAGGGGGAATTGGAGTGGGAGGGGGGTGGGGGTGGGGGAGGGGGGAGGGAGAGCAATCAATACCACCCACATACCAACAGCGTCGGCCACCAGGCGCGGTCTGCTAATAAGCAGTCCAACGACATCCGACTAGACGTTGTTTGGTTACGACGTTAGCTGAAAGTACTGTTCAAATACGTCTTGACCGAAAAGGACGACAGGCTGATTACTGTCAACAGAGCGAGTGGGGCTTGTGATGAAGAAGAGTACCAGAAGAAGAGATGGGGAGGGAGAGGGGGAGGGATGGGAGGGGAATAGGAGGAGAAAGAGAAGAAACAGAAATAGAACAGAAAGAAAAGGTATCAAGTATGAGTAATTATGAACTATGCACGAACGCACACACGCACGCATGCACGCACGCATGCACACACACACACACGCACGCACACGCACGCATGCACACACACACATACACACACGCACGCACGCAAGCACGCACGCACGCGCGCGCGCACGCACACACACACACACACACACACACACACACACACACACAACATACACAACACGCGCGCGCGCGCGCACACACACACACACACACACGCACGCACGCACGCACGCACGCACGCACGCACGCACGCACACATACATACGCACACTCATACGAACACACACACACACACACACACACACACACACACACACACACACACACACACACACACACAGACTCGAACGTGCGCAAACGCACACAAGCAGGCACTTGGAACATTTTTCACTTTTCTTACAACTTCTGCTTTATGCAGAATCGTACGCATTAAAACAGTTTGATTTTTTTTTTTTACTGAATAGAATATGGAAATAATTCCCCACATTTTGAATTTTATAAAAAGTGTACATCGTAACAAATCATTTCGAACATTGATGTTTAGCATGCCTGACCTTCGAACTGAAAATGAAAGACCAAATTGGAGAACAACTTCAGATCCTGTGACTCCAAACAATACTGGAAAGGCATCGAAACGATCACTGGATACAAAGCAAAGAGGCCACTGCTGCAAGTTGATGAGGAATTTAAGCTTGCAGAAGAACTGAACGAGTTCTACACGCGATTTGACAAGCACGACCTCAAAGAGCAGCAGAAGCAAGCCATGGAGGAAGTCCTGACTCGTCCTTCACAACCAGTACAAATCAGGGAAGAGGAAGTCCGATGCTGTTTCAGGAAAGTCAAGACCCACACTGCAGCTGGTCCTGACTACATCAGCAGCAAGACCATCAAAGCCTGCAGTGATTCCCTGGCGCCTGTGTACTCAAGCCTGTTCCAAAGATCTGTAGACGAGGGAACCATCCCCATCATCTGGAAGACCTCGATTATTGTTCCGGCTGCCAAGAAGCCTTCCCCCAAAGAACTGAATGACTACAGACCTGTGGCCCTGACTTCGGTACCATTTAAGTGTGCTGAAAAGATAATACTGCAGCTGCTGCGAGCAGAAACGGGTGTCAAGCAAGACCCTCTACAGTTCGTCTATTCAAAGAACAAGAGCACAGAGGACGCCATCTTAACACTGTTGCATCACCTGTACAGTCACCTGGAGAAACCAAAATCATACGCACGCCTCTTGTTCATCGATTTCAGCAGCGCATTCAACACCATCCAGCCCCATCTCATGTTTGAAAAGCTCCTGAACATGTCAGTCAACCCTGTCCTGATCCAGTGGATCTTCAGTTTTCTGACGGGAAGACCCCAACGAGTAAGGGTGGGCAAAGAACTCTCCAACACAAAGACAACCAACACAGGAGCCCCACAGGGTTGCGTCTTATCGCCAGTCCTGTTCACTCTCTACACCGCAGACTGTCGCAGCAGAGAGAAGTCGACCCTGCTGATTAAATTTGCAGATGACACCTCCCTGACCGGTCTCATCCAGGAGGATGATCGCCCATACTTACAGGCTGCCCAGCAACTGGTTGATTGGTGTGATGACAACTTCCTGGAGCTGAATGTGGCCAAAACGAAAGAGTTGGTCATCGACTTCCGAAGGAACCGCTGTGACATCCAACCTCTGAACATCAAAGGCCAGCCAGTAGAGATTGTCAGCACCTACAAATACTTAGGGACGATCATCGACGATCAGCTGAGCTGGACTGCCAACGTGGATGCCTGCTGCAGGAAGGCCAACCAGCGCCTGTATTTCCTTCGGAAGCTGAGATCCTTCCAAGTCAGCCAGGAGATACTGTTCCTCTTCTACCAGGCGGTGGTCCAGAGTGTCATGCTGTGCAACCACATCTGCTTCTTCAGCAGCGCCAAGACAGCGGACACCAACAGGCTGGAGAAGTTAGCACGGACAGCAGCACGAGTGGTGAAGGCGAACCTGGCAACACCAACCACCATCTTTGAGCGTGCTGCCATCAAAAAGCTGATGGCTATCATGATAGACACCTCCCACCCACTTCACCCTGCTGTGCAGTCTTGCAGGTCCAACAGAGAGGGCTCTCGGCGCCTGCGTTGTCCAAAGGCCAGGACCACTCGTATGCGGAAATCCTTTCTGCCAACTGCTGTCAGGCTGTACAACGCAGCAACAGGACGAGAGTGAAATCTGACTGCCTGCAGAGCGCCTGCATATATGCGTACATGAGTACGAGAGTGAGTGTGTGCGCGCACGTACACGCAGACGCGCACGTGTGTGTGTGTGTGTGTGTGTGTGTGTGTGTGTGTGTGTGTATGTGTGTGTGTGTGTGCGCGTGTGTGTATGTGTGTGTGTGCGTGCGTGCGTGCGTGTGTGTGTGTGTGTGTGTGTGTGTGTGTGTGTGTGTGTGCTAGTAGATGGTGGGGGAAAGGTTTGAGGGGGGGGGGGGGGGAGAGTGCATTAGAAGTTAAGTGTGTTTTCGGGTCTTAAATGGTTATCGTTTTAGATTTTGTCCATGTTTTAGCTCTCCGTCTCTGTGCGTCTGTCTGTCTGTCTCACCCTGTCTCTCTGTCTCTCTCCTTCTCCTACCCCTCCCTCTCGGTCTCTCTCTCTCTCTCTCTCTCTCTCTCTCTCTCTCTCTCTCTCCTCTCTCTCTCTCTGTCTGTCTCTCCCTGCCTGACGATTTGTCGCTCTCTGAGTCTCTCTCTTTCTCACCTTCACTATGTCTGCCTCTAACTCACATGCTCTCTTCCTTCCCCGTTTGGTTTGTCTCTGTCTGTCCCTCTCTTCTCTATTATCATCTTTACTGTTTCCTCCATCTCAGTTTCCCAGTCATTCATATACTGTAGTCCAGTTTTTCCCCCTATGTACATATTTTATGACAGCAAGATTGAGAGAGTGGTTGAGCAGGGTTGGGACGGGGGGGGGGGGGGGGAAGGTTGAAGGAGTGTGGAGGATGGGGGAGGGTGAGAGAGAGAGAAAGAGAGAGAGAGAGAGAGAGAGAGAGAGAGAGAGAGAGAGTGATGTGGGTTTGAGCACGCGGTGCACACACACACGTTGGGAGTGTGTGTGTGTGTGTGTGTGTGTGTGTGTGTGTGTGTGTGTGTGTGTGTGTGTGTGAGTGTGTGTGTGTTTGGGGGGTGTAAATGTTTGGGTATGGATTTGTATTGGAATAAATGTCTAATTTTGTACATGTACATAAACCACATGGGAAAAGGTGTGATTTTGTTTTAGAGGCCTGTTTTACCCACAGATTGACGTTGAATTAATGATTAACGTTGAATTGTTTGTATTTGTGTTTTACGTGCCTGCAAAAACATTTTCCTTGTGTATATGGGGATATAATAAAAAGTCTGAGTCTGAAAGTCTGAGTCTGAGTCTGAAAAACAGCCAAAAGAAACAGCAATTTCAGCACAACGCTTGAAAATAGGAAACGTAAAGCATGCCACGCAACCGAAAGTAGCAAAAAGACTTTGCTCCAAAATCGCTTTAATTAAACATTACCAGAATTTTAACCACGAGAGCGGGTCATTAAGCATGTTAGGGGGGCACATAATTCGCTACTTATTTTCTTTTTTCATGATGATCAACAAGGACAATAAGATGATGCTATAGAGTTCTCTTGTAGTCCAGACTACACAACATGACTGTGTTAAACTCTCTTTCATATCACATCCCGATACCAACCAGGCCCGGGAGAAACAGACTCCTGCAGTGCTCGTCAGGACATTTTAAGCAGCAGTCTTGATTGTGTAGTTCCAGTTTTTTTTCCAGTTGAATCCAAAGCACACCTGAAATCTCTGGGCTAGGAGCCGGGTTGGCGCCGGCAAGTTTCACCAACGCAAATATGCTTTTGATGAGATTCGAACCTGCGGCCCCCGAAACATGGCCCACAAACTGGGACGTTACCACTGTGCCACGGTAGCTGATTAACCTTTGGACAAAAAGCCTTCAGGCCTGAAGAATGGAGACGGTGGATGGTGTTGTGAAGACGTGAGGTGGGGAGAGAGGGAAGGCTGTTGAAGTGATTGTATTGTCAGGTGATGATGAAGTGATCTAATTAGGAGCCAAGAATGAAATCATTACATGCCTGTTGTCTGCTTTTGGATTTTTTTTCTCTCTGTCTGTCTGTCTGCTTTTCTTTTCTTTTTTCTTTCTTGCTCTTTCTCTGTATGCCTCTTCTCTCTCTCTCTCTCTCTCTCTCTCTCTCTCTCTCTCTCTCTCTCCTCTTCCCCCCCCCCCTTCCCTCCCTTTTGCTCTGCCTCTGTCTCTGTCTGTCAATCTGTTTGTTTGTCTGTCTGTCTGTCTCTATTTGTTTATGTGTCTGCTTGTCTGTCTCTCACCTCTCTCTCTCTCTCTTTCACAAACACACACACACACACACACACGCACACACACATACACACACACACACGCGCGCGTGCGCGCGCGCGCGCGCGCACGCACACACACACACACACACTTCTCTCTTTCTCTCCCACACATTGAATCTTTTATTTAACATGCAGAACAGGGTGCAGGTAGGAACGCTTCTGTAACAAACAGCAGTGAACGTGCGACATCTGTGTCTTCTTCAGATGTCAAACGAACAAAACAGCATTCTCCAGATGACTGGCTGTGGAACAGCAGAAGCTGTTACCAGTGACGTCAGGAGAACAGATATTGTGGAAAGGTCACCTGTCTGTTTCGTACTGTGCATCCAACAAACAGTGCTTGACACCTTTGTTTTGTCTGTGTATCTGGACGTGGGCTTGTTTTTCATTAACCTTCAGTCTGTGTCAGTCTCCTGTTATTGATCGTTTTTTTTCCCCCCTACTATTGTGATTTTAGTCTGTCTGGTTGTGTCTCTGTCTGTCTGCATACACTGGCACACACACACACACACACACACACACACACACACACACACACACACACACACACACACACACACAGACCCGTGCCCACACACCCATACTCACACACGTGTACACTCACCACACACACTTTCAATGATAATAATGGCACAGCCAATGTAAGGTTAGTACTCAAATTCTGACCAGCGCGTTGGGCTAATGCGTAGGTGAGACTTCTGCTAAGTCGTAGCCACGAGACCCTCGTGTTAAATTCTCTCATCATATTCATTCATACATGTGTCTATCAGCTTTGAGTCATGCGCAGTGTGGTTTCAAAACTTAGCGGATGTGGTATAGCGTATATGGACCAGTCTACACGCAGTGACATTGACATTTCCTTGGTGAAACTGAAACTGTGTCTGTTTACTGTGTAATTAAACACTTGGCAGTAACTTGCATTTTTCTTTTACTTCTTTCCATTAAAAAAAAATATGAGTTGAAAAAACAGACACCCATACAGCTTGTGTAATCAGTTATTGAAAGGTACACAATTCATATGAATTCTGTGAAACGTTGTATCCGTTACTGGTTCAAAGTAGCGACAATGGACTATCACAAAAAGCTTACCGAATGCTATTAATTTATCTTTATTTAAAAGACAAAAGAAACTACCATCAAATACCCGTTGAAAGTAGGATGAGGTTGGTTTTTCGACATGTGTGAGGCAGCTGTGAGTCCCAGATATTGGACAGTTGTGAAACAAGTTTAAAGACAAACACATTCTGAGTAGCCTGAATAGCACGCCTGAGATGTTCATGTTAAAACATCAAGAGATTTTATGTGGATGGGGCTTTCTGTACTGCCAGTGATGCCAACACACATCTGAAGGTTAATGTAGACATGCATCGAAAAATAGTTCATCATGACTAGATTTAGATGTGGTGTTTGGGAAATTGCTGAGTATTGTTACCGCCACTGACAAACTTGGTAGGGTTTGAATCATCCTCTTTGTGGAAAAAGGAAGCGAGGACGACATGCATTTTGCGCTGTGCTGTTTTGTCAAGTTTTACGTTGCTCAGGTGATCCCTGAAAAGTCACCCATATTCTAACCAGTTTCGAGAAAGTGTCTAATATCATCTGGCGATGAAAAGACATTAAACAAACCACTGAACTGAACCTAACTGTTTCGAGTAGGTATACAACATGCATGAAGACAAGACAATACAAAGTGAAACAGAACAAAACAAAACAGCCTTTTTTTGGCCTGTTCACGCCAAGCGTTTTAGCTGCGATCTGTTATTACGTCATAACGTGCTTGGTCTGTCTTTGTTTCTTTGTATCTATTAGTAAGGCGCATATGTGTGTTGTATGTATCGTGCACACTGTTTATGAAGGACATCTACCTTAACATGAACAAGTCATCCCTATTTCGAGTCTTATATTTTTCTCTCCCTCTCGTGTGAGTTAGCGGGGCGAAAAAAGAGCACATACGCGAGCTTTTGTGTGTGTGTGTGTGTGTGTGTGTGGGGGGGGGGGTAATA
>CM065720.1:9741831-9744331 GCA_033310375.1 Conus canariensis
TCTATTGCTAAAAAGACGGGTGAAGTTTTCACCTAGTCATCTTTACACCTGATCCTTGTGGTCCGCGAATGAATCGTTACTCTTCCCTTCCCTTGCCAGAGTTGTAAACATGTTAAGAATCATGTTTCACCCAGTCCTTTGTTCTGCCGAATGATGGTGACTGTTCTTTCTCCTTGCAGGGTAGCTGTAAAGGTGCAAAGAATCATATTTCACCCGATTGTGAGTGTACACTTCCTGGATCTCTTTGACGCGAAAACAAGTCAAAGGTCATGTCATCCTTTGTTCCCTGACGTAGTGGCGGGTTTTCTCGTCACGGAGCGCTACACATGTGTACAGAATCACGCTTCACCCAACAACCCTTTGTTCTTGGAAGTAGTTATGAATATCCCCTTCACGGCGCTCCAAATAGGTCAACAGTCACGTGTCATCCAACGCTTTGTTCTTGGAAGTAGTTATGAATATCCCCTTCACGGCGCTCCAAATAGGTCAACATTCACGTGTCATCCAACCCTTGGTTCTTTGAAGTAGCTGTGAATATTGACTTCACGGCATTCCAAATAGGTCAACAATCACGTGTCATCCAACCCTTTGTTCTTTTAAGTGGCTGTGAATATTGACTTCACGGCATTCCAAATAGGTCAACAATCACGTGTCATCCAACCCCCCCCCCCCCCCCCCCTCTTTTAAAAAAAAAGTAATTGTGAATATTCCCTTCGCGGTGCTCCAAATATGTCAACAATCACGTGTCATCCAACCCTTTGTTCTTTGAAGTAGTTGTGAATATTCCCTTCACGGTGCTCCAAATATGTCAACAATCACGTGTCATTCAACCCTTTGTTTTTTTTAAAGTAATTCTGAATATTCCCTTCACGGTGCTCCAAATATGTCAACAATCACGTGTCATTCAACCCTTTGTTGTTGTTGTTTTTTGTGTTTTTTTTAAAAAGTAATTGTGAATATTCCCTTCACGGTGCTCCAGATATGTCAACAATCACGTGTCATCCACCCCTGTGGATTTCCACGATCGCAAAGCGCTTGCGTATCTGTCCACCAGTCGTTCCACATGTTGTGACTACAGACTTTGAATAGCGTTTGTCTCCCTTTGCGGATCGTTCGATGTAGAATTCTCTACCACTTGAAATATGTGTTATTATCGTTACATTCATTATCTCAGATATCTCATAGAAGGTGCCTCTTCCAACAAAAATACCAAGTCTACGACTCTTGCATTTGATGATCACCCTTCCCTCTTGCCCTGCTGAGTTCTTCTGTGCAGAGCACAGCAATGATAACTTGGTGAACGGAGAGTAAAGACGCTTACAGGATGACTGCGCGCTCGTTGATGCGTACGTATATTTAGGGGGTAGGTGGGTGGGTGGCACCACTGCGAATGTGGCATAGCAGTGGACGCCAGGGGAGAGGTGGCAGCTCTCCTTTGAAGGATGCTGATGTGAGAGATCAGTGTCGTCGAGCGGCACAGACAACCTTCCAGCCATGTGGGTGACGACGGGTCTAGCCTGTGTCGCCGGGGGACGGCTCCTGGAGATGTGGGGCGATTGGCGAAGGAGCGCTGCCTGACTGCGACTACCGTGGCCTGGAATATCGTGCTGTTTGACGGGTGACAGACATGGGGGCACTCCTTACGGGGTTGGGCTGAAAAATTGCCCTCTCGGCCGCAGTCAGCGAGTGCCCGCCAAGTTTTAGGGACTCGTGCAGCGCTCCAGCGATTTTCGTCCTGCTCCCTCCTTGAGGCGGCCTCACGCGGCACAGGACCATCGCCACCCGAGTATGAAGAAGGCCGCCCAGTGGTCCTGAAGACAGCCTGAAATTTGGGGGACAGCAGGCAACACACACCGACGCCCATCGTCGGTCGACCAAGAACCTGAAATTGAACCAACGTTCAAGACCAACTTCACCAAACTTGAACCGACATTCAAGAAGATGACGACCAGAATTGAGCCAATGTTCAAGAGGAACACGAGCTCTGAGAGACAAATGCGACGACCCCCATTGAAACTATCCACTACTGCCAGGCGACAGCAGTTGCCACAAATATGCAGACCTATGTCTGCAGGAACCTTGTCCTTAAGGGTCTCAGGTCGATAGGACGTTAATCTCACCCTCAATGCAATGGGTGTCACAATCGCCCCGGTTTTAGGTGATATGTACACGAAAAGATGCATTACAGGAATCGTCACTACGCGAAAGGTACTTCGATGAAACGTGACGCACGGCTGTAGTGTCATGTGACGGACACCGCGACAGAGTTAGTTTCAATGTGAGGTGAGCGGAAGTATATCTAGGGGCAGAAGGAAGGCGAGCAAAATCAAATGTAAGAGTCGTACACTTGCTTAATTTGTTGGAAAGGGGCACATTCTGATAGATATTTGAAATAATGAATTTCACGAAAATATACAAATTGCAAATGGTAGAGAATTCTACATTGAAAGATTCCGCAAAGGGAGAGAAACGCTTTTCAAAGTTTGTTGTCATCGCATAT
>CM065720.1:9749331-9754331 GCA_033310375.1 Conus canariensis
TTTATGTTGTTTGTTTGTTTTTTTCATGGCTTTGTTTATTTTCATAATTATATACTACTGAGCTTGTAAATATTTAAAGATATGGACTCATGTACTAATATCAAATTTGTCAGTGTCTGTGTTAGTGTCTCTGTCTCTCTCTCTCTCTCTCTGTGTCTCTCTTCTTCTTCTTCTTCTTCTTCTTCTTCTTCTTCTTCTTCTTCTCTTCTTCTTTCTTTTCTTCTTCTTCTTCTTTGCTATACTTGTTACATATATAGACAATTTACTTTCTGCACTATTGTTGTGAATTTTTGTTCAGCCTCAGGGCTGAGTGTAAAAAAGCACGCTTGTATGCTTATCTCATATCCCTGAATAAACAAAATTTTGTTCGTTCGTTCGTTCGTTCTCTTTCTGTTCTCTCTCTCTCTCTCTCTCTCTCTCTCTCTCTCTCTCTCTCTCCTCTCTCTCTCTCTCTCTCTCTCTCTCCTCATGAACTTGTTTCTCTCCCTGGACAATCAGATTTTTTGGTGTATATCTCAAGTGTAGATACTTGGGGCATTGGGTCATCCCACTGTTAAAACAAGTACATCCCCACGCAAGGATCAGATGTTCAGTTTTACGTCTATCCTCCCCAGTGAATGGAGAGCGGAGGGCAGTTAGAAAGGAGTAGGGGAAGGGGAGGGGGGAAGGGAGGGGGGGGGGGGCAGGGACTGTCCAAGAATACGTCCGTTGACGCCACACCACATCAAAATCACCGAGCCAAAGTCATCCACATCAAAGTCACCCAGCCAAAGTCATCCACATCAAAGTCACCTAGCCAAAGTCATCCACATCAAAGTCACCCAGCCAAAGCCATCCACATCAAAGTCACCCAGCCAAAGTCATCCACATCAAAGTCACCCAGCCAAAGTCATCCACATCAAAGTCACCTAGCCAGAGTCATCCACATCAAAGTCACCTAGCCAAAGTCATCTATCGAACAAGCCGGCCGGTAAAGGTTTTTGTAGTCGGCTTGGATGAAGACAACATGGATTCATCTCCTGCGCGCGCGCGCGCGTGTGCGTGCGTGTGTGTGTGGTGTGTGTGTGTGTGTGTGTGTGTGTGTGTGTGTGTGTGGTGTGTGTGTGTGTGTGCGTGCGTGCGTGCGTGCGTGCGTGAGTGTGTGTGTGTGTGCGTGCGTGCGTGCGTGCGTGCGTGCGTGCGTGTGCGTGCGTGCGTGCGTGTGGTGTGTGTGTGTGTGTGTGTGTGTGTGGTGTGACTCCAAATAGAATCAAAACGCTCGCAAGGCCTAGATTGTCCAACCATCTTCAGGGGGTGATCAAGGATGTCCCCAAACGGTGCTAGAATGAAAGCCTTCAACGTCCAGGATTTGATTAGTTTTGTTTATTATGTTTTTAATAGTACTAGCTGCCAGAAGTGTGTATTTCCAAGCACTTATTATTTGATATAAGGAAGAGACCAAAACAACTCACTCACACACAGACACACAGACACACAGACACACACACGCACGCACGCACGCACGCACGCACGCACGCACACACACACGCACGCACGCACGCACACACACAGCAAAAGGGGGAAATTGAGGGTGAAAAACATGATACCAAGTGCGCTACTTGCCGTACTATGTGTGAACAGTATCTTAGTTCAAATGGACAGGCCAATGAAAACAAAAAGAAAAAGACAAAAGAAAAGAAGAGAAGGTGGAATGGGAAAAGGCAGGATCTGTGGTGGTGGGGGGGTTGGGTGGGGATAAAGGTCATTACTTTAATGAAGAAAGAAGATTGTTGCCAGAGCCATCGCTTGACCCGCGCAGAGCGGGTGGTGGGTGAGAGCGGGTGGCACCTGTTTCATTGGGAGGGGGGTGGGGTGGGAGATTGGGGAGGGAGGGGATTGGCGCGGGGCTTGTGTTTGTCTCACGTTGGGTACTGGGATAAAATTAATGCAGGAGGAAGAAGATATGTGTCTCCATACTTCTCAGAGAAACAACTCCCCCCCCCCCCCCCCCCCCACATACACACATGAACGCGCGCGTGTGCACACAGACAGACAGACAGACACACACACACTTGTCTGTGTGTATGTGTGTGTGTGTGTGTATGTGTGTGTGTGTGTGTGTGTGTGTGTGTGTGCGCGCGCGTTTATGAGAGAGAGAGAGAGAGAGAGAGAGAGAGAGAGAGGAGAGAGAGAGAGAGAGAGAGAGGAGTCAACAGGAACATTTAACACACATATGCCAACTGCACTGCAGTAATCTCCCCCTACCCCACCCCCACCCCCACCCTTATCCGCGAAGCACCGATTCCGCCGTACGTGATTCTGCCCCCCCCCCCCCCTCCCCCCCCCCCCCCCCCCCCCCCCCCACATTTCCACCACACTCTTACCTCCCCTTCCTTCCTCCAGCCTAACCTAGCCAGGAATCAGTCCGTTGAGCAGCAATAAAAACCCTTGGAAAACGTTTGGCATGACGCCCTTTATTGGGGCATCATCGTGACCGCGAGCTGAACGTAGCATTGTATGATATTTGGCACTGGACTGGGCAAGATGGACGAACTGGTCATCACGGAGTCCTTCCAGGTCAAACGCCTGGTCTTGGTCAGCAGCGGCTCAGAGGCTGCCGAGATGGTCATCCCAGTGGACAACATCATTCGATCTGCACCACGACTGCGACCCCGCGACACCCGCTGTCATTGACCCCTAGGAAACCTTGTCCATAGACGTGTTAAGAGTCATCATGTGTGCCTGATTATTTTTTTCTTATTTTAAATCTTTTTTTTTTAATCATCCCACTTTGTTCGACTCGTAATCCATGGAAAGATGGATTGTTGGATGTTTCAGTTTCATGCAAGTGAGATGTATGTTTGCCCCTTTCTTTTGTGTTCTTTGTGCTGAAGGTGTCCTCGCCTTGTCGGTTGAAGTTTGAGTGGCCATCGCCCATGGCAGTTACACTTTGAGCGAGTGAAGAGGGTCAGTGAATCCACTTATTTTAAAAAAATGTCGGGTCAGAAAATTCGAAACATCAAGGGGACAAAGTGATCCTTGGGGTTTGGGGGAAATGTAGTGGGTAGGGACATGTATGATTGTGATCATGTGTACTGTATTGCTTCACTGATCATATGACATGGCTTCATTACACAATTTTACATTTAAAAACATTTGGCACTGGATGGTGACGATCAGATGAACAGAACAGGGCTGAGAGGCCTGCAGGGCAGGCGAGAAAGGCTAACCCACTGTGTGTGTGTGTGTGTGTGTGTGTGTGTGTGTGTGTGTGTGTGTGTGTGTGTGTGTGTGTACCATGGCGGTGAGATCATTGCAATCTTACGGCACCATCGCTTTGAAATGTTGTGTCACGCAATCTTTTAGCTGCTCACCTCCCCTTTCTCGTTCTCTCTGTCTCTGTCTGTCTGTCTGTTTTTCTGTCTCAGTGAGTCTGTCTCTGAGTCGCTCTGTCTCTCTCTGTCCCCTCTCTCCTGTCTGTCTGTCTGTCTCTCTTTCTGACTCTCCCTGTCTCTGTCTCTCTCTCTCTCTCTCTTAATGCCTGTTCTCTGTCTCCGTGTGTGTGTCTGTCTGTCTGTCTCACTCACTCTTTTTCTCTCCCTCCCTCTCTTTCTGTCTGGCTGTCTGTCTTTCACTCTCTTTGAGTGAAATTCTGTTCTGTACTGTTCTCTCTCTCTCTCTCTCTCTCTCTCTCTCTCCTCTCTCTCTCCCCTCTCTCTCTCTCTCTCTCTCTCTCTCTCTCTCTCTCTCTTCTCCCCCTCCCCGCCCCAGCGTTCTTGACCAGCTGCGGCATGTTTGAGTTCTCTATTTCTATGAAGCCCCAGGGCCATGACATATACTCTATTCTGAAGCCCACCAGGGCCATGACATATACTCTATTCTGAAGCCCACCAGGGCCATGACATATACTCTATACTTTCTGAAGCCCACCAGGGCCATGACATATACTCTATACTGAAGCCCACCAGGGCCATGACATATACTCTATTCTGAAGCCCACCAGGGCCATGACATATACTCTATTCTGAAGCCCACCAGGGCCATGACATATACTCTATTCTGAAGCCCACCAGGGCCATGACATATACTCTATACTGAAGCCCACCAGGGCCATGACATATACTCTATACTGAAGCCCACCAGGGCCGTGACATATACTCTATACTGAAGCCCACCAGGGCCATGCCATATACTCTATTCTGAAGCCCACCAGGGCCGTGACATATACTCTATTCTGAAGCCCACCAGGGCCATGACATATACTCTATTCTGAAGCCCACCAGGGCCGTGACATATACTCTATTCTGAAGCCCACCAGGGCCGTGACATATACTCTATCCTGAAGCCCACCAGGGCCATGACATATACTTTAATAATAAACGCTGCCATGCTTGTCTTCATCCCTTACAGGTGTGGACAGACAGACTCTTGTCTGCGGCCATGTTGTCTGTCTACCTGTTTCTCTGTCTGCCCCTTCATCCCTTGTACATTTGCTCGGAGGATGTCTTGGAAAATTTTCTTGATTTTGTCACCTGTCCATAGCACCTCAGCTTAAAATTTTTTTTTCCCCTTCGTTGTGGTCAGCAGGTCTTCTGATGACTCACGTATTGTCGGAGGGTTTGAAAGACTCCATCACTTGTATCATGCTCAGTGTAGGGGAGGGTATCAGTCGAGACTCGCATGGATATACAGAAATGGACATAACAACGTTGTGTGTGTCACCAGGCTTTTCTTTGGCGGTGGTTTGCATCGGGTGGATGTTCCACCCTGGCAGTGGCAGGATGGTGAGTGTCTCCTCACTGTGATCCAGCCTGTCAGTGCCATCTGCGAATCTACTCTCCAGGCTGGAACCTATTTCACTGTTTGAGAGAAGGGCTATTGCTCTCACAGGCCCACAGAATGCGGTTTTTTTCTTCTCGAAAATGTTTGTGAAAGACAGTTCGATTGTCCGCTCTGTAGATATCGCTCTGGAGCAGAGACAGACTTGATTTCCAAGGAATTAGAGAAAGTGACATTGCTGA
>CM065720.1:9774331-9796831 GCA_033310375.1 Conus canariensis
AAGAGATGGACAAGGGGCTGATGAAAAAGAGCAGTGAAGGGAGAGAGAGAGAGAGAGAGAGAGAGAGAGAGAGAGAGAGAGAGAGAGAGAGTGCACTCCCCACTTTAAACCCACCCCCACCCCCTCCTCGCCCCTCCTCTCACTCCCAAAAAAAAGGACCTAAGAAGAAGGTCATGAAGAAAAGAAAGAGAAAACAAGCGAACAATCAACCAACCAAGAAACAAAAAAACGAAGTGAAGGGGGAAAAGAGAAACGACAGAGTGACGTTCGGCCAGAAACTAGTAACCAAGCTCGCCCCCAAACGTCAGGTAATGACTGGCACAGCTCTCGCTCCATCCATGGTAAACACATCTTTACTCCTGCCCTTGGCCGCAGCAGCCTGGACTTTGAAACTCTTCCACTTCCGATCCAAAAAGCTCTCCGGTGGAGACCAGGAAAGGGAGCAGTGACAGAGAGACAGAGACAATGTGAGCGGGAGGTAAAAGAGGGATCAGAAGGGATGGGGGTGGGGATTGGTGTGGATGGTAAGAGAGAGAGAGAGAGAGGGGGGGGGGGAGAAGAGATAGTGGGAGAAGGGACCAGGCAGGAGTGGGGTGAATGAGAGCGAGGTCTTAGGTAAAGAAAAGGGATGGGAAAAGATCCATATACAGAGCTAGCAGTAGAAAGAGGAACAGAGAAAGAAAGGAGACATGGGAGGGGGGAGGGGACGGCAAGGCAAAGAGAATCAAACGAGAGAGAGAGCAAATTAGAGAGAGAAACACACACACACAAACACACACACGCATGCACGCACGCACAAACGCATGCATGCACGCATGCACGCACACACACACACTCACTCACTCACACACACAGACACGCACACACTCACACACACACACACACACACACACACACACACACACACACACACACACACACACACACACACACACACACACACACACACACACACACACAACACACGACATGTCTGTGCATGCGAGAAAGAGAAAGAGAGACTGACAGACAGAAACACAGACAGACAGACAGACAGATAGACCGATATAAACAGACAGAGAGCTTGACAGAGGCGAACACAGGCAAACAGATGAAAGAGAGCAAACAGCAAAAAAAAAAAAAAAAAAAAAAAGTACGAAAGAGGAATACAAATGTGATTAAGAATTTGGAAAGAAAAAACCGTCCAAAACAAAGAAATGGACGAACATGCACTAATGGAACAAGAACAAACAGGAACAAGAAGGGAAAAGGAAAGGAAACATAGAAACCAGACAACACAGAGAAGCAGGCACACCATAAAGGAAAAAATGACCAAAAAGTGAAGAAGAAGCATACACGAGTTGGGAGACAGTATCAGGCAGCGTTGTCACATCATACTGTCTTCAAGGTCTTCTATGGGCCAGCACCTCTGTCACATGTTTCATCCATCCTGGCAGCGGCAACGTCCCAGCACGTAGCTTTCTGTGGCAGACCCAACCTTCTTCCTGTTCCCATCCCTAGGCCACCCCCATCCCCACCCATCCCCCCACCCCCAAAAGGCTGCCTCAGGGGATGGGAGTGGGAGAAAGACTGGAGGCCAGATGTGGAGACAGTGAAAAAAGGAAGGGAACCATTGAAGGAGGATGGGAGGGAGAGGAGAGGGGTGGGGGCGTGGGGAAGCTGTGGGATCTGAAATGAAGCCGAAAGAGATGGACAAGGGGCTAATGAAAAAGAGCAGTGAAAGGGGTGGGGATGGGGGGTGGGGGGGGGGGGGGAGGCGGAGAGAGAGAGACAGAGACAGAGAGAGGGACAGAGAGAAGACAAGACAAAATTCCGTATTTATGAGGATAATAGATAAGCACTGACGTGCTTTTTTATATCCACACCTCGCCCTGAACAGGGTCAACAATGCAAAATAAGACAAGGCAACAGAGAGAGAAGAGAGAGAGAGAGAGAGAGAAGAGAGAGAGAGAGAGAGAGAGAGAGAGAGATTGGTCGAAAAAAATTGCTAATTAACAGAAGAAGATGCCTTGCTCTGTGGAAATAATTAACCTCCCGTTACAGTACAAAGCATCTCCTATCAAAGACAGTCATGTGAGCAAACCAACAAACACAACAAGAAGAAAATAGACAGAGAGAGACAGAGAGAGACAAACACAGGCGGACTGAGTGAGATAAGACGCCACAAACGGCATTGATCAAAAAAAAGAAAGAGCAAAATAGATAAGGAGAATTTGACAAAACTGGGTCAGTATTGAGAAGAAGACAGGCGAACAAACACTGATGAAACAACGGAAAATATTGAAAAAGAACAATAACAACAACAACAACAACAACAAACAGGAAAAAAGAAAAAGAAGAAAGTTAAAGGAAAGAATAAATGAACATGAGGAAATGAAAGTACAAACCATGGTATACAGACAAGAAGACGCGTCAGTCAAAAAATAAAGAAAAACAAAGTTAGAAAACAGCATGGGTTGAAAAAAAAAAAAAAAGGTGCGGCCTCACAAAGAACGTTTCCGAGGTCATCCAAAGGGCTTATCTGTTACCTCTCTCTTCCAGCGTGGCTGCTGCAACATCGTGGCACGTGGCTTTTTCTGTCGCAGACCCATCCTTCTTACTGTAGCCATCCCTAGTATTAGGCCTCTTCCCACCTAACAGCTGCCCTAGGGGTGGGGGAGGACGGAAGAAGAATGGGGAGACAAGATGCGGAGGCAGTGAAGAGGAAAAGAAGGGAGCTGTCGATTTGGGGGTGGGGGGGGGGGGGGGGGTGGATGGGTGGGAGTGGAGGGGGTGAGGTGGGAGGAAGTTATGGGATCTGAAGTGAGGCAGAAAAAGATGGATGAGGGGCTGATGAAGAGAGAGGAGAGAGAGAGAGGAGAGAGAGAAGAGAGAGAGACAGACAGAACAACGACAGACAGACAGAGACAGACAGACAGAAACAGAGAGAGACGGAGAGAGGTGACAGACAGACAGATAGACAGAGGTATGAACAAAAATGAAGGTGATAATTTTCCCATTCCTTTCCCATTGGCAATTGCTATTATGCTATCACTGCAGTTGCGATTCTTACTCAATTTAGTGACCTTCAGACAGACAGACAGACAGACACACACACACACACACACACACACACACACACACACACACACACACGCACACACACACACACAGAGAGAGAGAGAGAGAGAGAGAGAGAGAGGAGAGACAGACAGACAGACAGACAGACAGACAGATAGAGAGACAGACAGAGAGAGAGAAAGAGATCGCTGACATGTCACAGTTTGTGACCTTTATTTCAACCCTCTCTTTTACCCACCCTCGGAGGAAAATGATCCCCAAGACCTTATGGAAAAGCCGGTCCATGCATTAATTAATTAATATGTGGGAAAATATACTTAAGTCGGACAGGGAACAAAATAATATCATGTGTGGACGATACCGAAGTCTTGGGGACGGACGAAGAAAATATAATTTACTCTGTTAAAAAAAAAAAAAAAAAGATTGACCGATTCCACCTCTCCCACTCCAGTTCACTCTCTCCCACGCCCCACACCTCCCCCCCTTCCTCCCCCTCATTCATTGTTTTTTGGTCTACCTGCTTCACTTGACATCTTCAGTGATCTGTGTAACATTCTGACTTTGGTTAACGCCATCGAACCCCCTCCTCCACATCTCCATCCTCTCTATATCTCTGTCGGTCAGTCAGTGGGTCTGGCTGTCCGTCTGTCTGTCAATCTGTCTGCCTGCCTGCTTGCCTGTCTGTCTGTCTCTTTGTCTCATCTGTTTCCTTTTTGTATGTGTATGTGAAGTGTGGAGGGGGTGGAGGGGGGGGGGGGGATTATGTGTGCGGACTGAGAGGGTGGGAATGGTAGCATAGGAAAGGATGGTCTGCGCGGAAGTTCTCTAAGCGGATTAGATCGTTCACATGGGAGTTGATTTATGTTATAAGTACGTTCCTGACAATGTGAGCGATATTGAATCCTTTACGTTATGGCGGTTTCGTTAATTTCGTCATTATCTATTTTCCTTATGCTTCAAAGATGCTATGTGTCCAGTATGTGTATCTCTCCTTGTTTTAGTGGCTTTTTAAGCTGAAGGCAATAAATCGTCAAATCGTTGAAGCGCGTCTCTGTCTTTCTGCCTCTTTGTCTCTGCCTGCCTGCCTGCCTGCCTGCTGCTGTCTGGGCTGTCTGTCTGTCTGTCTGTCTGTCTGTCTTCTTCTCTCTCTCTCTCTCTCTCTCTCTCTCTCTCTCTCTCTCTCTCTCTCCTTCTCAGTCTGTGCGAGTTAACGAGTATGTATGCATACGTATGTTAATATCAGCTATATGCATAAAGGCCTTCGCATGTATTATGTATTTCCTTTAATATGCGTGCTCCCGTTCTTTCCCTACCATTCTCTCCCTTCCTGTCTGCCTCTCTTCCTTACGGTGAGTGGTGAAATTAAGGCCCTCCTCTTTTCCCTATTACAGTGAGTGGTGAAATTACGGCCCTCCTCTCTTCCCTATTACGGTGAATGGTGAAATTAAGGCCCTCCTCTCTTCCCTATTACAGTGAATGGTGAAATTACGGCCCTTCTCTCTTCCTTACGGTGAGTGGTGAAATTAAGGCCCTCCTCTCTTCCCTACGGTGAATGGTGAAATTAAGGCCCTCCTCTCTTCCTTACGGTGAATGGTGAAATTAAGGCCCCCTCTCTTCCTTACGGTGAGTGGTGAAATTAAGGCCCTCCTCTCTTCCTTACGGTGAATGGTGAAATTAAGGCCCCCTCTCTTCCTTACGGTGAAGGGTGAAATTAAGGCCCTTCTCTCTTCCTTACGGTGAAGGGTGAAATTAAGGTCCCCCCCCCCTCTCTTCCTTACGGTGAATGGTGAAATTAAGGCCCCACCTCTCTTCCTTACGGTGAAGGGTGAAATTAAGGCCCCCCCCCCCCCTCTCTTCCTTACGGTGAAGGGTGAAATTAAGGCCCAATTCGTTTGAGGCTCTTAAAGAGAACACATCTCTTCTTCTTGCTTGCTTTATCATACCCCATACGCACGGCTTAGGTTTTTTGTTTGTTTGTTTTGTTTTGTTTTTTTGCTTGTTTTTGCTTTTTTTTTTTTTTTTTTTTTTTAGTAGGGACAGACTTAACGAATACGCTATATCTTATATCTCAATCCCTGATCGAACATTTTTTTTTGTTTAAATTCCGAGCTCTAATGTTAAAAAGAATTATTTGTGAGTCCTCCAACCGACAGGGACGAAAACAAAAAACAAAAAACAAAGCACAAGACAAAACACGACGCATTTCGACCTCATAGGTCTTCTTCAGGCAAGATGAACAACATTCAGGCCAATGAAACGAAGAAAGAGCACTCACTTATCTTCTCAAACTCTACGCAGGATGGGCGTTGAATAAAAAACGAAGCCGTTGGGTAGGGGACAACAGGAGTTGAAATAACAATGATGATGATAGTAATAATGATAGCAATAACAACAATAATGATAATAGTAACAATTATGATAATAATGATGATGATGATAATAATAATAACAATAATAGTAATGATGATGATGTAATAATTATGATTATAATGATGATGATGATGATAATGATGATGATAATAATAATAATGATAATAATATTAATGATAATAATGATGATGATGTAATAATAATAATAATGATAAAAGTAATAATAATAATTATGAAAGATGATGATGATGATGATGATGATGATAAAAAATATCAAGAAGTAAAGAGAGGATGGCGACCACATTGGGCGAAAATGTGAGTCCGTGTTCAATGCCATGACCGGAATGTTGTCGGTGGAATGAGACTATAAAGTGTCTACAGCGCTCGCTTAGCTAACGAGAAGGAATCCACGCAAACAAAGGGACTTCTCCCCAGCCGACATTCTGCAGGAAAGTCCATTCCGCATGTGTGAGCGCAAGCCAAAGCTGGACACACAGATACGTCCACACTCTGGGCATGCGACAGCTGTCATTGGGTCAGGTCTCCTCTCTTTGCGGGCTTGGCGCTTCTGGTTCAAGTCCTGCAAACGCTTCTCTTCGGAGCTATTTACTCCTTTGTGGACAGCAAGTCGCCAGGCACTGCGGTCTGTATATACTACAATATGATACAATACTACGACACAAAAGACAGCATAACATAACGTGATAAAAGACAACATGATACGATTTAACGTGTTACAATATTGCATAATGACATACAACGTAGCACAACACAACACAGTATACACTACATAACAATACAGCGACACAATAAAACGGAACATAACCTCACTCAACGGAGAGGGGAGGAATGTGTGTGTGTGTGTGTGTGTGTGTGTGTGTGTGTGTGTGTGTGTGTGTGTGTGTGTGTGTGTGTGCGTGCGCGCGCGCGCGCGTGTTTTTCCTTTTTTCTTTTTACACTAGGAGCCAAACACAATGTGATTGGAGTGCCAGGCCTCCTCCGCATGACCTGTTTCTTTTTTTTTATCTGCCCAGGATGTCAACGCACTGGTTATCATGCTATGAATTTTGATGGGAATATGTACATATTTGTTTACAGTGGTTTCTTTCTATTGCTGGACAGAGCTTCTGCTTTTTCCCCTGGCGAAGATGTGTGGTCGCCTGGGCTGTAGGAGTAAAGAATGACAAAAAAAGGACGAACAAGAAAAACAAAAGCAAATCTCTCTCTCTCTCTCTCTCTCTCTCTTCTCTCTCTCTCTCTCTCTCTCTCCTTTGCATATGTGTGTGTATGTGTACGTGTGTGTCTGGCGCGTGAGAGAAAAGAGAGAGAGAGAGAGAGAGAGTGTGTGTGTGTGTGTGTGTGTGTGTGTGTGTGTGTGTGTGTGAACGTGAGAGAGAGAAAGAGAGAGGGAGAGAGACAGACAGACAGACAGAGACAGAGAGAGACAAACAGAGACAGAAACAGAGAGAGAGAGAGAGAGAGAGAGAGAGAGAGACGAGAGAGAGAGAGAGAGAGAGAGAGAGAGAGAGAGAGAGAGACGCAGAGAGAGAGAGACAGAGAGAGAGACAGAGAGAGAGAGAGAGACGCAGAGAGAGAGAGAGAGAGAGAGACGCAGAGAGAGAGAGAGAGAGAGAGAGAGAGAGAGAGAGAGAGAGAGAGAGCGTGGACAGAAGAAACACGACCCAGCCTTGTACAGAGGGGCCCCAGAAGATGAAGGGAAAACAGAGGGAGGCCCCAGTGATCAAACGCAATCCCAGGTTTTCAATGACAACAACAAATGCACAGATCAAGAAATGGAACGAAAGCGGAGGGGTGATTCTCGGGAGTCGCTTAAAAACAAATGTCTTTCTCTCATCTTGTCTCCTGGGAGGAATTCTGGAACAGAAACGAAAAAAAAACCCAAAGAAAGAGAGAGAGAGAGAGAGAGAGAGAGAGAGAGAGAGAGAGAGAGAGAGAGAGAGAGAGAGAGAGGGGGCGGTGGGGGGAGAGAGAGAACGAGAGAAAGAGACAGACAGACTGACAGAAAGACAGACCGACGGTCAGAAAGACAGACAGACAGACAGACGTGAAGATAGACACACACACACACACACACACACACACACACACACACACACACACACACACACACATGTATATATATATATATATATATATAGAGAGAGAGAGAGAGAGAGAGAGAGAGAGACAGACAGACAGACAGACAGACAGACAGACAGAAACACTTGAGAGAGAGAGAGAGAGAGAGAGGAGAGAGAGAGAGAGGGGGGGGGAGGGGGAGATGGTCAAAATAATTTATTTACGTACGAGAGGGGTTTTTGTGGGTTCACAATAATGTATTTAGGTATGAGCATCATAATACCCTCTATCTCTGGCACATCACTGAGTATGAGCCATCATATACCTCTATCTCTGGCACATGACTGAGTATGAGCCATCATAATACCCTCTATCTCTGGCACATGACTGAGTATGAGCCATCATAATACCCTCTATCTCTGGCACATCACTGAGTATGAGCCATCATAATACCCTCTATCTCTGGCACATCACTGAGTATGAGCCATCATAATACCCTCTATACATCCTTGAGCCTCTATTGACTGAGTATGAGCCATCATAATACCCTCTATCTCTGGCACCAATGGATCACCCGAGTATGAGCCATCATAATACCCTCTATCTCTGGCACATGACTGAGTATGAGCCATCATAATACCCTCTATCTCTGGCACATGCACTGAGGACAGAAAGCTATGCAGATTGTTGATCGTCTAAGCGTCCATCATGGACGCACAGGGTACTGTCGTGTGGACGATAATACACAGGCTAATAGATGTGCTAATGCCGCTCATTCACCCAGTCCCCAGACAACAAGCACGATCATGACATGTGAAGATTAGGCATAGCATGCGACTGCTAACCTTTTTGTGACTGGAAATACGCCACGGGTATGGGACAATTACTACCTGCGCCAATTAATGAAATCGGACACAGAACAAGTTCATCTAATCAACGAGAGAAGCAATTACGTGCGCGTGATGAATAAACAGCACATAAAATGACAAGGGTGTGAGTGGGACAACGCGTTAGACAGGGGGTATAGATTTCGTTTTCTGGATCTAGCGTAATCGTTCATGTTGGATAAATGTTACTGATTCACCAGATTAGTCTCGTCTTGTCAGTGTGTCTCTTGTGCACGGTAACGCATAACAAATATCACAAAGTGACACGGAGGTAAACTTTGGCCACTGTTCGATTTCACTTATAATTATCATCAGTCAGTTCAGATGTACATGTCTTGGGTTTTGCACTGTACGAATGACGTTTCTCTATCAAATGACGAGTGCACAAATTACGTCTTGATTCTGGTTTCTTTCGTGAATCAGATAATGGCAAAAAGTTCCGGAAGTTTCCAGAGTGTTTTGTAATGTTTTGACCACTAGATTACTACGCTATGGTAGGGTTGTCGATCCTTCCCAGAGTGTTTTAAATATTTGGACCATTAGATTAACTACACTATGTGAGGGTTGTCGATCCTTCTAGAAAGTCCCATACAGTTTGTTTGGCTGTGCTACGTCATAATTCTTGCACGTTTAAGAATATTCCATAATTAGAACATATGTGAGTGTGCAGAGAGAACTGAAAGTGAAAGTGTTTTATGGACACGCTTTATTTTAGCACAATGCGATAGTCATTGTTTTTGATTTGTAATCATCAGCCGTAATGAAGACTGTGAATTGTTACCAGAATCGACCTTTTCTGTGTCTGGATCGATTCACGAGAGATGAACAGCTTTTATCCGCAACATTTCAGACAGTGTTGCAGCTCACAGGTGTCTAGGAACAGAGTTTGATTCTGTCTAGGAACAGGAGTTTGGTTCTGTCTAGGAACAACAGTTTGTTCTGTCCAGGAACAGAGTTTGGTTCTGTCTAGGAACAGGAGTTTGGATTCTGTCTAGGAACAGAGTTTGGTTCTGCTAGGAACACAGTTTGATTCTGTCTAGGAACAGGAGTTTGGTTCTGTCTCAGCGTAACAGCTATGTAGCTCATGATGACATCACCTCCATACCTGCTCCCTCCCATGAAAGTGTCTGCCTCCTCTATTCCTGTACAGCAACCAATATCAAGTGTATTGAAAGGGGGGGGGGGGGGGGGAGTGGGCTGATGCATAACGAGGCGATAGAATGATGCGTGGCATGACAATAGCACAGAGACAGGAGTTATTTCTGCAGTGTTGGATTCTACCCCATCTCTATCGGCCCGTGGTATCACTCTGCCCCCCCCTCCCCCACCCCACATTCCTAGGGGCCATATTTCCTAGTGGGGCGGAATCCTATTCGCCTACCTCCGTGCAGCAACTCCAAATCTGCGCCCTCTCTCCCCAATTTCCCCCACCACTTTTCTATTTCCACTCTGCACCCTTCCTAACACTCGCTCTAAACATAAGCAGCTTACTCGCAAATAGTCCTTTACCCCTCTCTCTCCTTTCTCCCACTATGCCATTTCTTCAACCTGTCCTCAAGCACATTAGCGCTCATCTGCACCAGTGCTTGTCATCCTGGCTTATGTCGACCTGTCCTAGACTGCTCACATGTTAATGCCGACGTATTCTAAAAATGCGCCATCAATAAAATGTGAAGGAGCAAGTGACGTCTTCTTTAAAACAAACAACAAACAAAACAACTTCCATGGCATTTAATTTTAATTATTGCATACAGACAGGATTTATTTTCTCATAATAAGTGCCTACTTTTTATAACAAGAAAAAAAAAAGAGGAGAGAAGAAAAGGAAATTGCGATGCACTCCTGTAGTTCTTGTTGAACTAAGGAAGGCTGTTCAGCTGTGGCTTATTGATGATTCAAAGTTAAATTCATCTTTTTTATTGCTATATCTTATGTGGTATGTCCTTATATTTATATTATATTATATTGCACTCACGCAATGCAAATCACTATATTGATCTTGACGATGTAACTGAGTTTCGATCAATATTGCATATATTGATCATGTTTTATCGGTGTATAAGCGTATGTTCAGCATTAATGTTGGTCATCATGGAGATTGATCTCTTAGATCAGTAAGTTGTTTGTACAATCTTAGCCATTACATGTTGGTTATTGAACAGCAAGCTACCACTCAGCGTCACATTTTTGATTCCTTGTATCTGAAGATCCTCAAACATAGGTCAAAATGTCCTACTTTTACTGTGTGCTATGTTAGTCTTCAGCAACTTTTCTCTCACATTTGTTTGTTCATTGCTACCTTCGTGCCGCGGGTGCTGTGCATTCTCTTTGACCTTGTGTGAACACCACAGAATATGACTGTGTGTCTCTATTTGACACAAGAGACGACACATCACGTGTCTCGATGAGTCGATCCGCGAGAAGCTAGGAGCAGGGAATACAAATAGAGTGCCTTCGGAGGATTGCGGGTTCCCTCAGCGGCTAGTGAAGGTTTCTCTATTTATATAATCCCATTTTTTATCTTTTTTTTCTTTCTTTCTAAAGTTAATCTTTGCAGTCTTATAATGATGAGATTTTAACTACTGTTTTCCCACTACTAATTGTCACATAAGTATTATTAATGACATAAATATGTCAGGAAAGTTCAGTTCTGTAATATTGAAAATATTGCTGAACCAAAAGGTTTTTATAAACTTTATTATTTTTTTCATTTTACAAGGAATCCTGCAGTCAACTTTTGTTTCTTCATTGCTGCAACGTTTATCGGAGGTTTTCTGCAATCATGAATGGGTTATATCTTTCATGCATGGAGAAATTCTGGAGCAGTCGTAAGATGAGGGATGGATGACTATTTCTCTGATCACTTCGTTGCAGTGTCACCTCCGGTGGCTGATGTCCACTTGATACTGGTCGCTCACAGTGCGCAGTGATGGTGTGGACTGAGTGAGAACGAACTTGCATGGAGCTGTGTACAGAGACAGTCAGGTCAGAATAAGCGATGAGGGAGTAGATGATGGAGACCACGACAGGAAATCAGGAGAGGAATTGGTATAGAAGAATAAAAAACAAGATGCAAAGCATATAAACATACTCCCAGCACAGTGTCAAGAGGGGAGACAATTTCCAGTTAGTGGAAGAAAAAAATCGACAGTGCTGTGGTTATTTCCCTTATCGGACTTGACTTTTTTTTTAAATTTCATTTATTGCCATTAGTAACGGCTATTCTGGTAAAATAAAACATGGGGCATCATCCGTGACCCATAATGAACATACCTACAAATTTTCAGAAAGATCGGCCCAGAAGTTTTGTCTGGAGCGAGTGGAACACTTTTTGACCATGGATGGACACACAGACAGACAGACACACAGACAGCATTTCTCCGTTCCCATTGTAAAGTACTCCCTGTTCTTTAAGAACTGGGAGTACAAAAAGGAGGGAAAAGAGATTCTCGGCGATGAGGGATGGAATACCATTTCTCTGATCACAATATCGCAGTGTCACACTCTTGGTGGCTGATGTCCACTTGATACTGGTCGCTCACAGTGCACAGTGATGGTGACGGATGAAAAAGAACGAAGGTGGGTGGAGGTGTGTGTAGTGCTAGCCCCGTCACAATAAACCATGAGGGAGTAAGAGAGGATGGAGACTGTACGAGGGCAGGGAAGCAGGGAGGAATTGGTGTGGGAGAATGAAGTAATAAAGGGTGAAAAATACAGAAAAAAATGTACCTGGCTGGAGGCTTTCAGGCACTGGCTTTTCGGTACTGGCGTCGGTCGATTAATGTTCTTTTGAAGGTCAGTCTGTCCGACACAGGACACTTTGATGGGGCAGTGTTCAATAATTCAGGTCACTCGTCCCACGTCTGACACTTGGATGCGATGGGAGTCTTCAATAATTCACCCCATCAACATCTGTGGTCCCTCAGTGTGGTGGTCCCAGCTACAAAAGATGTGCTTTGTTTATCGGTTTGTCTGTCTGTCTCTCCAGAGAGAGAACTAACGAACGAACGAACGAAATGTTGTTTATTGAGGGCAAGGAATAAGCACAAAGTAAGTGCCTTTTTTCATCCAGCCCTCAAACTAAGGGGAGAGAGAGAGAGAGAGGAGAGAGAGAGAGAGAGAGAGAGAGAGAGAGAGAGAGAGAGGACACTGTCAGTTTCATAACCAGTCTGCAGACATTGCTCGTGATTGACGTGACCGTTAATCAATATCTAGAGAACACTTGCTATTTTCAGCAATATTGTTCAATCAAATCCGATCCGGACTGGTATGCTGATTGCCTGAACAATGCAATCAGGGCAAACGGTGAACAGAACGCAAGTTTGATTCAACTTTGAAAAAAAGATTGTGAACATTGTTATCGGAAACTGATGTCTCCTGTGACTGTGTACTATGCACGGCATAAGATTCATGCTCGCTTTCCTTTACGAGGACCTAGATCAGCATCATAATGTTGCATGTAGTACTTATTTACAGAAGGCACAATACATGCGGTCAAATGGCTACAGCGTAAGGGTTCGGCTGCCAAGCTGGTGGTCTTGAGTTCGAATCTCTTGTGGGCTCAGCTCATTCCCTTTTGAAACCCCTCCCTGTCCACCCTGCAGTAAATTCGTGTCTGATTCAGTTCAGGGAATGCTAAGGCCGCCGGAGGAAGGATGGGTACTGCCTTCCATAATGCCATGCTCAAATCACCGTAGTTCTTGAATAGTTAGTTCCCTGGTCTTCAGGTTGTCAGGCTGTGGGACTTAAGCCTTTCAGTTCAGTGCAGTGGTTATTTTAACGTTGTTCTGCATCGATGATATCAGACGATATCCAACGGCAACAGAGATCTCAGCACGGCTGTTCAGAGCAATTTACTTAGTTTTGAGAGGCAGGGGAGTTTACAGCTCGCCCGCGGCTGCAGAGGCCAAGCCGTGAATGCAGGTCAGGGAAAGAGGTGTTTTCTGCAGGTCGCTCCCCACCAGCCAGCTAACCGCGCTGTACTCGGCGAACTGAATGTCAAATGTGCATAGCCGGTTTGGCAGCAATGTGTTCGGCATGGTTAAGCGGCCATTACAAATGGGGGCTGTCGGTTTAATAATTAGTGGTTGTCATGAAAAATGTAATGTATCTGCGCTCTTGAGATGACTGAATTGGCGAATTCCTGACAATTCTTTTAATACCAAACTCGGCTAGGTTTTTTTTCCTGTACATAACGTAGATACGGCATGAAAGCTTGTGTGCAAGTGGTCAGGCAATAAAAGAACAATGACAACATACCCAAAATTGTGCAAAAATAACGTCATCACTTTCTGGGTATTTAATTTTCCCTAGTTAGCTAGTACACAAGTTTGATACATGCCTCTGCTCGGACTACAGCCACAAAAATGTTGGATTAGAAATGTGTAAGGCTTGTTTGTTCGCACTTTCACTAAGTGTTTCGCGCGGGATGGAAAAATAAAGAGAATGTCAGACCTGCTGCTTCTGGTCATTTTCTGTCACCTCTCTCCTTCACATGTTAGAATCTAGACACTCCACTAAACCTCCTCAACTCGTGGTGTAGTTACTAAGCAATAATTCTTATCCCTTTTTAAACCGAATCTGCACCAAGGCTTACTACATTCACTGAATGTTTGCTCTCTTCTTTCTGCGGATATAGCTGTCACCATTCGTATCACAGAGTATGGAATGAATCCGTGTCGGAATTCTCGGAAAATCTGCGGAACTCTTACCAAGCTGTCTTCGGAAAGAATCGGGACGTGTGACAGAGCCTACCCATTGTGACGAGCCTACCCATTGTGACAGAGCCTACCCATTGTGACAGAGCCTACCCATTGTGACAGAGCCTGCCCATTGTGACAGAGCCTGCCTATTGTGACAGAGCCTACCCATTGTGACTGAGCCTGCCCATTGTGACAGAGCCTGCCCATTGTGACTGAGCCTACCCATTGTGACAGAGCCTACCCATTGTGACAGAGCCTACCCATTATGACAGAGCCTTCTCGGGCATGGGTCAATCGGTTCCTGAACAGGTGAACCATGAAAACAAAGCTGACCGGGCATCCAGGGTAAGGTAAGGTAATGTTGATTATAGGCCAGCCGACCACAAAAGGGTCATATTAGGGCTGTCACCGCGCTGAAGTCAACTCGTAAGTCATTCAAAAACAAACAAAACAAACGAAAATACAAACAAACAATTAAAAAAAACTCATTTGCACAACACTTTAAGATACACCTAAAAACAAACCGGAAATTTTGTTGAAAAAATCTTTTTTCTGTGAAATCCTCAATGAGATGAAAGATGTTGATCTCTTTCAGAAATTGAAAGATCAGCTCTGCTGAGACCTCTCTGAAGGCAACCAGAGAGCGCTGATGAACAGCAAACCATTTTGCTGTGTGGCTCGCAAACCAAATGAAAGAGGAAGGAGGAGGAGAAGGAGGAGATGGATCGATATACATGTACACACACACACGTTCGCGCGCGCGCGTACACACCTACGCACACGCACGTGCGCGCTCACGCATACACACACACACACACACACACCACACACACACACACACACACACACACACACACACACACAGTGACACACACACACACACACACACACACACACACACACACACACACACACACACACACACACACACACACACACACACAGGATCACAGAGAGGGGGGGGGGGCACCCAATGTTCCCCCATGTCTATATTCCCCCAGGGCTATCTTCCCCCAGGCCTTTGTTCTCTAGGGCTAAGTTCCCTGGATATTAACCCAATGTACTCTTACCATCACAACGGTTTATGGTCAGCAGTGCATTTGCCTCAGTCGAGTGTGTGCATTTGCAAAATAAATCGTTCGCACCAAATACCCAAGCCTCGCCTCAGCCAGATATTTTTAGACCCCCGCCTCCTGTTAAGGGGAGGGGGGGGGGGGGTCTACTGGAATCGATCTGTCTGTCTGTGTCTGTCCGTCCGCGCGGTTCTCAGAAATGACGGGATGAAATTTTGTCATTTTTGGTGTCAGATAACTTTTTCACTAGACACCCGAACATTTACAAATACGAAAGGTCAAGGTCGCGAATTATGGGCAGAAACGATTTAAGTCCAAAAATACCGATTTCTCGGAAACTATTTGGGGGAATATAGACATGCACCCAGATCAGAGAAGGGAGACGGGGAGGGGGGGGGGAGAGGATGTGTGCGCAGAAAGAGAGAGACAGAGAGACAGAAAGAGGATACCCAGCAGATGCTTCCGCAGAAGAAAAGGAATCAGCAACAACAGAAATGGAACTAATAACATATAGCGAGTCGGGGCCAGTATGACGAGTTCACTATACCCCATGTATAAATCCCATGCATTATGCGACAGTCACGGAGAATACACGTCCGTTTGCCCGTGAATTAGCTGGGGTTTCCCCTTCTCCCCTGGCAGGCGCTGTTTGCTCTTGCGAGCTCTTGTTGTTGGTTTTTTTTTTTTTTTGGTTCTAGCTGCTGTTGCTGCTGTCGTTTTTTTTTTTTTCTTCTTTTTAAATTTCGAAACGTTAATTCATTGAGCAACATACATCGGCACGAACTAACATTAAACATTCTAAGAATTACACACACACACAAGCACGCACACACACACGCACGCGCGCGCGCGCGCGCGCCACACACACACACACACACATGTGTACGCATGCACACACCACGCACGCACACACGCAAGCTCACAGTCACACACACACACACACACGCGCGCGCGCGCGCCGCGCGCGCATGTACACACACACAGCGCGCGCAGCACCACACACACACATGCACATCACACACACACACATCACAAACACACCACGCACACACACACACACACACACACACACACACACACACACACACACACACACACACACACACACACACACACACACACGAACACACACACACACACACACACACACACACACACCACACACACACACACACACTCACTCACAACACGAACACACACACACACACACACACACACACACACACACACACACACACACACACACACACACACAAGCCAGATCTTTCAGAATGCTATTCCTTAATTGACAAACAGACTGAGAAAAACTTCCAACAGTCCTTAAAGATCTCGGAATCTCAGTACCATGATAACTGTATTGCATACAGTTCTGGAACACAGAATAAAACAGCAAAAACTTATCTAACTCATATACCTAGAGATGTAAGAAGCTTAATCCACAGATTACGTTTAAATTCACTGAAAACAAAATTCAGTAGAAATGTTAGATGTATGTGTGGAAACGCACTAAGTGTTTCACATTTATTAATTCATTGCCCCAAAACAAAGAACTTGATTATCATGGCTGGTGGTAATACTTCCGATGGATCGACGTCATCACTCTCTAAAATGTTGAATGATTATTCGTTTCTCAGATTAGTTAGTCAAAGTTTCTTACAGAGTCCATTGGCGTTTTTCTTTATTTTATTTTATTTTTTTAATTTTTTTTTTATAAACACGTAGTAGTATTCAAAGTTCTACACGCTTTTCCCCTATCCCTCCACCATTCTTTTCATAAGCACACATTCGCATACCACACACACCATTAACACATCGTCTGATATCACTTTTAGTGAGAAGACGTTAAATTGAGGAACAACACACAACACACACAAGCCGATGCCAGTTCACTGAATATTCAGGGTTGTGTGTTAGGCCTTCCAGCAGAAAGAGTCTTCAGAGAGCGTGAATGCCGATGGTTGTTATCACCAATCAGAACACGGTACACTTTTCGGTGCCTGAAAATACAAATAATGGCTGATCATGATTTGAAAAGATTTTTTGAAAGACGTGTAGCTGTGTAGGACAACATTAACCTTGATCATATTGAAGATCTTCTTTTTCTTTTTTTTCTTCTGTGTACGCAGGCTGATACTTCTGCGGACACTCCCTGCATAGACAGGCAAGGATTAATCCCATCTACCCAACAAAGTGAAGGGAGTTTTTTTTTTGCATGTATGACCGTTTTTTATCCCCCATTAAGGCATCCGTACTCCAACTTCGGGGAAGGTGCATGCTATGTGTTACGTGCCATCCATACCAACGGCCAAACTGGCCTTCTCTTCCGAAAGTTGGTAATGGGACTTTACCTGTGTCCAAGATGTAATGCGTGCGTTCACTCACGGAACCTCGGTTTATGGTCTCATTCGAAGGACTGTATGGGAAATGGAGTCAGACCCAATGTTAAAACTCCGAGAGCAAAATCCCCCTGTACCGAGTTTGAACGGAGAGAAGCTGACTTTGACTCTACATTGTGTGGACTTCGTTGTTGCTTTTCATCTTTGTCTGGTCTATTTATAAACATGATTATGAAAGTCGGGCTTACGTAATTAGGCGAAATCTGTTACCTTCCTTCTGATTGGTGGGCAAAGACTTCGGCGTTCATCTGTTGTTTAGTGAGCGAACCCTGAGGGCGCCAAACTCGTCCACACTACTGCGAAGCCTGGTACATAGTTTATGGCTTTAGGTGAAGAAAAGGGTTGAGGAGGAGAAGGAAGAGAGAGAGAGAGAGAGAGAGAGAGAGAGAGAGAGAGAGAGAGAGAGAGAGAGAAAGAGAGAGGGAGACAGGCAGACACACAGACATACAGAGACAGAGAGGCAGAGAGAGAAACAGAGATGGAGAAAGAGACAGAGACAGACAGATGGACACACAGACAGACACCAGACAGAGCAGACAGACAGACAGAGACAATCACAGAGAGAGAGAGAGAGAGAGGAGACAGAGACATTTAGAGAGGGAGAGGGAGAGACAGACACACAGAGACAGACAGAGAGAGGCACAGAGAGAAACAGAGACGGAGAAAGAGACAGAGACAAACAGACGGACACACACACAGACGCCAGACAGACAGACAGACAAAGACAGAGACAATCACACAACAGAAAGAGAGAGAGAGAGAGAGAGAAGAGAGAGAGAGAGAGAGAGAGAGAGAGAGATTCAGACACAGACAGAGAGACAGAGACAGAAACATTCAGAGAGACAGACAGACTGACAAACACACAGACAGGTAGACACACAGAGAGACGGACGGACGGACAGACAGACAGGCTGTGGAAAAACAGGGACGGGCGATAGCGTGGGTAGAGCTCATCCCATCTTCTCAATCAGCCTGTCACAGAACGTGGACAGAAAACACCGCGAGCCAAAGAGAACAGGAGGTAGGAAGAAGGGGAGAAAGAAAAAAAAAAAGAAAGAAAAATAAACGAAAGAAGGGAAGGAGAGACTGCGCAAGGATGCGACCTACATTATCTCCTTTGATGAGAAAGGGATCGCACGCTCCCTCCCCCACCCCTCCTTCCCTCCTTCTCCCCCTCCCCTCCCCCCACCCCACTGCCCCTGCCACCCACCCCTTCCTCCTTCTTCACCCTCCCCCCTCCCCTCCTCTTTCTATACCCCACATCATTCTCATCACAAAGCGGGAAATGGGAATTAAAAAAACCGATCAGTGAGAGTTTACCGATTTCTCTCTGCATCTTGGCAAAACTAGTTGAGTGGGTGTCTGGTGGGTTGTCACCCACATGCGCTCTGCTCCTCCCTTCCCTACCCCCACCCCCTCCTCAAACAAACAAACAAACAAACCAAAAAACAAAAACAAAGCAAAAGAAAACAAACAAACCAAACCCGACCATTCTTCATGTTCAAAGTTCAAGAAACATTTTGGCTGACTGAACAGAAATAGAATGAACAGTATGACGTTGAGGGAAGGGTGGGAAAAGAGAATAAACAGTATAACGTTGAGGGAAGGGTGGGAAAAGAGAATAAACAGTATGACGTTGAGGGAAAGATGGGAAAAGAGAATAAACAGTATGACGTTGAGGGAAGGGTGGGAAAGAGAATAAACAGTATGACGTTGAGGGAAAGTGGGAACAGAGAATAAACAGTATGACGTTGAGGGAAGGGTGGGAAAAGAGAATAAACAGTATGACGTTGAGGGAAGGGTGGGAAAAGAGAATAAACAGTATGACGTTGAGGGAAGGGTGGGAAAAGAGAATAAACAGTATGACGTTGAGGGAAGGGTGGGAAAAGAGAATAAACAGTATGACGTTGAGGGAAAGGTGGGAAAAGAGAATAAACAGTATGACGTTGAGGGAAGGTGGGAAAAGAGAATAAACAGTATGACGTTGAGGGAAAGGTGGGAAAAGAGAATAAACAGTATGACGTTGAGGGAAAGGTGGGAAAAGAGAATAAACAGTATGACGTTGAGGGAAGGGTGGGAACAGAGAATAAACAGTATGACATTGAGGGAAGTGGGAAAAGAGAATAAACAGTATGACGTTGAGGGAAGGTGGGAACAGAGATAACAGTATGACGTGAGGAGAAGAGGGAAAGGGGGGGGGGTATAGACGGGAGTCGGGTCAGGCGGAGATATACTCTCTGCCCCCTCACCCCATCACCACTAGACCGGGAGCGTTTTGGTCTGAGTATTTGATTGTGGAATGGCACGATCACACACACACGCACGCATGCACGCACGCACGTACGCACACACACACGTGCGCGCGCGCCGCGCGCGCACACACACACACACACACACACACACACACACACTACACACACACAACGCGCGCGCGCGTACACACACACACACACCACACACACACACACACACACACAACACACACACAACACACACACATACACGGTGTGTGTGTGTGTGTGTGTGTGTGTGTGGGTGGGTGGAGAGATAATGAGAGAGACAGACAGACAGAGACACAGAGAGACAGACTGACGGACAAGCACACAGACAGACAGACGTGGACAGACAAACAGACAGACACAAAATAAAAAAAAACAGAAAGAAGAAGAGATAGCGTGGAGAGAACTCATCCCATCTTCTTTATCTCCCTGCCTCTGAAACGAAGACCGTTAACACCCCAAAACAAACGAGGGCAGGATCCGACAACGGACGGAACGGTGGACTCGGGTGGAACATGCAACTAACGCAACCTGCTTTGATGGGCGAGGGCTCCTGTTCCCTTCATCCCCCCCCCCCCTCCACACACACACACACACACACACAGAGGAAGGACCAGGGGACATGGAACAGTAAGGGGCTGCCTGCAAAGCTGGGACCAGTCTCTCGGCTGGGAGTGGTGAGCTCAGGTGCGGATGGAGAAAGGGGGCGGTGGGGGATGGGGGTCGGGTGTGTGTGTGTGTGGGGGGGGGGGGGGGTGGTGGATAGGCTAACTATTTATTGGAGTCTTCTTATTCTCCTTTTGTTTCTTAGCTGGCTTGATCTTCGTCTTGAGTGTTCCTTCTTTGTTTTTCTTTTTTCTTTCTTTTTTTTATTTTACCCGTGGATGTGACTGTTGTTTTAATACATTCATGAAAAGAGGGTACACTCTGACTTAGCGTGTGATGTCTAAATACGAGACCAGTAGGCATAGTTATTGCTAGTGGGTTGTGTGTGTGTGTGTGTGTGTGTGTGTGTGTGTGTGTGTGTGTGTGTGTGTGTGTGTGTGTTTAGTTGCCTGTTTGGTTTTTGTTGGATTCTTTTAGGATATGGTTGGTCTTCGTCGGATTATAGGAGAATACGGTTGGTTTTGTTGGAGTTTTGAAAGATGAGGTTGGTTTTTGTTGGATTTTGGGAGGATCTGGTTGTTTTTCGTTATATTTTTGGAGGGTATGGTTGGTTTTTGTTGGATTTTTGGAGGATGTCGTTAGTTTTTGTTGGATTTTTGAAGGATATGGTTAGTTTTTGTTGGATTTTGGGAGGATATGGTTGGTTTTCATTGGATGTTTTGGAGGATACGGTTGGTTTTTGTTGGATTTTTTGAAAGACATGGTTGGTTTTTGGTTGGATTTTTTTGAAGATATGAATCGTTTTTGTTGGATTTTTGGAGGATATGGTTGTTTTGTGTTGGAAGTTTGGAGGATACGGTTGGTTTTTGTTCGAGTTTTGGAGAATATGGTTGGCTTTTGTTATATTTGTTTAGGATATGGTTGGTTTTTGTTGGATTGTTTTAGGATATGGTTGGTGTTTGTAGGATTGTTTTAGGATATGGTTGCTTTTTGTAGGAGTTTTGAAGAATACGGTTGGTTTTTGTTGGATTTTTTTTTTGTAGGAGATGGTTGGTTTTTGTTGGATTTTTGAAGGGTTTGGAGGATACTTTTTGTGAGTTACCTGTTCACGTGCACACCGTGGCCTACCGTGCTACGATGAGTGGAATGGGACTGCAGGTGTGTGTGGGAGTTTGTTTGATTATTTGTTTGTTTGTTTGTTCGTTTGTTCGTTTGCTTTTATACATGCATCAGAAAACAGTACGCTCTACACCTTCACACATAATGATGGGTCCTCAGTTTTAAATCTCATCCAAAGAATTTGGCTGGCAGGGAACAGGGGGTGAGGAGAAGAGGTGTAAGGAGAGAGAGAGAGAGGAGAGAGAGAGAGAGAGGGGGGGGAGAGGGGGGTGATGGTCACAGACTGCATTGATGTTATGTCCGAAAGAGAAAAAATCTCTTCCATGCTGGCCGTCACAAACATGGAGTGGACCTTAAGACCCCAAGATCCTGAGAACAGGGCTGGGATTACAAACTGGCAACCAGTCAGAAAAAGAAGAAAAAAAACAAACAAAAGAAACAAACATAAAAACAAACAAAACAAACAAACAAAAAACACCGGGTCACCAGGATTGGCGTGGTCCACATTTGCCTTGATCGGACACCGGTAGGTAAAACCACGACTAACCTGATACCCAGATGGCCCCTCGTGTGAGGATGCCGGTGGCGTTTAGCACTAATGGTATCCCTGCCTTCTACCAGTTCTTTTTTTTGTGTCACACTCTATGACTGTCTTTTTGTGTCTTTCTTTATCCAGTCTATTGTTTTGTTTTGTTTTGTTTGTTTTTCTCTCTGAGCCTTTGTTGCCACATCGCCTTTGTCTTTGTTCTTGAGAGTCTTTTAGACTGTTTTCTCTGGTCACAATTCATGACATTCCCACTGATTTTGTTGTAATCTAGATGGTAAGACTTTAAATACTTCACAGAGTGGGTACTAGTAGTTGTCTATTGTGCAATGTTTGTTTGACCTTTTTGTAATTTTTTTACTTTTGATGTATCTGTTTTTTGTTT
>CM065720.1:9804331-9811831 GCA_033310375.1 Conus canariensis
GTGTGTGTGTGTGTGTGTGTGTGTGTGTGTGTGTGTGTGTGTATGAATACATATATATTATTATATATGATATATATATATATAGTGTCGCGATTTAATTCTCACTAAAGCCCGCACCGTGCCACAACAAAACGACATCAACAGATATTGTCTGGATAAAAAGAATATTGAAAGAGGTTGAACATCTTTCCCACTGGTCCGATGTTTTAGTTCCAACCTTTCAAAGTTGAATATCTTTTCCTGTAGGAACGATTTGAGTGTTCGAAGCTTTGGACATCTTGAACAATGAAATCGTCGCTATGAGAAAAGATGTTGAACTTGTTTTTTGATATTCATTTCATATACATGTAAGAAAAATGAATGTCTGAACTCGATAACTTGGGTGGTCAAAGTTCGTCACATTCACGTGCTTGTTTCCCAAATACGAGTACATACACCTTGAAAAGATAACGGAGAAACCTTTGCTTTTCTCAGTTTTGAAGTGTCACCTAGGTAAACTCATAAAGGCTCTGCCTGTTGTATAACAAAGAGGAGGTTGTACACATCAATAGATATTGGATGATAGACATTACCACAGAGTACTGTCTGTGGTGGCACGCAGGAGCTGGGTTAAACGGGTAACTCTACGATACACCACCTAAACTGAACACTTTAACGGGACACTCAGGTGATACAGCACTGAAACTAAACACTTTAATGCCACACGCAGACAGTACACCACTTAAACTAAATACTCGGAGTGACTATGGAGTTGAGAGTTCGACTCTTCACTGGGGCATTTCAGTCCTTCTTTTTGTTGCTACATTCGGATGACATACCTTTTAAACTAAACCCTTCGAGTGATCGTGAGGTTGCGGGTTCGACTGTCTATCAGGCCATTTCGGTACAGTGGGCTTTCCCCTTGGTGTCAACCTTGGTTCTGTCTCCATGCCCTGTAAAGTCCTTTGAATTCGTGAATTTGTGAGTGTACGCATACATGCCATCTTGCACACAGAAAATCCAGTCACCAGCCTCCGGAGAGGAGGCCATTTTGGCAGTTGGTATGGATGGCCTGTGTACACATAGTATGCATCTTCCATTGAACATGGAAGAAATGAGTGACTGATGTTCGACTTTATGAGTTGGGGAATCGAATGATGAGCTTCAGCAGGCAGCTTCTCAGTGGGCTCCAGCCAGGTAGACAGCCCGTGGTATAAATGAGGGTGTGGACAGAGAACGAGATTGGAGGACAGCATCTGTGAATAGACTGGCCGCACACTCAGTAACTGCCTAAGAGCATCTGAGAACCGGGAGGAGTTGAGGAAGCTGGTTGGGAAATCTTCTGTGGCGCCCCAATTGTCGTCAAGACTCCGGGATAGGTGAGTTGATGATGAGGTTGTGGATGGTAAAGAGCCGAGAGCTTTTGTCTCTAAGGGTAGACACCTTCTGTCGTCGTCGTCGACGTCGACGGCGTTGTCGTCGTCGTCAGGACTCGCTACCGTCCTTTCTCTGCTTTATTTATGAAGAACGAAGTCCTTCTCCTCCATGACCCCAACTTAAGACACTGACCAGGTGGACGTCTGAAGAGCACACAGTCCAGCTGCCCGCCACTTCCTCCGCCCACGAGGAGGACCCGGATCACCCCTTGAATGTACCGGACCTCCTCTCTTCCAGGTCCCCACTGACCGGCGTCCATAGCTCCATCGCGAGTCAACGGTTCCTCCAAAACACACGGCGAGGAAGAAGCTGCTTTGAAAGTATATTCTTGCTCCTTAAGACTATTCGAAAAACAAACAACTTATCTATTGCTTTTTTTCATATATGTTCACATAGAATACCTTGCCTTCTGTAAGGAAGCCTTGTCTCCACAGTCCAACTTTGTGGAAGATAAAAGGTTCCGATCAGAATTCACTGCTGATTTTTATAAGCGTATTTTTGTCGAATATGTTTACAGTTATTTTGGAAAAAAAAGAGAAAATCTAATTGACAAGAAAAAAATAGGACAAAACGCGAAGTTTTAAAACCGAGTTCCTAATCTAAATGATTAGCTGGGCGGGGTGTGGGATGGAACTTTTGATTAAAAATCGTGTCACCTGACCCGACATTTACAGTGCAGCGACAGCAGAGAAGGGGTCTGTCTCTTACGGAGGTTCAGTTATCACTGTGTAGAAATTAATTAGGCGGCAATCGAGGTTGCCCCCCCTCCCATCCCTCCCCGAAAGAACAATCTTCAGAAACAACTACACAGGCCGGCTACACAAAGCACTCGCCTCGCGCACGGGGAATTTTGAACGCGACTGGAATTTAAAACTACGCTGGATTGAAAAAGAAACCCAACGTGAAAAATGTTCTGAAAGGATTTTCGATCTCTCACACACATCACAACACAACACAGCATACAACACAACACAACATACAACACAACACACAACACAACACACAACACACACACACACACACACACACACACACACACACACACACACACACACACACACACACACACACACACACACACTCGGTCGTAACTGTATTCCTTGTTCTTATTAATTAAGTAAAGAAAATACGAAAGTGGATAGTCTGTCTCTACAGCAGCACATGGGGTTAGATTTTAAAGAAAGGCAAAAAAGAAAGCTGATTCCAATCCAACACGAAGGCAGGAAGTTACAACATACGCAGTTGTTGCACGCCATGTCCGAGGCAAGAAACACTCAGGAAAACACGAAATGTATGGAAAACACAAATCAAGGAATTTAACTGACATGTCAGGAAGACACAAGCAAAGTCATGTCGTTGAGATGACAGGAAGAGAGTATCGACGAGACGTAAGGAAGAGAAAAGCAAACTAATTTCACCGAAATGCAAGAATAGGTCAGTAGAATCATTTTGACTGAGATTTGGAGAACGAAAAGCAAAAATCATATTACCAGGATGTGTAGACGACACAGGTAAAATAACTTTACCGGGAGGTTGAAAAACGAGTAGGGGCCGGAATAGCCTAGTGGTAGAGCGCCGGACTCGCAATCTTGGGGTTGCGGGTTCGAATCTCCGCCGGGCCGTTTCGGTACAGGGAGATTTTTCCCTGGGAGTTAACATTGGTTCTGACTCCATTTCCCATACAGTCCTTCGAATGAGACTATAAACCGAGGTTCCGTGTGTGAACGCATGCATAACATCTTGCACACACGTAAAATCCCATCACTTACTTTCGGAAGAGAAGGCCAATTTGGCCGTTGGTATGGATGACACGTTACACATAGCATGCATCTTCCCCGAAGATGGAGTATGGCTGCCTTAATGGCGGGATGAAAAGGTCATACACACAAAACTCCACTCCCTTTGCTGGGCAGATGGGATTAATCCTTGCCTGTCTATACAGGGAGTGTCCGCAGGAGTATCAGCCTGCGTACGCGGAAAAAAAGAAAGAGTAAAATAATTAAACTGAAATAAAAGAGACTTACTGGGATGCGAGGAAGACGAAAACAACATGATTTTGGTTAAAAAAAAAACTGAGGAAGAGGCAAGCACAACCATTTACCTGGATGTGAAGACAAGGACAAACAGTTTTAAAGAGATATGAAGAATCATATTACACAAAATCATATTACCAGGGCAAGCACAACCATTTACCTGGATGTGAAGACAAGGACAAACAGTTTTAAAGAGATATGAAGAATCATATTACACAAAATCATATTACCAGGGCAAGCACAATTTACCTGGATGTGAAGACAGGGACAAACAGTTTTTAATGAGATGTGAAGAATCATATTACACAAAATCATATTACCAGGGCAAGCACAACAATTTACCTGGATGTGAAGGACAGGGACAAACAAGTTTTTATTGGATGGACATGAAGAAGCGCAAGACAAAGATTTGGTAAAAGGAAAAGTCAGGAAGAACCAAGGGAAATAATTTTACTGGGATGTAGCTTTTGTTTTCTCTTTTTTTTTCCTTTTTTTTTCTGTCCTGTAATTTGTTTGTCTCTCGTTCGGCGGCATGTTTTTTTTTTTTTTTTTTTTTTTTTAAAATTTTATTTCCGCTAGCAATCACTTCACTTTGATTATGTGCTTATGTATGCAACATTATGTTCCAGTGTGTGTGTGTGTGCGCGCGCGCGTGTGCTGTGTGGGTGCGTGCGTGTGCGTGTGCGTGTGTGTGTGTGTGTGTGTGTTTATGACTCGTGAACCCAAAATTGGGGTGTGTGTGCTTGCATGCGTGCGTGCGTGCATGTGGGTGCGTGTGTGTGTATGCGTGCGTGCGTGAGTGGTGTGTGGTATGTGTGTGTGTGTGTGTGTGTGTGTGTGTGTGTGTGTGTGTCCTGCTTATATTTTCTAGATGTTGAATGGTTAAAACTTGTAAAGCGCCCTGTAGCCAACGTTGTTAGGATGGGCGCTATAGAAATTGTTCTCATTACTGTGAAACTAACAAGGAAAGTAATAAAACTGAGCTTTCGGGGAAAGGCAAAGAAAGCAGTTTTACTGGGATGTGAAAAGATAGACAAACGAATCAATTTTGGTGAAATGTTAGGAAGAGATGCACAAACAGTTCTCAGTATGATATCAGGAAGAGAAACGAGCAATAAAGTTACTTCAATTTTAGGAAGAGAGTAGCAAAATAAATGTCACGCGGATGTCGGAGAAGATAAACAAAATGATTGTAACTGGAATGTCGGGAAGAGACAAAATAAGTTAACTGGGATCAATTGCAAGCAAAATAGGTTGTACTGAAATGTTAGAATGAGACAAGCCAAATGATATTCTTCTACAGTTTTGCAGAAGCACAAGCACAATTTTTTTTTTTACCGTGACGTCACGTTGGAAAGTGAGAATGCTGAAAGAGCAGGAGGAGGAAGCAGCATCGACCTGAACATGTGCATATGAGGGTGGTGAGGAGTGTGTGTGTGTGTGTGTGTGTGTGTGTGTGTGTGTGTGTGTGTGTGTGTGTGTGTGATGATGTGGAGGAGTAGAGAGAGAGAGAGAGAGAGAGAGAGGCGTGAGATTGTGTGAGTGCGTGCAAGAGAGGAAAACCCACACACACACACACACACACACACACACCGCGCGCGCACACGCACGCACGCACGCACGCACGCACGCACCACACACCAACACACACACACACACACACACACACACACACTCACACACACTCACTCACTCGCACGCACGCACGCACGCACGCACGCACGCACGCACGCACGCACGCACGCACACCACACACACACACACACCCACACACACACACCACACAATCCAGTTGTTAATCAATGTCCTTCTACCATGACTCCACGGGGAGTCACTGGGGTACCACTCACCGAAGAACAGTTCACCAAGTTCCGTCAGTTATGTCGGCGGTGTGCCAAGGCCTGGATCTTCAGTGAGAATCAAAAATGAAATCCGTCTCTCTGCATGTGCCTGTGGACGATTACTCTTCCGAGATTATGTAGGCGTATCTACTCCAACAAAAAATTACTAATCATCCGAACGAAAGAGACAAAGGAATTACAAGACAAACTAGTATCTATTAAAAAAAAAAAATTAGGGGATAAAGTCTAGTCTTTGGTTTGAGCTGAATTCTAATCCTCTCTTGATAATCTTATCTGAGGACAACCATCAAAGCACTGTGTACTACACACGAGTAATTTCTATGATCAAGTCTGTATTTACAAAAGAGTATCTGAAAGCCACGTCACTCATCGCAGTACTGCCTTTTCCTAGTTTCCTCCCGAGTTCCTGTGGTGTCTAATCACTTCCTGTGACCTTATTTCCGGTCACATCCGGGCACCCAGCTCACCTTGGTGTAGGTCCACCACAGGGGAGAGAACTGAAGAAGAAACTGTCTGGTCGGGGGGATCTTTATCTGAATAATATTCCCATGAAGTTCCTTTCTGGAATGCCGATAAGTAGAAATCGGTGTTTTGAATGACCGTTTTTTTTTTTTTTCCAACTGATCTACATTTGGAGTTGAGAGGTACTGGATTGTTAAGCTAAAGTTAGAAATAATCAGACAAAATTGAACGGAAAGTGACGGTTATTTGATACATAATACAGAAGAGACTATTTGAATTTCGATGAATTTGTCACCTTCAGGCGTCATATATGTCAGACACAAAGAGGAACAAAGCAGTTCTCCCCAGATGAGTGACAGCAGGATAATCCTTGCTTTATTAGCCATCAATTCCTTTCTCTCTCCCCCCCCCCCCCCCCGCCCCCACCTCCTTCCCTATATCTGTCCGGTCTCGCTTTGTTTTTTCTCCTGTCTCTAACTCACTGTAGACGAGATGGCAGGCGCTGGGGCTGGGATGGCGTGAGAGAGAGGGGAGGGGGTGGGAGATACGAACAGACAGTGACAAGAGTACAGATAGATACATTTATAACGCTCTCTCTCTCTCTCCTCTCTCTCTCTCTCTCTCTCTCTCTTCTCTCCTCTCTCTATCTCTCCATTAGGATGAGAGAAAGAAAGAATGGAGTGTGTGTGTGTGTGTGTGTGCGTGCTGCGTAGTGTCGTGCGTGCGTGCGTGCGTGCGTGCGTGCGTGGTGTGTGTGTGTGTGTGTGTGTGTGTGTGTGTTGTGCGTGTGTGTGTGTGTGTGTGTGTGTGTGTGTGGTTGTGGTGAGAGAGAGAGAGAGAGAGAGAGAGAGAGAAGACGCGAGACAGAGACAGAGACCGAGAACCTGCGCAAACACGGTCAGTTTTTTTTGTGATAACGCACCTATAGGCAGATTGGGTATGCATTCATCATTCATCATCATCCACCAACTGGAATCAGAAGTATGAAAGGCAGTGGAGCAGAATACTCCCTGCTCACTAGCGGTCAAAATAGGACCAGACTGTCCACGATCCGGATCCGTTTTTCAGCCATCCCCACCCCTTAGCACCGGTCTTTCTCGTGTCTGGGTCCACCACCCCGTCGCCCTCATTTCCGTTGACATCCGGGCATCCTGTCAGCCTCGTTCCGATCTTAAGTAGAGGGAGGCCGTAAAGGTATTGAGTCCCAGACTGCATTATATTTGACTATGTTTGCAGTGGGTCGGTCATCTTTGATGTGAGATTACTCTTTGCCTCTGTCTGGAGAAGTTTACTTTCATAGCTGAGAGCAGTCTAGTCTTAGTCATTCGAAGCGGCATCTTAAATGATGTTCGTTCACGGAAGATAAAAGACGTAAGTGAAATAAACATGTATACAGGTATTAGAATTACAATTCAGTTCATGTTGTTTAACCCAGCCGACCACAAGGGACATATCTAGGATACTGGAATCTTTTAGATACACCGAAACAGAGCAAGAGAGGATAATGAAACATGGCATGTTTACTGTCCATTTGTGTCCAGGCTGGAATCTACATGTGACATTTTAAGATATAACTGTGAGTGGGTGCATTATTATTATTGTACATCAAGGTATATGTTCAATACTGTTCTGTGGTTGTTCTGCTTCATTTTGATGTACTTCTAATAGAAACTCCCCTCTATCTCTTAGTATCACGTTTCTCTCTCTGTGTCTCTCTGTTTTCTCTG
>CM065720.1:9821831-9861831 GCA_033310375.1 Conus canariensis
ATGACCGTTTTTTATCCCGCCATTAAGGCAGCCATACTCCATCTTCGGGGAAGGTGCATGCTATGTGTAACGTGTCATCCATACCAACGGCCAAACTGGCCTTCTCTTCCGAAAGTTGGTGATGGGATTTGACGTGTGTGCAAGATGTTGTGCGTGCGTTCACACACGGAACCTCGGTTCATAGTCTCATTCGAAGAACTGTATGGGGAATGGAGTCAGAACCAATGTTAACTCCGAGGGAAAAATTCCCTGTACCGAAATTCGAACCCGCAACCCCAGGATCACGAGTCCGGCGCTCTACCAACTGAGCTATTCCGGCCCCAGGGGCGAATGATCGGGGTGAGGAGGAAAAGAAAGGGAAGAAATGATGATGATGTAAAGAAAGGCAGTTAAACACAGAAACAGAAGCAAAGAAATGACATGAAAGAAAGCACAAAAAAAGAGAGAGAGAGAGAGAGAGAGAGAGAAAGGAAATAAATACAAGAGTAGAAGATATGAATAGAGAAGAGAGAGGCGAAGGAAGTCTGTGGCGGGTGTGGGGTGTGGGGGCAATAAATGGATGACTAAGGGGGGAAGGAAGAGAGAAAGGATGGGGAGGATGGGAAAGTAAAAGTCAGAGCCGTTTCCTCATTTTACTTTTGTGATTTGTGGTCCTGGACGTGGCGAGTTCGTTCGCACGATAGGGATGAACAGCTTCACCCAATCCTTTGTGCTTTCGTGCCCTGGCAGCAAAATATCTTCATTTGACGTTTTGGATCGGTCAGAACCACCACCACCTCCATCACAATCCCCCATCCTCCGTCGTTTTTATGTCCTGGAAGCGAAGGTCTGAATCTGAATGTTAGGATTGAGAAGAAACCGCCATCCCATTTTTTACTCCCCTCCCTACCCTGTCTGTCTGTCTGTCTGTGTCTGTCTGTCTGTCTCTGTCTCTCTCTGTCTGTCTCTCTGTCTCTGTCTGTCTCTCTCTGTCTGTCTGTCTCTCTCTCTCTCTCTCTCTCTCTCTCTCTCTCTCTCTCCTCTCTCTTGTTGAAGGACAATGGCGCAAGCCTGAGATTCACCAACTATGTTATGCAGGCCCACTTTTCGTCTGTTAGTTCCATGTTGATAATCATTTTTTTTTCACATGTGCAAACGTTAGGAAGTTTAGGTCTTCAGTTATTTACAAACGCAAACACTGTCAGCCGTTTGGCTAGGGCTTTGGGTAGAAAGCAGATCTGTAACATTTTAGTGGCAGTGAGTGATTCCTGATAACTACCGCAGGTTTTTTTGTTTTTTTTTACATAGAGGTAGGACAAGAGACTTAAGAACTAAAAATGCTTTCGGTTTGAAACCTTACACTGCAAAAAGAGAGAGAGGGAGAGAGAGAGAGAGAGAGAGAGAGAGAGAGAGAGAGAGAGAGAGAGAGAGAGAGAGAGAGAGTAGATGTCTGTGTATGCGCTCACATGCCAAATGTACTCCAGTAAACCAGTGTGCGTGTGTTTGTATGTGTGTGTGTGTGTTTGTGTGTGTGTGTGTGTGTGTTTGTGTGTGTGTGTGTGTGTGCGTGTGTGTGTGGTGTGTTGTGTGTGTGTGTGTGTGTGTGTGTGTGTGTGTTCATGTGTGTGTGTGTATGTGTGTGTGTGTGTGTGTGTGTGTCATGTGTGTGTGTGTGTGTGTGTGTGTGTGTGTGTGTGTGTGTGTGTGTATGTGTGTGTGTGTGTGTGTAAGTGCGCGCACGTGGATTCTTTTGTGTGTGTGTGTGTGGGGGGGGGGTCTGTGTGTGCGTGTGTGTGAAGGTGGTGTGTGTGTGTGTGTGTGTGTGGGAGAGAGAGAGAGAGAGAGAGAGAGAGAGAGAGAGAGAGAGAGAGAGAGAGAGAGAGAAAAGATGAAAGGCGTAGATGTGTAGAAGGGGGATCCAGGGCTCCTGAAACACGTCCCTCTGCCCCGTCCACCAATTCTCCACCCCACCCTCTCCTCACAACTCCGCTCTGCCTTCGCCCGTCCTCCCCCCCCCCTCCATCCTCCCCCAACCCTCCCCCCCCCCACTCCAACTTCTTTTGGCGAGTACACTCCAGTTGATAAACAAGAATAAGTGTTGCTGCCGACCTTCCGCCCACCCACCTCTATCAGTCCTCTTCTTCCCTTTCGCGGTTGATAATATTGTTAACCTCTGTAGACCTGAACGACGAAATTAGACCCCCCCCCCCCCCTTTCCTGCACAAAATGATCCGTCCCTGCCCGTGGAGGACACTGAAAATTTTTTTTATGAGAGATGAAAATGGAGAAGAGAGGGAGTGACTTGTTAGCGTTCTAATCAGACGAAATGTTTCCGAAGACATCAGTGCAGATTTATGTAGAGCAGGAAGACTTTCTGAAATCTTTTGAGTTCGAGTGTGTCACCGCAGCCAAAAGGCTACAGCAAGGGCCTTTCCACACACCTACACATGACCTAGACTATGCGGCTTATAGCTGTTTATAATCTTTTCTTCATCGTTTTCCAAATATAACCACTTTAGAAAACAAAACAAAGCAAAACAAAACGAAAACGCCTAAGCGACTTAATGCTGTAATGTGTTTGAAAACGAAATCGTTGCGTTTTTGTTTTGAAAACTAAACAACTTTTGGAGGGTGGTGGTGGTGGTGGTGGTGGTGGTGTAAATTTAGATGAAAATACTACAAGAGAGTGGGAAGAAACGGAGAAAACAAAAGAAAAAAAGAGGTGAACGGAAATATAGAATTTCGTATCCTGTTCGAGGAGATTCTGTCCTTCAAAGATTGAGGCCAATTCGGTTACTGACGCTTTTTGAAATATTCTGAAATGTCAAGAGAACAGACAAGCCGTTGGATATTACCATAGGAACCTTTAAAGCATAAGTCCAAGAAAAACTAATTCACCAGGAGAGGGGACGAAAGGATATAGTTCATAAGGATGAAGAGACATAAGTGAAAATATGTATGTATGTATGCATGCATGTATGTATGTATGTGTGTGTGTGTGTGTATATATATATATATATATATATATTTATGTGTGTGTGTTGTGTGTGTGTGTGTGTGTGTGTGTGTGTGTGTGTGTACATATACAAAGATATATGCATATATATACATACATTAAAAAAAAAATATATATATATATATATATATTTCACACAGCCCACTCATTTAATCCTTTTTCGGTCTATTTTACATGAGACTTCACCTCAGATGGGTTGAGTAATGTCACTATAAAAGAGCCATACCTGGTTCAGTAACGTTGCTAAGTGGTTGTTAGAAAGCAAAGTTTGGCTGAATAACGTTGTTTTATCACTGTTTGTCTAACAACAAGATTTGACTTAATGTATTGCCGTGTGGTTGTTAGATAGCAGTGTTTTGGTTTTTTTTTTTCGTTACTACATAACGTCACTGTTTTGGCTGTTAGTAGCTTGCACTGTTAGGCTGAAACAGGTCACTGATTGCAGTATTCGGTTGCAGAAGGTCACTGGTTGACGTGTTTAGCTGAAAAAGGTCACTGATTGACGTGTTTAGCTGAAGAAGGCCACTGATTGAAGTGTTTAGCTGAAGAAGGTCAGTGGTTGTAGTGTTCAGCTGAAGGTCACTGGTTGCAGTACTTAGTTGTAGTAGGTCACTGGTTGCATAAATTACTTGAAGAAGGTCAATTGTTACAGTATTTAGCTGAAGAAGGTCACTGGTTGCAGTATTTAGCTGAAGAAGGTTACTGGTTGCAATGTTCAGCTGTTTTGGCTGTATGTACATCGCAGTGTTTAGCTGAAGGTCACTGCTTTGGCTGTATGTAGTTTGTAGTGTTTAACTAAAGATCACTGCTTTATCTAATTGTAGGTTGCAGTGTTAGGCTGAAGAAGGTCACTGCTTTATCTAGTCGTAGGTTGCAGTATTAGGCTGAAGAAGGTCACTGCTTTGGCTGTGCATACTCACTTACTTACTTAGGCCCACAGCTCGAGGGTGAGCATAGGCCATCGACAACACTCCGCCATCGCACTCGGTTCTGGGCTGCTCGCTGAATGCCTGTCCAGTTGGTCCCCTGCATCTTCATCTCTGCCTCAGTGTCTCGCCTCCAGCTGCTGCGAGGTCGGCCTCTCTTCCTTTTCCCCTGCGGGTTCCATGCCAGGGCTTAGCGTGTGGTGCTGGATGCTGGCTTTCCGAGAGTGTGTCCAGTTCAGCCCCACTTCCTCCGCAGAATCTGCTTGGCCACCGGTTCCTGTCCTGCTTGCTTCCATAGATCTTCATTGTTGTTCTTCTCTGGCCATCTGATTTTGAAGATGCGCCTCAGACAGGTGTTGATGAAGGTCTGAATTTTTTGCTGCATTGCCTGAGTCATTCTCCAAGTCTCGCAACCGTGGAGCAGAACCGTAGACTGCAGTCTTTACTTGAAGTTCACTGCTTTGGCTGTGTAAAGGTTGCAGCGTTCAGATGAAGAAGGTCACTGCTTTGGGTGTATGTAGATTGCAGTGTTTAGCTGAAGAAGGTCAGTGTTTTGGTTGTATGTAGATTACTATATTTAGCTGCATAACTTCACTCTTCGGCTGTAAGTAGTCTCCAGTGCTTGCTTGGCCGAATGACATCACTAAATCAGCTCTTCGTAGATTTCGATGTTTGGCCGGAAATACGTGAATGTTTTGGCTGTAGTAAGATTGCAGTGTTTGGCTGTTGGAAGATTGCTATGTTCGACTGATGAACGTCACCGTTAATGTTTGATTGAATAACGTCATTATCTGGCTGTAAGTAGGTTGAAGCTTTGGTTATATATAGTCAGTGTTAGCTGCAGGTAGGTTGCTGCATAGGGTGGATAACGTCACTGTTTAACCAACCATTGGCAGATTGCGATGTTTAATTGAATAATGTTGTTGGTTTGGCTGAAGGTAGACTGGAGTATTTCGATGAGTAATGTCACTGTTTGGCTGTAGATAGGTTGAAGAGCCGGCTGAATAGGATCACTGTTTTAGCTGTGGATATATTGCAGTATATAAATGAATGGTGCCGTCCTTTGGCTGTAGATAAGTTGAAGAGTCGGCCGAATTAGGTCACTGGTTTGGCAGTCGGTATATTGCAGAGTTTGGCTGCAGAGTGCAGCAGTCTTAGACTGACTGACGTCACCAATGGGCTGAAACTGGAAAGCAGCCTTTAGATGACTTACGTCACCAGTTATCTGTATACCAACAGAGATGTTCGACTAAGTAACGTCACCAGTTATCTGTATATAAACAGCAACGTTTGGCTGACTAAAGTCACGGTTTAGCTGCAGGGAAAGATTAGTATGTGGCTGACTTGAATCGCTTGTTGGCTGCAAACAAGCATCAATGTCTGGCTGATTAATGTGGCTATTTAACTGCAGGTAAACGTCATTGTTTTGCCTGACTTACATTGCTAGTTAACTGAAAGCAGACACCAATATTTGACTGATTAAAGTGACCTTTTAACTGCAGGTAGACATCGTTGTTTGCCTGACTTACCTAGTTAACTGAAAGCAAACACCAATATCTGGCTGATTAAAGTGGTCTTTCAACTGCAGGTAAACATCGCTGTTTGCCTGATTTACATTGCTAGTTAACTGAAAGCAGACACCAATATTTGACCGATTAAAGTGGCCTTTTAACTGCAGGTAAACATCGCTGTTTGCCTGATTTACCTTGCCAGCTGGCTGACAGCGGTCGCCAATGTCTGTCTGACTAAACTCATTGGTCGGCTGCAGTTTGACGACACCGTCCGGCTGAATGATGTTTGGCTTCAGATAACAGCAGTGTTTGGCAGACTGATGTCATTGGTTTTTGACCACCAGTTCCAGCGTGTAGACAAAGGATGTCTGCTACAGGAAGGAGATCTTCTGTCTACAACCCAGTATTTAATTAACTTTTTTGTCCCCGCTCGCTGTCACCAGGACAGAATTCAATTGGGAAAAGTAGAAAAAGGCGGGAAAGCTTAAAGAATAGGAGAGAGACAGAAGGAGAGAGAGGGGGGGGGGAGGGAGGAGGGAGAGAGAGAGAGAGGGAGGGAGGGAGAGAGAAAGAGAGAGACAGGGGTGGGGAGAGAGAGAGAGAGAGAGAGAGAGAGAGAGAGAGAGAGAGAGAGAGAGAGAGAGAGAGAGAGAACAAACACCTTCAAAAACCACCCTACTCTAGATTTAGGAATTGGGAGGTGGAAAGTAGGCTGAATGCGTCATGCCGCATTGCGACCAAAATCCCAGTGAGGAAGACGACAGTCCAAGTCAACAAGCAGAGCAAAGTTCATTGCATGCGGAACCTTCGCTTCAGCATCCGTGCTGTCCTCATGATGGCTTCCCCCACTCCCCCTCTTACCCCCATCCCCTGCCCTACTAAACCTCCAGCTCCTAACCCCCTCCCGAGTTCTACAGAACATCCAGCCTCGGCTGCCCTTTGAAAGGCTGATAGCCACGTCTGATCAGTTCTGTTTGGCTTTCCCAAAATAAACCCTTTAAAAAATAAACACTCTAATGAGCCGCGGCCACAGCGAGTGTTTGTAAAGTGACCCTCATTTTATTTGCTCTGTGTTTTAGGTTTTTTGAAGAGTGGAGCGGGGGGAGAGGGGTGGGGGTGGGCGAGTGGAAAAGGAAGGAAACTTACCGTGGTTGTCAGTTTAATGAGAAAAAAAGGGAAGGAGGGAGAGGGTTAAGACTGAAGTAGAATGAGGAGGAAGAAGTTGTGGAGGGTGAAGTGGGGAAGGGTGTAAAGGATAAACAGGTAGAGGAGGAAGAAGAGGGAGGGAAAGCATGGAAAAGGGAAGAGGGGGGGGGTAGACAGAAGGGGAGAAGGAAGATGGGGAATAGAAAGAAAGAGAGGAGACAGAGTTGGAGTAGAAAGAAATGTAGGAAGAAGGAGTAGAAAGAAATGTAGGAAGGAGTAGAAAGAAATGGATGTGGGAGAGGTTGAATCGAAAGAAAGAGTGAAGGAAGAGATGGGACAGAAAGAAAGAGAGGAAGAAGAGTTTGAGTAGGAAGAAACGGCACATGAAAGGGGTGACGCAGACAGAAAGAGAAAAGGAAGTCGTGGCGTAAAGAGGGGGGAGAGGACGAGGTGGAATAGACAGAAAGGCAGGAGAAAAAGACGGAGTAGAAAGAAACAGAGAAAGAGGTGAAGTAGACAGAAAGATAGAAGAAAGAGGTGGAGTAAAGAGGGAGGGGGGGGGGGGAGAGGTGGAGTAGAAAGACAGGAAGGAGGAAAAGGTGAAGTAGAGAGAAAAAGAGGAGGAAGATAATGAAATGGAAACAGTCCTTCGAATGAGACTACACACCGAGGTTCCGTGTGGGAACGCACGCATACCATCTTGCACACACGTCAAATCCCATCACCAACTTTTGGAAGAGAAGGCCAGTTTGGCCGTTGGTATGGATGACACGTTACACATAGCATGCACCTTCCCCGAAGATGGAGTATGGCTGCCTTAATGGCGGGATAAAAAACGGTCATACACACAAAACTCCACTGCCTGTCTATACAGGCAGTGTCCGCAGGAGTATCAGCCTGCGTACGCAGAAAGAAAGAGAGAAAGAAAGAAAGAAATAGAAAGAACTGGAGGAGGAAGATGTTAAACAGAATGAAATGGGGAACGAAAAGGTTGAGTGAAAAGAAATGGGAGAAGGAAGAGGGGGAATACAAAGAAAAGGAGGGGGGAAGATGTGGAGGAGAAGAAAGGGAGGAGAAAAAGGTGAAGTAGAGACGACGGGGGAAGAAGAGGCAGTGTACAGTGAGAAGGAGGAGAAATGTGTGAAATATCAAAATGGAGGTTAGAAAGACAGGAATTAGGAAGACGTGGAGTACAAACAAAAGGAAGAGGACGATGTGAAGTAGAAAGAAAGGGAGGAAGAAGATGTGAAGTAGAAAGAAAGGGAGGAAGAAGATGTGAAGTAGAAAGAAAGGGAGGAAGAAGATGTGAAGTAGAAAGAAAGGGAGGAATAAGATGTGAAGTAGAGAGAAAGGGAGGAAGAAGATGTGAAGTAGAAAGAAAGGGAGGACGATGTGAAGTAGAAAGAAAGGGAGGAAGATGTGAAGTAGAAAGAAAGGGAGGAATAAGATGTGAAGTAGAGAGAAAGGGAGGAAGATGTGAAGTAGAAAGAAAGGGAGGAATAAGATGTGAAGTAGAAAGAGAGGGAGGAATAATATGTGAAGTAGAAAGAAAGGGAGGAAGAAGATGTGAAGTAGAGAGAAAGGGAGGAAAATGTGAAGTAGAAAGAAAGGGAGGAAGATGTGAAGTAGAAAGAAAGGGAGGAAGAAGATGTGAAGTAGAAAGAAAGAGAGGAAGATGTGAAGTAGACAGAAAGGAGGAAGAAGATGTGAAGTAGAAAGAAAGAGAGGAAGATGTGAAGTAGACAGAAAGGGAGGAAGAAGATGTGAAGTAGAAAGAAAGAGAGGAAGATGTGAAGTAGACAGAAAGGGAGGAAGAAGATGTGAAGTAGAAAGAAAGAGAGGAAGATGTGAAGTAGACAGAAAGGGAGGAAGAAGATGTGAAGTAGAAAGAAAGGGAGGAAGAAGATGTGAAGTAGAAAAAGAGGGAGGAAGATGTGAAGTAGAAAGAAAGGGAGGAAGATGTGAAGTAGAAAGAAAGGGAGGAAGAAGATGTGAAGTAGAAAGAAAGGGAGGAATAAGATGTGAAGTAGAAAAAGAGGGAGGAAGATGTGAAGTAGACAGAAAGGGAGGAAGATGTGAAGTAGAAAGAGAGGGAGGAAGAAAATGTGAAGTAGAAAGAAAGGGAGGAAGAAGATGTGAAGTAGAAAGAAAGGGAGGAAGATGTGAAGTAGAAAGAAAGGGAGGAATAAGATGTGAAGTAGAAAGAAAGGGAGGCGGAAGGTGTGAAGTAGAAAGAAAGGGAGGAAGATGTGAAGTAGAAAGAAAGGGAAGAAGATGTGAAGTAGAAAGAAAGGGAGGAATAAGATGTGAAGTAGAAAGAAAGGGAGGAATAAGATGTGAAGTAGAAAGAAAGGGAGGAGGAAAGCAGGAGGAGGAAGAGGAGGAGAAGGGGGGGGAGGGAGTGTTGAAAAAGGAAGGAGAGATGGGTAAGGAAAGGAGGAAGAGATAGAGAAGGAAAGCAGGAGGAAAAGAGAAGAAAAGGATGAAAATGGAAGAAACGGTGGAGATTAGGGAGGTGAGAAAGAAAAGAGAAGGAAGAAGTGGAGGAAATCAAAGCGGGGGGTAGACAAGGTCGTCCTAGACAAGGGCGGGGTGTGGGGAGAGTGGGGAAATAGAAGGGGGAGAAAGGGATGGGGAGGGAGGGAGGAAAGGCGCATCTTCTGGGAACAAAGTTCACGAATTCAAACTTTTTTGTTTCTTTCTGAAAAGTTGGCTGAGCGTGTCTGTTGTACAAGTTACATGTTTCTTTATGTGTCAGAGTCTGACTTGGTAGCATTATCATTAGGCTGCCAGTTGGAAACTTTCCACGTGACCTTTCAGAATACGCTGCCATAACGCCACGAATCCGTCATCTCTGCCACTCAAAGTTCCGGAAGTCGGTCTAGTTCTGTCCTAGACTTCCTTCCCCTTGTCCCCCACTGCCGTGATTCTACTTACTTCCATGGAGTTCATCTGTAGCTGGCCCAGAATGATCCCGACCTCCCCCCCCCCTCCCACCCCCCCTCCCCGCCTTCCCCTTTATATGATTAGTAAGGATCTGATGCTCGGTTGGGGCAAGAAACAGTATAATCTTCATTTTCCTTGGATCAGCGTAATATATAAGCATAGAACCCAGTGCTTTTCCACGACAGGTGAGAATACCCCCCCCCCTCCCCTCGCCCCCCCCCCCCCCCCCCCACCCATTCTTCTGCGCCACTTCCGCCCGCCATTAAACACAAGTTATAACTATCCCCTAAACACATTAAGGGAATAAAACACAGTATATTATTTTTCGCTGTGTCAGCATGTGCTGTATTAGGATTCTCAGTTCAGTTCCAGGCGATATACTGGGGTCAGGAATAGAATCACACACACACACACACACACACACACACACACACACACACACACACACACACACACACACACACACACACACACACCATGGCTGTTCAGTATCGATACAAACAATATTTCTTGGGTCATGGAAGATTAGCAGTTTCATTTCCTGTGGATCAGCAAAGTAAGGATGTTACTTGACCCTCTGGTGAGGAGATACTCTGGCTCTTGTCTTTATTTCGCCCATCGGTTGGTGGGATACATCCTTTCATGAAAATAGAACACACCACATACTTGTTTCCTCCACGGTGGATGGGGATGCAGATGGGAGGAAGGGGGCTATTCGACACCAGTCCCACAATACCTGAAGAATGTTCAATACAAGAAAAAGGGTAGGGGTGGAGGGATTGAGGTGTGGGTGGGGTGGGGAGCGATTGTGGGCCTGCCCCAAAATTACGTCCTACTTGCCCCAGACTAACTCCACTGGAGTTGCTTTGGTGCAAATGATTTCAGCTCAAAACAACAGCTGGGAGTCTATCTAAGGCAGTGTCAGTTTTGCCCCTTCCCCCGCCCCTCTCTCTCTCTCTCTCTCTTTCTCTCTCTCAAACACACACACACACACACACACACACACACACACACACACACACACACACACACACACACACACACACACACACACACACAAAATACAATACAACACAACATTTATTCCTTTCGCCCCTTTTGAGGTATGGAGGAATACACACACACACACACACACACACACACACACACACACACACACACACACACACACACACACACACACGCACATAGAGTGAAGAGTAAATTTAAAGCAAACTTTTTTGCACGAAAATGACTCCAAGGGGTTACATTGGGGTATGGGGGAAAGGGGGCAGACCTAGAATGCTCCCCCCCCCCCCCCCCCCTTTCAATCTAGGGCAATGGCGGGCCAATCTGGAGCAGGGCCAGACTGACTCCCTTGAGTTACACCCGTAGAGGGGGCCGCTTGGCATCGATACCCCTCCCCCCCCCCCCTCGCTTTCTTATCCCGCCCGCCTCCAAGATTCCCACTCCCTCTACTTCCGCTCTCTGTCCCTGCCCCTCTCTTTCTCCCTCCCTCCCTCCCTCCCTCCCTCTCTCTCTCTCTCTCTCTCTCTCTTATTTTGGTTCAAAGTTTTGTTATTTTCTCTAAGCTCACGATAGAGGCGACTGAGTTTACGCGCGTTCAATTTTATTAGCGTTTTTTTTTTTTTCTTGGTTTGCTTGTTTGTGTGTTTTCGCTTTGTTTGTTTTGTTTTGCTTCTTCCTCGAGTTGTAATCTAGTTATGTGTGTGCTTTAATCTGATTTTTACATGAATTCTTTGATGTAAGTTACGCACATTCACATGCTGCAATTGCTCACCCAGTTTGTCGCTGTTTTACACCTAATTTTTGTCCGTTGTGCTGTAAGAGATGACACAGCACCAGAATCAACCAACGTGTGTGTGTTTTTTTTTATTAAGGGTAAGAAAAAGGACAGAAAGCCAGATTACAGACTTTATCATCTGATCTTCGGTATTCAGCAAAACTGATCGGTTTTGGGGTAATTCGGAGAGAGAGAGAGAGAGAGAGAGAGAAGAGAGAGAAGAGAGAGAGAGAGAGACAGAGACAGACAGACAGACAGACAGACAGACACAGAGAGAGGGGGAGAGAGGGAGACAACGAGAGAGAGAGGCAGACAGACAGAGACAGGGAGAGAGCGAGAGAGAGAGAGAGAGAGAGAGAGAGAGAGAGAGAGACAGACAGACAGACAGACAGACAGCAGACAGACGAGACAGAGAGAGGTGACAAGCACGGAAAGTCACCCAATGATGTTATCAACCTGTGTGTCTCCTAGGACTTCTTATCTCTGATCTACGTACGAAATTCCAGAGATGACCAGCGGGAACAACTGACAAAAAATCACCGTCGTTGGACGGAAGAGGCGGCGCCTTCCGAAGGGAGACATTCACACGCGCTAGCTCCACGACAGAGAAATGACTGTGGGGAGCTGAGCAGCCAGGGTCCTGCTCATGTTGGATGAGAACAGGCAGCGCTGGACACCATCAAGATGATTCTGCCTGCTGTGTACTAGTCTTCCAGTGGACTGCGTCATGCCAACCTTGATATTGTTTGCTCTGTGTGGAGTGTCAGTGCTGGGGCTGCCCCCAGAACTAACCTGGATGCGGCTGTGTAGGGGGGGGGGGGGGAGTGATTTCAGTGGGGCGAAGGTGAATGAAGGAATAATTTGGAGACAACAAAGATCAGACCAGTGTGTTTCCATTCTTTACGGGTGTCCTGCTCGTCTGTTATGGTATGAATGGACTCATCGAGCACTAGTTGGAAGCAGGCACTCCACTAAATCGATGTTGAAGTGGTTTCAAAGTTTTTTTGTTTTTTTTTAAGTTACTAGCACCGGATTGTATGTATGGTGTGTGATCTTTGAATGAAATGAAGAAAATGAGCAGTATTTTTCGTTTGAAATGCTAGTCGAGCATATACCTGCTCATTCTCAAAACAAAGCTGGACAGGTTCTAATGATTTTCATTCGGTTTCTCAGTTCTCACATCTGCTGAGCGCGGTAATCAAGGCGGAGCTTCAGTTTGGGCGTTCGTGTTCCTGGGCATTATTTGCTGCACGCGCTGGGCAACTGACTGAAATCAAGTGACAGATTTAGTCAAGGTCTTTAGGGAGAAGCTCTTGTTCTTATTTCACCCTGTCCAGTTACATGGCTTCTCATATCTTGGATTCTTTGGAGTCCGCCAAAGTTTGGGAAGAGGAATACGTGCAAAGAAAAAAAAAAAAACAGAGGTATCCGCAGAGCATCAGTGGTGCTTCTTTCCTCCTCTCTTCTCCTATTGCAGGTGAATCCCGACCGTTTTTCCCACCAATGGCAAGGAACTTTACAGAATTCGGCGAGTCACTTAGCCCAACATAGATTATGATATTGATAAATAAAATAGACATAGATGAAAAACAAAGCCTAAGTTTAAACCATCTAGCTTCTAATTCAGTGCGTTCCATGTAAATCCAACTTCATTTTCAGTACAAACAAGATAGAGATTGTCTGAAGAGGTCCAAAAGGAAATCCTTTCTTCTGATCATCTCGAACATTATTGTTTTTCCCATGCCCCAAAATAGTAACATGTTTTGATAAGTAAGAGAAGCCTTAGCAATTTTCACAAATTTTCAAAAATCTCAGTGTTTCTTCCGTTACTCCTCCACATTGCAAACGAGGAAAAACAATGTTCCAGTGTTGTAAGCAAGAGTAGGTACGGCTCTGTCTTCCCTGTAATCGTGTCCTTTGAGAAATGGCTCACCAAATTCTCTCGTTTCCATGGGTGAAAGTGCAGAAATACAACGATGTACAGATGCGAAAATATGGACACACACAGACACAGACACAGACGCACAGGCACAGACGCATACCCACACACACAAACAGACACGCACACACACACACACACACACACACACACACACATATATATATATATATATATATTTATATATATATATGCACACACACATACACACACGCTCGCACAAACATGCGCACACACACACACATTCTTGCACACACATAAATGCATGCACGTGCGCATACTCTCTCTCTCTCATCAACAGACGTACAACGCACACACACACACACACACACACACACACACACACACATATATTCATATGTTCACGCCCGTCCCCTGCCCGCCTCCCCCTGCGTGCATGCACTGATACACACACACACATATATATTATATATATATATATATATATTAATATACACACAATTATAAACAAAGCTTGCTGTAAGTCCTAGATCGAAGAAATAGGGGGAAATAAGCATTCATATCTGCAGTGGTATATAATTCTGCCTAACTAACAGTATGTGCTTGAGTGGGTGAATGGGGAAAAAATGAAATAAATGCTTCTCAAAATGAGCCTTCAGCAAGCTTATAGTCTCCAAGGGGGAGACATTCTCCAATGAGGAGGAAACTCACTGACATATAACTCCTGGTCAGATACCGATATTTCGAAACCTGATTGTTTCTCCTCAGTGACCGCGGAAAGTGGTAATTTGACTCCTCTGCCTTTTCGGTTTTAAGAAGAATGCTATCCTAGAGAAGTCTGGTGTGCAATACCGTAGTGTGTTTGTTGAGTTTTCAAAAAACCAACCAAAGGTGCCACCTAAGAAGCAAAAGAAAATCACGAAAGAGCAAAACAAGCTACATTTTCTTATGAAAAGTAGAAAATATAAAAAAGAGAGAGAGAGGATATATATATATATATATATGTATGTATGTATGTATGTATGTATGTATATATCCACACACACACATAGACACGTGTTCACACAGATGACATGTTTATACACACATATGGACGCACGTGTGTGTGTGTACACACAACACACACACACACAGGAGACACACACACACAACACAACACAGAGAGAGGAGAGAGAGAGAGAGAGAGAGAGAGAGAGGGGAGAGAGAGAGAGAGAGAGAGAGAGAGAAGGAAGCAGAGACAGAGACAGCAAGATCTGTTGAAAGTTGCAGCCATCAATCCAGTGGGACGGTGGAAGTCGAGAAATCCCATCTTCTAAACCAGGTTCTTATCTGTGGAAGATCAACATCCACCCTGCCTGTCGCCCTCCCTCCATACCCACCCCCACTCCATCCTTACGAACTCCTGCACACCGCTTTGGACCCCAGAGGGCTTTCTGTCAAAGAAATAGATCACCGGTAACCACCTCCACGCCATCCCCATTGTCCCCCGTCATCTCCTCCCAGTCATGGCACCTCTCCTGTCCCTGGTGGAAGCGTGGTGTCGAAAGAAAACCCCCACGCACTTATCAATGACGGTCACTGTCTACTTCTTTCCATTGCGTTGAAAGAATCACACACGCTTGTAAATGACTGACTGAATTTGAAAGTTCCAGTGTTTTTTTTCTTATTGTTTTGAAAGAATAAATCAAACGGACTTAGAAATGACTTTGAATTGATTTGAAATGTGCAATTTTCTGCCTTGTGTCTAAAGAATAAACTACACGCACATGTCAATGGCTTTCACCTCATTTGAAATATCCTGTTCTCCCAGTTGTGTCAAAAGAATAAATCAAACAAACTGGGAAATGACTTTGAACTGATTTGAAATGTCCAGGTTTCTTCCTTGTGTTGAAAGAATAAAGCACAATCTCATGTCAGTGACACTGACTTGATTTGACATGTCCACTTCTCTCAGTGGTGTTCAAAATGTAAATCACACACACTTGTCTATGACTCTGACTCAGTTTGTAATCTCCAGTTCTCTCTGTTTAGTTGAAGGAATAAACCAAACACAATTGTCACTGGGTTCGACTTCATTTGAGATATTCAAAATTTAGAAATAGAAGGGGTTAGTTAGGCCCCCTTCTCTTTCTCAATTTTGCTTCATTTTCCGCCCTCAGTCACTCCGTTTTGAAACTTGAAATATTCAGTTCTCTTTAGTATGTTATTCGAGGTTACTTGCACGTATGTGCGTGAATATGTATTCATGTCAGATGTGTGTGGTGGAGGGGCGTAGGATTCGTGGGGAGTGCATTTCGGTGCGTCTGTAAGTTCAGATGGAGGGGGGAGACACGGGCAGGGTGTGGAGACCAGAGAGGCAGAGGATAGGACGGGTGGAGCAAGGGGTAGAGATGGTAAATGGGGGTGGATGTTGGGGGGCAGAGAAGGAAGAAATGTGAACAGGCAAGGCAGGTATACCAGTGTGTTAGTGAAGACGTGTTCAATTCTTAGTGTAAAGCATTTTGAGGTAACAAGAAAGCTCCATGGAAATTTCGTCTTCTTTCTCTTTTTCTTTGTCTGTTTGCGTGTGTGTTTTTTTAATGCACATTTACACAAATAACATAAACAGTCGGAAGTAAAAACTGAAAATTCTCTCTCTCTCTCTCTCTCTCTCTCTCTCTCTCTCTCTCTCTCTCTCCTCTCTCTCTCTCTCTCTCTTGTTTCTATATAGTCGGAAGTACAAACTGAAAACTCTCTCTCTCTCCTCTCTCTCTCTCTCTCTCTCTCTCTCTCTCTCTCTCTCTCTCTCTCTCTCTCTGTCTCTCAAATAGTCGGAAGTATAAGCTGAAACCCCCCCCTCCTCTCTCTCTCTCTCTCTCTCTCTTCTCTCTCACACACACAACACTCTCTCGCTCTCTTTAAGAAGCTAGGATTATTCTTTTGAACAATATACATGATTTTGTGTGTCAAGTTTGCCTCTTTTTTTTCTCAAAACTGAATACAGCTGTGGTTTGTGACCTGATAGACAACGCATCAAAATAGCAGGGAAGATCCCGCTCATGTTTCGAAAATCGCCAGGAACGAGACCCCACCCACTCGTCACCTTTCCCTTACTTTCCATTGCCGATTCTTTATTCTCCCCCCCCCCCCATCCCCCTCGCCGCCTCCTTTCTCACCCCCATGTGATTGCTGTGCCTTTGTGCCACCATCTTTCTACAGTCTCCGTGGAAGTCCTACGGGATATCTAAGTTTTAGACTTTCCGGAAAAGACATTAAATGGACATCCAGTCTGCAGCCTGCATACAGCGCACGTAACATAACCCAGAGCAATAAGAGAGCGGGTCCTCACAAAATTCTCTGGAGAGACAGACTTTAAATAAGACACATCAGAAAGGTGGCTGGGTACTACGGTGGTGCATTCTCGTCAGGGAGAGTAGTCCCCCTTATTGTTCTCACAAGGATTTACGCTTCAGAACTAACAGGTTGTAAAGCCAGCCATCTGCCGTTGTCCTGGAATTCTCCAAAGTCTGGTGGTGCCTTCCATTCATTATCATCAGCATCCCTCTGTCTCTCTGTCTCTGTCTGTCTGTCCCTCTGTGTGTGTGTGTGTGTGTTGTTGTGTGTGTGTGTGTGTGTGTGTGTGTGTGTGTGTGTGTGTGTGTGAGTGTGTGTGTGTGTGTGTGTGTGTGTGTGTGTGTGTGTGTCTTCTCTCTCTCTCTCTCTCTCTCTCTGCCTCTCTCTCTCTCTGTCTGCCTGTCTCTCTCATGATATACTCATGATCTTTTCTTTTCTCGTCTCCTGTCTACTCCTCATCACCTCCTTTCTGATGACATGGGTTTTGTGGATCACGGCTGAAGTAGATTAAAGTTCTTCTAAGTTCTCAGTGTTCACCCTTTCTCTGTCTATCTGTCTGTGTCTGTTTGTCTGTCTGTCTGTGTCTGTCTGTCTGTCTGTCTGTCTATCTGCCCGTCTCTCTCTCTCTCTCTCTCTCTCTCTCTCTCTCTCTCTCTCTCTCTCTCTCTCTCTCTCTCTCTCCTGTCGCTAGATTCGTTGCAGATGAGGTGAATAGCTATGAGAGCACACTGACTGATCGGTGAGTGCAGAGACATCTGATCGGTCATGGGAACCAGCCGTTCAGGGAGTTGGCACTCCTTCACGCGTGCCGCTCGATTAATCAGATGACGTAGGGTTGGAATATTCTAATTATGAGGGTGTCTTCTGGCACATAACCAGACCTAAGAAAAACGTTGACAGATAAGTGGGTCAACTCGCCTATCTTCTGAATAGGAAAGCGGTATCAGTAAAAGCAGCTGAAGCACGTGCTATTCGAAAAGAAGGTATAGCCTTTCACAGCCTGGTTCACTATTTTCGGGAGGGGGGGGGGGGGGGGGACAGAATGTCCTAGAATGACAACACGAAGATAGAAGAAGTACAGAAATACTGTGATAGTGCTAAATGTGGCGTATGATATTTACAGAAACATAGATATAGTTTCCATGTCAAATCCGATATCGCTGCTTTTGTTTTTTCATACATAGCATCTTTTTGCTACATGAGTTGTATGGGTTGACTGCACAGTAATATTCGTTCGTTCGTTCGTGCGTTCGTTCGTTCGTTCGTGCGTTCGTTCGTTCGAACGTTCGTTCTCTTTCTCTGTCTCTGTCTCTGTCTCTGTCTCTCCTCTCTCTCTCTCCTCTCTCTCTTCTCTCTCTCTCTCTCTGACGGTCTGTCTGTCTCTCTGTCTCTGTCTCTCTCCCTGTCGGTCGGTGTGTCTGTCTGTCTGACTGTCTGTCTGTCTGTCTGTCTGTCTGTCTCTCTCTCTCTCTCTCTCTCTCTCTCTCTCTCTCTCTCTCTCTCTCTTCTCTCTCTGTCAACCTCCTCCTCCCTTCATCTCAACGCCCCTCCTCTCTTATTCATTTTCATTAAATGAGGCGTTGAATGTTTTCAACACCTGCATCAAAGATGCAGCACAGTGTATGAAGAAAGAAATAAGAATTAATAATTCGAAATCAAAAGATTGGTTTGATGCTGAATGTCATGACAATAAAAAGAAAGTCCGAAATTTATTTAGAAAATTTAAACGTACGCATGACGACAAAGATCGTGATTTCTATTGTAGGGCAAGACGCGAGTACAAACACTTGCAAAGGATTAAAAGGAAACAATTTAACAACGCATTGCTGACAGAACTAATTGCATCTATGGAAAATCAGAAAGAATTTTGGAAGAATGTACATCGAATTTCATTAAAAAGAAAACAAGCAGTGAACAGCATCAGTATTGAAACCTGGTACGAACATTTGAAGTCACTTCTAACGAAAGACGTAGATCCTAACAGCGGGTTACAACTGGATCATAATGAAGGAGAGGAGGATTATTTAAGTCGTCCGATTTCAAAAGAGGAAGTAATGTTTGCTCTAAGAAAAATCAAGAAATGTAAAGCTCCTGGACCAGACGGTATAATTGGTGAGCTGCTGAGGTATGCTTGTAAAACTGACCTGATTATGAACTTTTTTGTAACCTTCTTCAATTCTTTATTTGATAAGGGAATTTATCCTGAACATTGGACGGAAAGTATTGTTCTACCACTGTACAAAAAAGGCAACGTGAATGATCCTAATAACTACAGAGGAATTTCTTTAAGTGACGCTAGTAGTAAATTATACAGCACTATTATCAATCGCCGATTACAGGAATGGGTTGAAGATAATAATATCACTGGCGAATATCAGGCAGGTTTTAAGCGCAATTATTCAACTGTTGATCATGTATTTACTTTGATGGCTTTGGTGCAAAAACAGTTTTCTTTAAATCGTAAGCTGTATGTCGCTTTTATAGATTTTGAGAAAGCATTTGATTCTGTTAATAGAACTACACTATTCTATTCTTAAAAGCTGGTGTTCATGGAAAACTGTTTAGATGCATAGTTAACATGTATTCCTGTGTTAAAGCTAAGGTTCGGTGTGGAGGAAACATGACTGACTATATTCAATGTACCTCTGGTGTAAAACAAGGGGATGTGTGCAGCCCTGTTTTATTTTCTCTTTTCATTAATGAGTTAACATCAGAGGTTGTTAGAAATAGAAAACATGGTGCACAATTTACTTGCGATGTTCTTGAGTTGTTTATTCTTCTCTTGGCAGACGATGTTGTTCTGATGTCTGAAACTATCATTGGCTTACAAACTCAACTAAATAATCTATCACGATCTGCATCTTCACTTCAATTAACAATTAACATGTCAAAAAGCAATATAATTGTGTTTAGAAAGGGTGGAGTTTTTAGGAATTAGAGAAAGGTGGACTTATAATGGAGTGTTTATGCCTGTGGTCAACGTATATAAATATTTAGGAATATATTTTTCAACGAAATTAAGCTTTACTTTTGCATACAAGGATCTTGCCAGTAGAGCTAAGCGTGCACTTCTATGTATCATGCAACACTTATCAAAATTAGAAAACCAGTCTTTGAAATTGTTTGTAAAATTGTTCGATTCCCAGGTACAGCCTATTGCCCAGTATGAAGCTGAAATCTGGGGTCTTTATGATTCTGCTGTTTATTGTGAAAATGTCCATTTATTTGCATTGAAAAAGTTTCTAGGAGTGAGCATGCGAACACCTAATGATTTAGTCTATGGCGAAGTAAACAGATATCCAATATATTTGAATTCTGCAACAGCTTGCATACGTTATTGGTTGAAAATAACTCAAATGGATATTTCAAGGTTACCCAGGAAAGCATATAATATGTTGTATGATTTCGATAGTAAAGGGAAAAGAAACTGGGTTTCTAACGTGAGGACTAAATTACATAAACTTGGATTTGGCTATGTTTGGCTACAACAGAACGTTGGGGACATAAATGGATTTCTTCGTGCATTTCGGAATAGATTGATAGATTGCAGATGGCAAGAATGGTCATGTCACGTTCATGAAAGTGACCGATTTGCTTTTTATAGACAGTTCAGATCTATACATTGTGTGCCGGTATATTTATCTATTGAAATGGATAATCATTTAAAATATATCATGACAAAGTTCAGATTAGGTATTTCTGATCTTTCTGTCCATCATTATCGTTATAAGAAGCATAATAAACTTGAACTGATATGTCCGCTTTGTAAATGTGCCGAGGAAAATGAAGTTCATTTTGTGTTGTGCTGCCCCGCTCTAAGTGACCTGAGGAATCAGCTCATTCATCAAAAATATTGTAGACATCCTTCTTCATTTCGACTTTCATTACTAATGGCATCTACAATTGAAACTACTGTAAAACGTTTTGCTATTTTCTTGTACAAGGCATTTAAATTCGAAGTATAGCATGTAATAATAATAATAATGTTAATTTATATAGCGCCTATTCTCTATAATTTAGGGCTCTAAGCGCTTTACATTACCAACAGCAAGAACAAACAACACACACCACACACACACACACACACACACACACACACACACACACACACGCCACGCACGCACGCACGCACGCGCGCGCACGCGAGCTCACGCATGACCACACACCCACGCTCTCAGACACCAGCACGCACGCACGCAAGCACTCACATCAACACGGCCTGCACGCACAAGCAACACAACCACCAGGCACTCACGCGCGCACGTACAAACCCACTCAAGGTGGATTGGGAAGTTGGGGGGGGGGGGGGGGGGAGGGGGGGTTACGACTGATGAAAGAAGTTGGTTTTGACCGCAGATTTGAAAGAAGAGGGTGAAGGTAGGTGTCTGACACTGATGGGAAGTGTATTCCAGACAGTTGGTCCTTGGAAGGAAAGAGAACGTTGACCAAAAGATTTTATTCTGAGAGAAGGAATGCGCAAGAGGCGACTGTCGGCAGAGGAACGAAGATGACGGGATGGGATGTAGATGTGGAGGATGTCGGAAAGATATTTTGGTCCAGTACCAGAAACAGAAGAGAAACAGACGGACGCCAGCTTGTAGTCAATTCGCCTCTGAATTGGAAGCCAGTGGAGGGACTGCAACAGAGGAGTGACATGTTTACGTTTAGACGCTTTGCAAACAAGCCTGGCAGCGCTATTCTGAACCTTCTGCAGTTTATTGAGTAGGTACTTTGGTGAGCCAGCCAAGAGACTGTTGCAGTAGTCCAGCCTTGAGAGAACTTGGGAACAAACCAGAGTTTTTGTGGCTTCAGTGGAAAGGAAGTGTCTGATTGAACTGATCTTACGTATTTCCAGATATGATGCCTTACAAACATTAGACACGTGGTGCTTGAAAGAGAGGGTGGAATCAAAAGTCACACCGAGGTTACGAGCCTGGGATGAGAGTTGAATATCAGAACTTCCGATACTGATGGAAGAAGGAAGGGAGGGATGACCTTGGAGTTTGGGAGGAGCAAGGAGAAGAACTTCAGTTTTGTCGTCATTCAGCTGCAACTTATTCAAAGTCATCCAATTCTTTAAATCCTGTGAACAGCTTTTAACATCACTGACAACTTTCTTGGGTTGAGATACAGTGCTTGACTTGTACATCTGAGTGTCATCAGCAAAACTCTCATGCAGCAATGAGTGCTGATCGATAATGTCTGACACAGGTCTGACATACAGAGCAAACAGAACCGGCCCAAGGACGGAACCTTGCGGTACCCCACAGGTTAGAGGTGTAGGAGATGAAGAAAGACCATTGACAACAATTCTCTGAGAACGATCACTGAGATAGGACCTAACCCACGCAAGAGCAGTGCCGTGAATGCCAAAAGAAGTTTGGAGTCTAGAAAGGAGGATGTCATGATCAATGGTGTCAAATGCCGCGGAAAGATCTAAAAGAGAGAGAAGGGAAACTTTGTCATCATCAAGGGCAAGAAGAAGGTCGTTTACAACTTTCAGAAGAGCGGTCTCTGTGCTATGTCCAGCCCTGTAAGCAGACTGGTGAGGGTCATTCAAATTATATTAGGCATTGATCGTTGTATGTTGTTTAATATCGAGTATGCTTTTACTTGTGCATGCCTAGCTGTTTGATGATTTGCATATTTCTGTTTGAAACGATTTGATCTCAACACCCCCTTCATTAGGGGCCATGGCCTGTATGAATAAAACATCCGTATCCGTATCCGATCCGTATCCGTATCTCTCTCTCTCTCTCTCTCTCTCTCTCTCTCTCTCTCTCTGACGGTCTGTCTGTCTCTCTGTCTCTGTCTCTCTCCCTGTCGATCGGTGTGTCTGTCTGTCTGTCTGTCTGTCTGTCTGTCTGTCTTCTCTCCCTCTCTCTCTCTCTCTCTCTCTCTCTCTCTCTCTCTCTCTCTCTCTCTGTCAACCTCCTCCTCCCTTCATCTCAACGCCCCTCCTCTCTTATTCATTTTTCTCTCATTATCCTTATTTTGCTATTTCCTGATGCCACCCCACATCCTGCTCCCAATACCACACATCCCCTAGGTGATCCATATACCCATCCCCCCCCCCCTTTCCCCGTGTGTATACTTACTTTTGGCACCTCCTTCCTCTCTCGTGGCGATGACGTCTTGTCTGTGCCTGTCGCGTGGAGATAACGGACAGAGGAGAATGAGGAGACAAGGACGCCATTGGTGCCAGGAACGTATGCATTCTGCTAGGATCTGATTGATCTCATGACGAGAACGCCGTCTGAGAATCAAGGCGCTAGTGGTGGTGTGTAATGGCAGACGAAGAAGATGAGGAATGGGATACAAAGATGAAAAGAGAAGGTGAGTTCGAAGGGAAAGAGAAGAATACAGGGCGTGAGAGGGGAGTGAGGGTGAGGGGGGGGGGGCGTGAGGGTAGGGGGGGTGCGTGAGGGTAGGAGAGCGGATATAGTTGAAGGAAGTGGAGGAAGAAGGGAAGAGGGAAGAGGCGGAAGAAAGCGAGAAATGGGGAAGGAAGTGCAGGAATGGGGAAGGAAGTGCAGGAATGGGGAAGGAAGTGCAGGAATGGGGAAGGAAGTGCAGGAATGGAAGGAAGCATGGAAAGTGCAGGAATGGGGAAGAGAAGAGAGAAATGGGGAAGGAAGTGCAGGAATGGGGAAGGAAGTGCAGGAATGGGGAAAGAAAGCGAGAAATGGGGAAGGAAGTGCAGGAATGGGGAAGGAAGTGCAGGAATGGGGAAGAAAGCGAGAAAATGGGGAAGGAAGTGCAGGAATGGGGAAGGAAGTGCAGGAATGGGGAAGGAAGTGCAGGAATGGGGGCGAGTGGTAAAAACGAGGAAGAACAAAAAGGAAGGGGAAAATGGTGATGATGATTTGATGAAAAGTTTTAAAAAATAAAACGGAAGCAAAGAAAGGAAATTAAAAAAAAATGAAAGCAAAAAGGAGAATGGAAATAAAAAAGAGAGTAACAAAGATTGAAAGAGAAGAGAGGAAGAGAGAGAGAAAGGGGTATGTTGACGATGTGGGATGTGTGGGTCAATTAAAAGGTGATAAAGGAAAGAGGGAAGAAAGACAGGAATAGGGAGTAGAAAAGTGAAAGTCAGAACCATTTTCTCATATTACCTTGTGATTTGTGGTACCGGTTATGGCGAGTTTTGTTCACATGTAAGGGATGAAGAGCTTCACCCACTCCTCTGTGCTTTTGTGCTCTGGCAGCAAAGTGTCTTCATTTGACGTTTTGAATTGATCACCACCAACACCACCACCACCACCACCACCACCACCATCATCATCCTCTGTCCTTTCATGCCCTGGAAGCAAAAGTCTGAAATTCGAATTTTAGGACTGAGAAGAAATCACCTATTCCATTTTTGCTCTCTCTCTCTCTCTCTCTCTCTCTCTCTCTCTCTCCTCTCTCTCTCTCTCTCTCTCTCTCTCTCTCTCTCTCTCTCTCTCTGACAAATTCGCAGGTCCGAGTTTCACAAACTATAAATGCACAAGCCCGCTTTTCGTCAGCTGGATCAATATCGACATTTCTTTTTTTTTTTTTTTTGACACATGATAACATTAGAAAATGTAGGCTTTAATCGTTTAGAAACGCAAACGATGTCCATTGTTTGGCAACGGCTTTGAGTTGAAAGTAGATGTGTAGCATTTGAGAGGAACTGAGTGATTCGTGATTAATTCTGCAGGTTTTCTTTTTTCTAAACAGAGCCAAAACAAGCAACTTTAGAGCTGTACACGCTTTCAGTTGGAAACCTTTCACATATTGCTCGAGAGAGAGAGAGAGAGAGAGAGAGAGAGAGAGAGAGACAGAGACAGAGACAGAGAAGAGAGAGAGACAGAGAGAGACAGAGAGAGAGGAGAGAGAGAGAGACAGAGAGAGACAGAGAGAGAGAGAGAGACAGACAGAGACAGAGAGACAGAGACAGAGAGAGAGAGAGAGAGACAGAGAGAGAGACAGAGAGAGAGAGAGAGAGAGACAGAGAGAGAGATCGTCTGGAAGTATATGTCTGTCCATGCACGCACACATGTCAGATGTGGCACACATGTCAGATGTGGCTCACATGTCAGATGTGGCTCACATGTCAGATGTGGCTCACATGTCAGATGTGGCACACATGTCAGATGTGGCACACATGTCAGATGTGGCTCACATGTCAGATGTGGCTCACATGTCAGATGTGGCACACATGTCAGATGTGGCACACATGTCAGATGTGGCTCACATGTCAGATGTGGCTCACATGTCAGATGTGGCACACATGTCAGATGTGGCTCACATGTCAGATGTGGCACACATGTCAGATGTGGCACACATGTCAGATGTGGCACACATGTCAGATGTGGCTCACATGTCAGATGTGGCTCACATGTCAGATGTAACTCACTTATCTACGTGTTTCTCTTACTCACAGGTGCTGTAAAACCACAAACCAACTGTCATAGACTATGATATTACAGCTTTCAAAGAACTATTGAAATGATTACGAAGTAAGTACAATTTTACAAAACAAAACAAACTCCAGTCCGTTTGGTAGGGTGCAGAGTGATGAAAACCAGTGTGTTCCCTTTTGTTTGATCCTCCTGGTAATATTGATACCGCCTCATTCGCTAGAAATTACTTTTAACTTTGTAGATTGACAGTATTTCAGCAAGTTCCCTTCTGTACAAAGAGCACAAGATGTAGCATATTTCTATATGGAATGAGCTCTATCTTTAGAAACCTAAACCAGCACGAATGTAGAATGTATATGTATTCTATTCCAGTTACAACTTAGAATGGCTCTCGGAAGAGAGCAGATCTCTGCCAGTTTTGAATTTCGAATCCGTCCTCTGATTCAGTTTATGAGTGAAAGCAAATTTATTCCCCCTCAGGGGAAATAATGCTTGGTGTGCACTGAAAAAGGTCTTCGCATAATCTATTTTAAACCGGACATGCAAAATACAGAACAATGTTAATCGATCATTAAATTTCAGTTTTCCGTATATTACTTCGTAGATTCTTATCAGTTCGTAAATGTGATTGTACAATGTTCAGTGGACAATTTGTGATGATCTTGTCAGTGGTAAACGGATCCCGGATATACTGTTTGCTCTGGAACCACATTAAAAGTCTGTAGGTCTGTCTCTGGGCTACAGTCCATCTCTTGATGAAGTTTGGTTGAAACGGCTTTTTTTTTCTTTTCGTTTCGTTTCTTTTCTTGGCGTAGTCTTGCTGATAAGACAAGTAGAACAAACCAATAGACACGGCTGTACTGAATCAGGTACCCGTTTACTGGTGGTTGCGCAGGTCTGCAGGCAAACGTTCTGATTATTTGGAAGTAGTCAAGACAAGTCAAAAATTTCATACAACAAAACAAAACAACGAGTTGGAGAGATAAACGTTTACGATACAATGTAACTGGTCGGAATTCCTAACACACACGTAGTTTTGCACACTGCACTGAAGATATCCACGCTCACTCACAGTTGACGTTTCTGCTTACGTGCTTAATTGTATAGGTCTTATATATTGTTTATTATTACATGCAAAACACGCATTGCATTTTTAAGTAGATTCTTCTTTTTCTAGGTATCAAACAATTCGCCGAATTTTATCACGTCAGGGTTTCTTCTGTAGTAGTGAAGGATTAGGACATTTTTCAGTTGGTGAAGTAACTACATTCAAAAACATAATGAAATTTATCCCCTATGTCTGACAAAGAACAACATTGACAAATTCGTTTCTCTCTGGGTCTGTTGCGAAATCGGCCTCTTTGAATAGGTAATCTATGATCCAATGTTCTGAAATGAGAAAAACAATGACTGTTATACTACAAATAGATAGTTTTCTGGACGGAAGACATTCTTGAAAAGTCAATATAATTGTAAAATAATTCATTTGTGTTAATGTCGCTCATCCATTGTTTGGTATACGGGTCTTTCAAACAGCACGATATTTTCATTTTAAAACAATTTTCTGAAAAAATCATTCAGATTGATTGTTCAAAAACCCCGAAAGATCTAAATCATCCGATAATTTTTCTGTCGTTTACGAGTAAATAGACTGGTAACCTTCGTTACGATTTAAGTCATACATGAATCGGTACACAGTACTGACAGTTCTTTAACATTCTAAAAAACATTTATTTCCTTAAATCAGTGAGAAAGCATACCATCTTAGGATCGGTTCTAGTGAAACTGGCCCAATTCGCCGTAAACTATATTCGTTGAGGATGAATCATCTAAATACTTGCGGTCGGCTGGGCTATAAGCAACATTACCTTACCCTACTATATAATATCACTTGAAAAAGTACTTTATAGAGACTATATTACAAGCTACGCTACGCGTATTTAAACATCATACTGCACATCCATACTAAAATAGATGCACAATCATTTGTCAAATATTCTGTCTGAATATCAAGCGGCAAATGAGTTTCATGCATTTTTTTTTTCGATGCAAACATAGCTCTGTAGCCCTATTACACAGATGTTTCTGGGCAACGTTAAACTCGTAAATAAGATAAATACCCAGATACTGAGGCCTAGAAACACATTCCCCGTTTTGCTCATGACAGTTAGTAGAAGGTAGGTTTGTAACTTTACCGCTTTAATAACTTTGGTTTTGTTGCCATGAATCTGAAGTTTTCATATGACACAATAGTGCGACGTGGCATCCAAGGCTTTCTGTAAGTCTTCAGCATACTCAGCAGAAATCATAGTGTAGTCTGCATACAGCAGTAAAACATTTTGAACGTCACACTTTCATCCGTATTCAGTTTCCACGTGTTAGACCTTGGAAAGTCATGTCTCTCTTTTGTTCAGAAACAAATGGATATAAATCGTTCAGGTATACTGCAAACCAACCTTCTGCCCACACACACACCCCGTACTAGCCCGCTTCTTCCCTTTCACATTTGATAATTGTTTCAGCTTCTTCTGTAGAATTAAACAATGAAACCAGGCGCACCCTCCTCCCCTGCACAATATGATCCTTCTCTGCATGTGAAGAAGGCTAAACAGTGTTCAGAAGAAACGAAAATGGACAAGGGGGAAGTGGGTTGGTGAAAATTGTCAGCCTACTAATCAGACGAAATGTTACTGAAGACGTCGGTCCAATTTTTTTTGCAAAGCCTGAAGATTTCCTTAAACCTTTGCGTTTATATTCTTGTATCATGGCAGTCACAGGGTTACCCCAAGAGCCTTTTTCACACACTTCACATGATCTGGTTATGTCGCTCATAGCTGTGTATAATCTGTTCTTCACCATTGTCCGAAAATAAGCACTTTAGAAAAAATAACTCTGCGACTTCCCGCTGTGAAGTGTTTTGAAACGAAATCGTTACATTTTCATTTTGGAAACTAAAGAACTTTGGGTAGTGAGGTTAAGGTATGAATTTGAATGAAAAGACTATAATAGAATGAGAATGCCAAGCGAAAAAACAAGTGGAAAAAAGTGAAGGGAAATGCACAATTTCGTTCCCCGTTTGCAGAGTTTCTGTGCTTCCAAGATTGGGACCAGTTCGGTTTCTGGGAATTTTGAAATTATTCTTAAATGTCAAGAGCACAGACAAACTGTTGGATATTACTGTAGCAACCTTTAAAATATTAGTGCAAGAAAAAATGCTTTACTAGAGGAAAGGACAAAGAGATATAGTTCATAAGGAAGAACAGAAATATGAAGATGTTAAAAAAAAACAACCTATATCGGCATTTAACCTTTTTTTTGGCTCTGTTTATGCGTGACTTTGCCTCCGATGGCTGAATGACATCACTATTTCGTCATCAGACAAACGGCAATGTCTGGTTCAGTGATGTGGCTGTTAGAAAGCAAAGATGGCTGAATAACGTTGCTGTATGGCTGTCTGTGTGACAGCAAGGTTTGACTGAAGTACAGCTGTATGGTTGTCAGACTGTGGTGTGTTTTTTTTTCTGTACTAAATAGCGTCACTGTTTTCGGTGTTCGTAGCTGAAGAAGGTCGTTGCTTTTGCCGTACGTAGGTTGCAGTGTTTAGCTGTATAATGTCTCTGTTTGGGCTGTGGGAAGACTGCAATGCAATGCTGACTGACATCACTGATTTGGCTGAGAGAGACTGCATTGTTTTGGCTAATAACGTCACTGTTTTGCCTGTAAATCGATTGCAGTGTTTGTCTGAATAACGTCGTTGTTTGGCCTAAGTAGACTGCAATGTTTGAGTGAATAAGCTACTGTTTTGGGTTAGGTAGATTGCAGTGTTCGGCTGAATAACACATCGTTTGGTTCTTGATATATTGCAATGTTTGGCTAAATAACGTCACCTTTTTGCCGTAGATTGCAATGTTTGACCATCATTGGTAATGGATAATTCGATAACATAATCGCCTGGCTCTTGTTGGATCGCAGCGTGTAGTTAAATCAAGACAATGTTTGGCTGTAGGGAGGTTGCTGCATTGGATGAATAACGTTACTATCTGGCGAAAGGTAGATTACAGAATTTTTAACTGAATAACGTCTCTGGTTTGGCTGATGATGAAACCCGTTATTCAGTTGAATGATGTCAACATTTGGGTGTAGGTACACTAAAGTGTTGGCTGAATGAGGTCACTGCTTTGGCTGTCGGTAAATTGCAGTGTGAAGTTGAATAATGTCACTGTTTGACCGTAGGTAGATCGCAGCATTTGGCTGAATAAAGTCAGTGTTTTTGCCGTCAGTAAATTGTACTATTTAAATGAAAAATATCACTGGCTGGCTGTAGGTAGACTGGTTGTTGGCTGAAAAAGTCTGTGTTTGGGCTTTGGTTTCTTTGCACAGTTTGGTTCAGTAATGTCACTGTTTGGCTATCGATAAATAGCTGTGTTTGACTGGATAAAGTCAGTGTTAGGGCTGTAGGTAAATCGCAGTGCATGGCTGGATAAAGTCACTGTTTAGCTCTAATATGGTAACAATGTGTGACTGAATAATGTAACTGTTTGGCTTCAATCAGGTTACCGTGATTGGCGAAATAACGTTACTGTCTTGGATGTAATGAAAATGCAACGTTTGGCTTAATAATGTCCTGTTTGGCTATCGGTAGATTGAAAACGTGTTGGTGAATAATGTCAGTGTTTTGGTTGTAGCTGATTGCCTTCTTTAGCTGAATGACGTTACTGTTTGACTGCAGATAGATGGCACTGTTTTGCTGATGGATGTCGTTGTCTGGATGCAAGGAAGAGCAATATTGGACTGACTACCGTCAACAATGGGCTGAAGGTGGAAAGTAATCTTTGGCTGAATAACGCCACCAAGTATCTGTATATCAACAAGAACGTTTGTTGAAGTGACATCACTAATTACCTGTGTATCAATAGCAACGTGTGGCCGACTAAAAGTCGCCATTTAACTGCAGGTAAACATCGTTGTTTGTCTGACTTTCATTGCAAGCGGACTGAAGCAGACGCCAATGTTTGACTGACCTCATTGTACGGCTGCAGTTTGACAACACCGTCCGGCGGAATGATGTCACTCTTTGGCTTCAGATAACAGCAATGTTTGGCAGACTAATGTCATTGGTTTGGGTTTCAGTCCCAACGTGTAAACAAAGGATGCTGCTACCGGAGGGAGATCCTCTGTCTACAACCCAGTATTTAATTAACGTTTTGTCCCCGCTCGCTGTCACAAGGACAGAATTCAATTTGGAGAAAGAGAGAGAGAGAGAGAGAGAGAGAGAGAGAGAGGAGAGAGAGGGTGAGGGAGAGAGAGGATGTACACACAAAAAACCCTATTCTAGGACTCGCGCGTGGAAGGGGGGAAGTAGGGTGAATGCGTCACGCCGCAATTCGACCGAAATGTCGCCGAGGAAGACGACAGTCAAAGTCAACAAGCAGAGCAAAGTTCATTGCATGCGGAACCTTCACTTCAACATCCGTGTTGTCCCCATGATGGCTTCCCCCCACTCCCCCTCTTACCCCCATCCCCCTTCCCCTGCCCTACTCCCCCATCCCCTGCCCTACTAAACCTCCAGCTCCTACCCCCTCCCGAGTTCTACAGAACATCCAGCCTCGGCTGCCCTTTGAAAGGCTGATAGCCACGTCTGATCAAGTCTGTTTGGCTTTCCCAAAATAAACCCTTTAACAAAATAAATAGTCTAATGAGCTCTTGCCACAGCGGGTGTTTGCAAAGTGACCCTCGTTTTATTTGTTCTGTATTTTGGGGTTTTCTAGAGTGGAGGTGGAAGGGGGAGGGGGCTAGGGGGAAGGAAGGGGACTTTAGTTTAATGAGAAAAAAGGGGGAAGGAGACAGAGAAGGTTGCAGAAATGTAGAATGAGGAGGAGAATTAGTCGGAGGAAGAAGCAGCGGAGGGTGAAGAGGAGATGGAAGGTGTACAGAACAAACTGGTAGAGGAGGAAGAAGAGGGAAAGAAAACATGGAGGAGGAAGGGGTGGAATAGAAAGAATTGAAGCAAACAAAGGTGGAGGAGGAAAGGTGGAGTAGACAGATGCAGAGGAAGAAGAGGCGGAGTAGACAGATGCAGAGGAGAGAAGAGGTGGAGTAGACAGATGCAGAGGAGAGAAGAGGTGGAGTAGACAGATGCAGAGGAAGAAGAGGTGGAGTAGACAGATGCGGAGGAGAAGAGGTGGAGTAGACAGATGCAGAGGAAGAAGAGGTGGAGCAGACAGAAGTGAAAGAGGAAGAGGTGGAGCAGACAGAAGTGAAAGAGGAAGAGGTGCAGCAAACAGAAGTGAAAGAGGAAGAGGTGCAGCAGACAGAAGTGAAAGAGGAAGAGGTGGAGCAGACAGAAGTGAAAGAGGAAGAGGTGGAGCAGACAGAAGTGAAAGAGGAAGAGGTGCAGCAGACAGAAGTGAAAGAGGAAGAGGTGCAGCAGACAGAGTGAAAGAGGAAAGGTGGAGCAGACAGAAGTGAAAGAGGAAGAGGTGCAGCAGACAGAAGTGAAAGAGGAAGAGGTGCAGCAGACAGAAGTGAAAGAGGAAGAGGTGGAGCAGACAGAAGTGAAAGAGGAAGAGGTGGAGCAGACAGAAGTGAAAGAGGAAGAGGTGCAGCAGACAGAAGTGAAAGAGGAAGAGGTGGAGCAGACAGAAGTGAAAGAGGAAGAGGTGGAGCAGACAGAAGTGAAAGAGGAAGAGGTGCAGCAGACAGATGCAGAGGAAGAAGAGGTGGAGCAGACAGAAGTGAAAGAGGAAGAGGTGGAATAGTCAGAAGTGGAGCAGAGAGAGAGGAAGAGTAGACGAAAGGAAGAAGAAAGGTAGAGTAGACAGAAGTGGAGTAGACAGACTCAGAGTAGACAGACGTGGCACAGAGTGAAGAGGAGCTGACAGAAACGGAGGAGGAAGAAGAGTAGCAGATTTTGAAGTGTGGGGGTAGGAGCAGGGTGGTAGAAAAAAAAAAATAAAGGGCAAAAGCAGAACAGAAATAAAATGTGGAGTAGAGAGAAGTAGAAGAGAAAGAGACAGAGTGGAAAGAAGGAAGGGGGGGGGGGGGGGGGAGAAGAGATGGAGTAGAACGAAATTCCGAGAGAAGACGTCGAGCAGAAATAAGTAGAACGGAGAAGGACGCAGTAGAAAGAAATAGAAGAAGGAGAGGTAGGGCAGAAAAAAAGTAGAAAAGATAGAGAAGGAGCAGAACGAAGCAGAGGAGATAGAAATAGATAGAGAACAGGTGGAGTGAAAGAAAGTGGGGGAGGAACAGGTGAATGAGAAAGAAACTGAAGAGAAAGACGTGGCGGAGAAGAAGGGAGAAAGAAACAAATTGAATTGGTGGAATAGAAAGTAGTCTGACAGAAAGAGAGAAAAAAAGAAGCGGGAAGAAGGAACGAAGGAGCAAAAAGGAAGAGTTGGAGGAGGAACAGATGGAGTAGAAAGAAAGAGAGGAAAATTATGTATAATACAAACAAAGAGAGGAGGAAGAGGTGGATTAGAAAAAAAAAACAGAGAGGGGAAAACAGGTCGAGTGGGGGTGGAGGGGGGGGGGGGAGGGGGGGGCAGGGGGGAGTAGAAAGAAAGAGAAGAGGAAGAGGTGGGAAAGAAAGAAGGAGAAGGAAGAGGTGGTGTAGGAAAAAGCAAAGGAGGGCAGAGTGGGGCACACAGAAATGGAGGAGGAAGATATCAGTCAGAAAGAAATGGAGGAGGAAGATATCAGTCAGAAAGAAAGAGAGGAGGAAGATATCAGTGAGAAAGAAAGAGAGGAGGAAGATATCAGTGAGAAAGAAAAGAGGAGGAGGAAGATATCAGTGAGAAAGAAATGGAGGAGGAAGATATCAGTCAGAAAGAAAGAGAGGAGGAAGATATCAGTGAGAAAGAAAGAGAGGAGGAAGATATCAGTCAGAAAGAAAGGAGGAGGAAGATATCAGTCAGAAAGAAAGAGAGGAGGAGATATCAGTGAGAAAGAAAGAGAGGAGGAAGATATCAGTGAGAAAGAAAGAGAGGAGGAGAAGATATCAGTGAGAAAGAAAGAGAGGAGGAAGATATCAGTCAGAAAGAAAGAGAGGAGGAAGATATCAGTCAGAAAGAAAGAGAGGAGAGGAAGATATCAGTGAGAAAGAAAGAAAGAGGAGGAAGATATCAGTGAGAAAGAAAGAGAGGAGGAAGATATCAGTCAGAAAGAAAGAGAGAGGAGGAAGGTATCAGTCAGAAAGAAAGAGAGGAGGAAGATGTCAGTCAGAAAGAAAGAGAGGAGGAAGATATCAGTGAGAAAGGAGGAAGATATTCAGTGAGCAAAGAAAGAGGAGGAGTAAATATCAGTGAGAAAAAAAGAGAGGAGGAGGAAGATATCAGTGAGAAAGAAAGAGAGGAGGAGGAAGATATCAGTGAGAAAGAAAGAGAGGAGGAAGATATCAGTGAGAAAGAAAGAGAGGAGGAAGATATCAGTCAGAAAGAAAGAGAGGAGGAAGATATCAGTGAGAAAGAAAGAAAGAGAGGAGGAAGATATCAGTCAGAAAGAAAGAGAGGAGGAAGATATCAGTGAGAAAGAAAGAAAGAGAGGAGGAAGATATCAGTCAGAAAGAAAGAGAGGAGGAAGATATCAGTGAGAAAGAAAGAGAGGAGGAAGAGGCAGGGCAGAAAGAATGGAAGGACGAACAGATGGAGTAGAAAGAAAAGGAGGAAGAAGACGTGGAGCAGAGAGAAAGGTAAGGTAATGTTGCTTATAGCCCAGCCGACCGCAAAGGGCCATATCAGGGCCGTCACCACGTTAAAATCAACTCACAAGTCATTCATTCACACAACTCTTTAAAAATACATCTTCTAAAAAAAAACCCAACCGAAACCTTGTTAAAAAGGGGAGGAGGAAGAGGTAGAGAAGAAGAAGAGAAGAAAATTTAGAGTAGAAAGACATAGAGTAGAAAGACATAGAGTAGAAAGAAAGAGTAAGACGGATGGGAGGGAGAAGAAGAGGGGAGGGAAGGGAGTAGAAAGAGAGGGAGAGGAAGAGTGAGCTGACAGATAGAGGAGGAGGAAGTGAGAAAGGAGGAGGAAGAGGTGTAGCTGAACAGATAGAGGAGGGAGGGAAAGGTGGAAGAAAGGGAGGAGGAAGGGTGTAGCTGAACAGATAGAGGAGGGAGGGAAAGGTGGAAGAAAGGGAGGAGGAAGAGGTGTAGCTGAACAGATAGAGGAGGGAGGGAAAGGCGGAAGAAAAGAAATGAAGGAAGAAGAAGCTGAAAAGGAAAATTAAGGAAGGAACAGGTAAAGAAGAAAAAAAAAAGAAAGGAGACAGAGGTGAAGTAGAAAGTCCTGGCGAGGAAAAGGCGAAGTAGAAAGACATAGAACAACAAGGACGAGTTGGAGTAGAAAGGAAGGGAGGGGAAAGAGGTTGAGTAGAAAGAACATAAGGAGGAATGGGTGGATTAGAGAGAAAGAGAGGGGGGGGGAGAGAGAGTTGTAGTAAAAAGAAAGGGACGTGGCAGAGGTGGAGTAGAAAAAAAAAAGAAGGAAAATCTGGAATACAAATAGATGGGCGAGGAAAAGTGGAGTAAAAAGAAAGGAGGAGGAGGAGGGAGAGGTGTGGAATGGAAACAAAAAGGGGAGGGAAAGATGGAATAGAAAGAAGAATAGCAGAAAAAAAGGAGGATGAAGACGTGTAGGTGGACAAAAATGGAGCAGAAAAAAAATGCAAAAAGATGATTTGGAGGAAGAAGAAGTGGATCAGAAAAAAAAGAGGAGAAAGACGTGCAGGAGAATTTCAGTGGAAGAAGTCGATAGGAATTTAAGAGGAAGAAGCTTTATTACATCTGTGTTATGTTCATTGGGGGGAGGGGGAAGGGGGGGGGGAGGGAGTTTAAAGCCTGATTTTTTTTTCTTGGGGGAGAGTGGGGGTGTTTAAAATAATGAGATAGGTGTCTTTTGCTTTGCTTTTTTTTTTACTTTACAAGATGGTAATGAGAGCTGGCACACATTCTTTCAGGAAAATGGAATACTCCATATAACTGCTTTTTTCTCCAGAGTGGATGGGCAAGTGGAGGTGAGGCCTGTCCCACGATGCGTGAAGATGCTTTAATACATAAAAAGAGGTTGGGATGGAGATGTGGGGAGGGGGGGGGGAGGGAGGGAGCAATTCTGGGCCTGCCCCAATTGAATTCTTACCTGCCCAGACTAACTCTCTCTGAGTGAAGAGAAAATTTAGGGCGAACTTTTTCGCACGAAAACGACTCCCAGGGGTTAGACTGGGGTAGGGGCCAGACCTGGAATGCCCTGACCCTCTCCCTCCCCCCCCCCCCCCCCCCCCCTTCGAACAGGGGCGATGGCTGGCCAGTCTGGAGCAGGACCACACAGACTCCTGTGAGGCAGACCGGTATTGTGTAACCACCCCACCACCCATCCCCCGCTCTCTCTCTCTCTCTCTCTCTCCTCTCTCTCTCTCTCTTCTCTCTCTCTTTGTCTCTCTCTCTCTCTCTCTCTCTCTCTCTCTCTCTCTCTCTCTCTCTCTCTCTTATCCCAACCCAGCCCCACGATCTCCACTCTGTCTACTCCCAGCCTCTCTCTCCCTCTTCGTAATTAAAAATTTAGTTGATTTCTTTCAAATCTTTGTCTCTACAGAAGGAAGAACTTGGAATTCGCACACTGGTTTGGTTTGGTTTGGTTTTTGCTTTCGTCGAGTTGTAATCTAGTTATGTGTCTGCTTTAAACTGATGTTTATACTGATTCTTTGCTGTTGTTGATGCACCTTCACACATATCCACTCAATGATTGCTCACCTGAGTTATCGTCCTTTTATGCATTATATTCCGTGTGTGATTATAGAACAATACAGCGTCGGAATCAGCCAGAATGTCTCTCATCAAGAGAAAGAAACGACAAAAAGCCATGTTGTAGACTTCAACATCTGATCTCTGATAGTCAGCCCAAAGCTGAGGGTACTTCAGAGAGAGAGGAGAGAGAGAGAGAGAGAGAGAGAAGAGAGAGAGAGAGAGAGAGAGAGAGAGAGAAGAGAAGAAGAAGAAGAAGAAGAAGAAGAAGAAGAAGAAATAAAACCGAACCTGAGCTCTCCGTTTTCAAACTGAACCAGAGCTGTTAACCACCTGGAGGTCTCCTAAGACCTCTTATCTCTGATCTCCGTTCGAGTTTCAAGAGGCGATTGGACACACCTGACAGCTCACAGTCGCTGGGTGGAAATGGCGACGCCCTCCTAAGGGAGATGCACAGTCGCGCCAGAACCGAGACAAAGGAATTACTGTTATCAGTAGGACGCCGAACAGCCAGTGTCCCGTTCACGCTGAATGAAGAACAGGCACCACCGAACACCACCAACGTGAGTCTGCAGCAGTGCAGTGTTCTTTCAGTGGGCTGCGTCACGAGCACCTTGATATCGGCTGCTCTCAGTGAAGTGTCGGTTCTGGGGCTGCATCAGGAGGAAGGCGAGTGTGGTTGTGCATGGGGGAGTAATTCCAAGTGGGGCGGAGGAGAGGGACGGAACAAAGGGGAGGCAACAAAAAGTTGACTGGTGTGTTTCTGTTCTCTGATGGTGCTCCCCCTTATTGGGCTGTGGCACGAACTGACCCGTCCAGCACTGATTGGAATTGTGTGTTGTTCGTCCTTCGATTTCGAAGATGACCATGACTTCAATCTTAGATGGAAGATCGCTGAGTGTGGGTCCGCAGGTGGCTGGTGAGGCCGATCTGGGCCCGGAAGGAACGCCCACATGTGGGACACATGTGGGTGGGTGCTACAGTGGAGGTGGAGGTAGCTCTGGCCTTGCGCGCGGCTCGCTTTCTCTCAGCTTCTGCTGTGCGTCTCTTCTCTGATGTACATGCACCCTTTGTGATGCTGCTTCGCCAGGCTGGGCGGTCCAGGGCAAGCGACTCCCAGGTGTTGATGCTAATGTTCAGGCCTTTGAGGGACACTTTGAGGCAGTCCTTGAAACGTTTCTTCTGCCCCCCCCCCCCCCTCCCCCAACTTTGCACTTGCCCTGATTCAGTTCTCCGTACAGCAGTTGTTTCGGCAGTCGACTATCTGGCATTCTGACGATGAGTTGGAGTTAGGCTCTCAATCAATGTTGAAATGTTTTTATAGCATGGGGTGTTTTTTTTTATGTTTTTTTATTATGCATGGGGTGTTTTTTTATGTTTTTATAGCATGGGTGTTTTTGTTTTTTCAGTGTTTTTATAGCATGGGGTGTTTTTTTATGTTTTTATAGCATGGGGTGTTTTTTATGTTTTTATAGCATGGGGTGTTTTTTATGTTTTTATAGCATGGGGTGTTTTTATGTTTTTACAGGGGTGTTTTTAGTTTTTATAGCATGGGGTGTTTTTATGTTTTTATAGCATGGGGTGTTTTTTATGTTTTTATAGCATGGGGTGTTTTTTATGTTTTTATAGCATGGGGTGTTTTTTTTTTTTATGTGTTTTTATTTTATAGCATGGGGTGTTTTTTATGTTTTTATAGCATGGGGTGTTTTTTATGTTTTTATAGCATGGGGTGTTTTTTTTATGTTTTTATAGCATGGGGTGTTTTTTATGTTTTTATAGCATGGGGTGTTTTATGTTTTTGATGTTTATTTTATATGTGAAAACTGGGGTTGTTTTAGTTTTATGTTTTTATAGTATGGGTGTTTTGTTGTGTTTTTTATGTTTTTATAGTATGGGGTGTTTTTGTTTAAGTATGGGTATATTCTTAGCACCTGAATTTATGCATGACGGGTGAGTTTTGTTTGAATGAAACGAAGAAAATAATCAGCATTTTTTTATTTTGCATTTAAAATATCAGTTGAACTCACGCCTGCTAGCGCTCAAAAAGTGACAGATTCCTTCCCATTTTCATCCGGTTTATTAGTTTCCATCTGCTGAACGCAGAAGTCACGGCGACACTTCGATTGGCGTTCGTATTCCTGGTCATGATTCGCTGCTTGCGTGGGACAAATGTCATGACCACAACCAAGTGAGACAGTTAGTCAAGGTCTTCAGACTGAATTTTGTTTTTCATTTTATCCTATCCCGTTAGTACCAGGGCCCAGACAGTGGCACAGCACTCGTCTCTGACACACCTCCTGTTACATGGCCTCTCATGCCTTGAAACCGGGGGCATGAGGAGGGGAGCCAGCCAAATTTTGTGAAGAGTAAAAAAAAAGAAAAAGTGTGCGAGTCAACCAGACAGTATCCTCAGAGCAACAGCGGCGCTTTTTTTCCTCCACCCCTCTCCTTTCTACAGAGGAATTCGGACAGTTTTTCCTACCAGTCGCTAGAAACTGTACAGAATTGAATTCGGCGAGTCACTTAGCCCAATACAGGTTTTAATATTCATAAACAAATGAGACAGATGAAAAACAGAGTTTAAACAGTTTCATTTCAAAGTCACATGCTTTCAATGTACTATTTACCTTGTCTACAATTTTAAAAAAAGGTAGAATTCATGTTTCTAATGTAAAATCCATTTTGGTTTCATAACGAGCAATGTAGAGGTTGTCTAGAGGAGGTCAGAAAGGAAATCCTTTCTTCTAATTGTGCTGGAACGTTATTGTTTTCCTCCATGCTCCAAAAATGTTAACGTCCTCTAATTGGTAAGAGAAGCCGCGGGAACTTTTATATTCTGTAATTGCAGAGTTATTTTCGCTACTGCTCCCTATTGCAGTAAAAGAAAAAAAAAAGATGTTCAGGTGTTTTGAGCAAAAGTGGGGAAAGTTCTGTCTTCCCTGTAATCACGTCCTTTGAGAACTGGCTCACCGATTCCTCTCGTTTCCCTGGGTGAAAGTGCAGAAATGCAGCGACGCACACGTGAGGACACACACACACACACACACACACACACACACACACACACACACACACACACACACACACACACACACACATGGATGCACATAAATACAGAGAACGCACTTGCTCAAACATCTGCATGCATGCACACATACACGCGCGCGCGCACGCACGCACGCACGCACGCACGCACGCACACGCACACACACACACACACACACACACACACACACACACAAGCACAGGGAATGCGCGTACTCACACTCATACACACACACACACACACACACACACACACACACACACACACACCACACACACACACACACAGATGCACACTGGCACACACACACACACGCGCGCGCGCACATACACACACATACACACACGCACACTCGCACACACACACACTCAAAGATGACGTATCCACACACACACACACACAAACACACACACACACACACACACACACACACACACACACACACACACACACACACACACACACACACACTCGGAGTTGGAGACAGAGACAGAAACATCAAGTCCGTTAAAAGTTGCAGCCATCAATCCCACTGGGACAGCGCAAGTCTAGAAATCCCTTCCCCTAAACCAGGTTCTTATCTGTGGAAGATCACCCCCTACCGTGCCTGTCGCCCTCCCCCCCTCCCCCGTACTCCATTCTCCCTTTCACGACCGTCGTAGACCCCAGAGGGCTTTCTGTCAAAGAAATAGATCACCGGTAACCACCACCACGCCATCCCGTTGTTCTCCGTCACCACTACCCCCTTCACCCCCTCCCAGCCATCCCTGGTGGAAGCGTGGTGTCGACAGAAAAATCCCACGCACTTATCAGTGACGTTCAATTGAGTTGAACTGTCTACCTCTGTGTCGAAAGAAATAAACCACACACGTTTGTTACTGAGTGACTGACTGTTGTAAATGTCCAGTTATCTCCATTTGTTTTCGAAGTATAAATCAAACGCAGTTAGAAATGACTTTGGATTCATTTGAAATGACCTGTTGTTATTCGCTGTGTCTAAAGACTAAAGTGGATACACTTGTCAGTGGCCTTCATTTGCCTTGAAACATCCAGTTCTGTCAGTTGTGTCGAAAGAATATATCATTCATTATGATTTTGAATTGGTTGGAAATATTCAGTTTTCTTCCTTTCGTTGAAAGAATAAAGCACGAGCACATGTCAGTATAGGGACTAGTCCACACGCAGTGACACCTTGATGAAACTGGAACTGTCGAAACAATAAATGACACGCACTTGTCAGTGACGTTGATTTGATTTGATTTGAGATGTTCAGTTCTCCCTCG
>CM065720.1:9874331-9879331 GCA_033310375.1 Conus canariensis
GCAGGAAAAGTGAGGTCACACAGGGAAAATGAGGGGAGAAGACAGAGTCAGCAGGAAAAGTGAGGTCACACAGGGAAAATGAGGGCAGGAATGCAGGGAAAGGTTGGACACAGAAAGGAAGAAGAGAGGGGTCGAGGGAAGACGATGGAGGAGAGAGAGAGAGAGAGGGGGGGGGAGCAGGGAGAGGGATGTAGGGAGAGAGGGGAAGGAGAGGGATCTGGGAGAGAGGGGGGGAGAGGGGATGAGAGAGAGAGAGAGAGAGAGAGAGAGAGAGAGAGAGAGAGAGGAGAGAGAGAGAGAGAGTTGCCTTTGGTTCGAATTGTTAAAGTAGGGTCTGTCATGTTTCCTTGTCAATGTCCTGTTGGGAAGGAAAGGAGGAGGGATGAATGGAAGTGAGAGCGCAAGCAGACACACGAGTTTGTTGTTGTTGTTGTTTTGTTGTTGTTCTTGTTGTTGTTGTTGTTATAGTGAGCGGGGTGTGGGAAGTGCGTGTCAGAGAACTGAGTGAGAGGGATGAGGGAGGGAGACCTTAACTCGGGAGATGTGCAAATAGTAGGGGGTCAACCTTTTAATATATGAATATGTTCATGTTTTGTTTTCTGTGTCTTTGTTTTGTTTCCTGTGTGTTTGTGCGACGGCGTGTCCGCAAGAAAATTATCCTGTATGAAGACAAAATGAAACTGAGTTGAGTTGAGTTGAGTTGAGTTGAGTAGAGTTGAAAAATAGGAAAGGGTTGAGAAAAGAAAGAGTAAAGAAGGAAAGAACACAAAAGAGTTGTGTAAGTACTGGGTAGTGTTTTTCAACGTAGAGGAAAGTAGAAAAATATTAACAAAAGTTATTACCAAAAAAAAAAAAGAAGAAAACTGGAGGGAGGTAAAAGGCAAAGAAAAGATAGGGTGGGAAGGGAGGGGGGGGGGATATACGGGGGAAAAAAAGTAGTGTTGGCCAAACGACTCCCGAGATCCCCCCGTTCAATTATCGAGAAGGTGTGTCATGACATGAGAACAATGAACAACCAAACGGCACAACTTTTTTTTTTTTTTAGATGTCTGAATGATTCAGTTCTGTGTTTCATACTGGACCCTTTGAAGATTGGCGAAACAGCAGAGATGCAATCCAACACGACGTCTAAAAATTAAAGGAGGTAAAAATACTGAAGTGAAAAAACGGTGCACCCCCCCCCCCCCCCCCCCACCCCACACACACACATCATCATCATCATCATCATCATTATAAACATAACACTGTTATGCATATTAAAATGCTGGTTCACATCTAAATCGGCACTGCAAGACTAATTCAGTTTCATGTAATATCATAATATATACTACCTTATGAATCAAGCACCTGACACTGGTTAATTATTTCCCTCCCTCTCTGCTACCCATCTCAGCCCCCTCCCCTCCCCTCCGTTGTACACGATTATCCGAGAGGCGATGAAGCGAGAACGGGCTGTGGTACACGTTCATGTCTGGCTGCCCCGTGGGACGGGTGATGGCACGTGGAGCGACAGTGTGAATTATTCATGGCGTTCTCTCCCCTTCCGCTATCACCGTCCGCTGTTTGATCTGGCATTTATTGATGATAATCATATGGAGTGGAGTGGAAAGCATGTGTGTGTGTGTGTGTGTGTGTGTGTGTGTGTGTGTTGTGTGTGTTGTGTGTGTGTTGTGTGTGTGTGTGTGGTGTGTTGTGATGGTGGTGTGTGTGTGTGTGTGTGTGTGTGTGTTGTGTGTGTGTGTGTGTTGTAGTGTGTGTTGGTGTGTGTGTGTGTGTGTGGAGAGAGAGAGAGAGAGAGATGAGAGAGAGAGAGAGAGAAGAGAGTACGCTGGCGTCGGCCGAACATAACCAGAGCGTTTTCAAGGGGAAGGCAAAGGTGAATGGGGAGATGGGGTGGCGTTTGTTTATCTATTCATTTATTTTAGTTATTCATATATCATTCGAACAGCACTTCCGAATGCCAGCAAAACGACTGTGCAGAATGTCAGTGCCTCCTTTAGTTGCCAGCTTTTCCACGACATGACACTGATTGCTGGCTGTGGACTGTTGACAGTCTTTTTCCACATGACACTGATTGCTGGCTGTGGATTTTGATCTTCGAACAGCCTTGTGATCAGCACGACTGACATGATTGCTGGCTGTGGATGTTGATAGTCTTTCCACGACATGACACTGATTACTGGCTGTGGACTGTTGACAGTCTTTTCCACATGACACTGATTACTGGCTGTGGACTGTTGATTGTCTTTTCCACAACATGACACTGATTACTGGCTGTGGACTGTTGACAGTCTTTTCCACATGACACTGATTACTGGCTGTGGACTGTTGATAGTCTTTCCACAACATGACACTGATTGCTGGCTGTGGACTGTTGACAGTCTTTTCACAACATGACACTGATTACTGGCTGTGGACTGTTGATAGTCTTTTCCACAACATGACACTGATTGCTGGCTGTGGATGTTGATAGTCTTTCCACAACATGACACTGATTGCTAGCTGTGGATTGTGAAGTCTTTCACAACATGACACTGATTGCTGGCTGTGGACTGTTGATAGTCTTTCCACACATGACACTGATTGCTGGCTGTGGATTGGTGATAGTCTTTCCACGACATGACACTGATTGCTGGCTGTGGATTGTGATAGTCTTTTCACAATATGACACTGATTGCTGGCTGTGGATTGTTGATAGTCTTTCCACATGACACTGATTGTGGCTGTGGATTTTGATAGTCTTTCCACGACATGACACTGATTGCTGGCTGTGGATTGTTGATAGTCTTTTCCACATGACACTGATTGCTGGCTGTGGATTTTTGATAGTCTTTCCACAACATGACACTGATTGCTGGCTGTGATTGTTGATAGTCTTTCGCAACATGACACTGGCTTGGACTGTGGAAGTCTTTCACGACATGACACTGATTGCTGCTGTGTGATAGTCTTTCCACGACATGACACTGATTGCTGGCTGTGGATTGTTGATAGTCATTCCACAACATGACACTGATTGCTGGCTGTGGACTGTGGAAGTCTTTCCACGACATGACACTGATTGCTGGCTGTGGATTGTTTGATAGTCATTCCCACACATGACACTGATTGCTGGCTGTGTGGAAGTCTTTCCACGACATGACACTGATTGCTGGCTGTGGATTGTTTGATAGTCATTCCACGACATGACACTGATTGCTGGCTGTGTGGAAGTCTTTCCACGACATGACACTGATTGCTGGCTGTGGATTGTTGATAGTCATTCCACAACATGACACTGACTGCTGGCTGTGGACTGTGGAAGTCTTTCCACAACATGACACTGATGCTGGCTAAGGACTGTTTGGAAGTCTTCCACAACATGACACTGACTGCTGGCTGTGACTGTGGAAGTCTTTCCAGACATGACACTGATTGCTGGCGTGGACTGTGGAAGTCTTTCCACGACATGACACTGACTGCTGGCTGTGGAAGTCTTTAAGTATTTCACACAACATGACACTGACTGCTGGCTGTGGACTGTGGAAGTCTTTCCACAACATGACACTGACTGCTGGCTAGGACTGTGGAAGTCTTTCCATACATGACACTGACTGCTGGCCGTGACTGTGGAAGTCTTTCCATGACATGACACTGACTGCTGGCCGTGGACTGTGGAAGTCTTTCCATGACATGACACTGCTGCTGGCCGTGGACTGTGGAAGTCTTTCCACGACATGCACTGACTGCTGGCTATGGAATGTGGAAGTCTTTCTTTCCACAACATGACACTGACTGCTGGCTGTGGACTGTGGAAGTCTTTCCAGACATGACACTGACTGCTGGCTGTGGACTGTGGAAGTCTTTCCATGACATGACACTGACTGCTGGCCGTGGACTGTGGAAGTCTTTCCACGACATGACACTGACTGCTGGCTTGGACTGTGGAAGTCTTTCCACGACATGACACTGACTGCTGGCTGTGGACTGTGGAAGTCTTTCCAGACATGACACTGACTGCTGGCTGTGGACTGTGGAAGTCTTTCCACGACATGACACTGATGCTGGCTGTGGACTGTGGAAGTCTTTCCATGACATGACACTGACTGCTGGCTGTGGACTGTGGAAGTCTTTCCACGACATGACACTGATTGCTGGCTGTGGACTGTGGAAGTCTTTCCAGACATGACACTGACTGCTGGCTGTGGACTGTGGAAGTCTTTCCACGACATGACACTGATTGCTGGCTGTGGACTGTGGAAGTCTTTTCATGACATGACACTGACTGCTGGCTGTGGACTGTGGAAGTCTTTCCACGACATGACACTGATTGCTGGCTGTGGACTGTGGAAGTCTTTCCACGACATGACACTGATTGCTGGCTGTGGACTGTGGAAGTCTTTCCACGACATGACACTGATTGCTGGATATGTGGAAATTTTTCCACGACATGAAACTGATTGCTGGCTGTGTGGAAATTTTTCCACGACATGACACTGATTGCTGGCTGTGGACTGTGGAAGTCTTTCCACAACATGACACTGACTGCTGGCTGTGTGGACATTTTTCCACAACCTGACACTGACTGCTGGCTGTGGACTGTGGATGTCTTTCCACGACATGACACTGATTGCTGGCTGTGGACTGTTGATAGTCTTTCCACGACATGACACTGATTGCTGGCTGTGGACTGTGGAAGTCTTTCCACGACATGACACTGATTGCTGGCTGTAGACTGTGGAAGTCTTTCCACGACATGACATGATTGCTGGCTATGTGGAAATTTTTCCACGACATGACACTGATTGCTGGCTGTGTGGAAAGTTTTCCACGACATGACACTGATTGCTGGCTGTGGACTGTGGAAGTTTTTCCATGACATGACACTGATTGCTGGCTGTGTGGACATTTTTCCACAACATTACACTGACTGCTGGCTGTGTGGACATTTTTCCACAACATGACACTGACTGCTGGCTGTAGACTGTGGAAGTGTTTCCACGACATGACACTGATTGCTG
>CM065720.1:9886831-9896831 GCA_033310375.1 Conus canariensis
TCTGGTTATGACACGCCTACGAACGTGTTCTTTGCTACTTACGTGTTCTTTCTGAAATTAGCGAACACGTGTGATGGAAATGGCGGCGACTGGCTGCAACGAATTCCATACCACAAACATGAATTGCGTGCAGTTAGGGGTAAAACATAATGATTATACTGTTTTTTGTGTTCGATTAATTTGTGTGAACACACACACACACACACACACACACACACACACACACACACACACACACACACACACACGCACGCACGCACGCACGCACGCACGCACGCACGCACGCACGCACGCACACACACACACACACACACACACACACACACACACACACTGGTCTTTACTTTCCCCTCACACTATCCTGTGGAATTGTCTTGGATTGTTTGTTCAGTCTTCACGTACACCTGTCAAATGACACCTGAAAAAATAAGAGAAGGAAATGGATGAGAGAGAGAGAGAGAGAGAGAGAGAGAGAGAGAGAGAGAGAGAGAGAGAGAGAGAGAGAGGAACACTTTGGTACCATGTTACAACCGACTGTGATATTCAACAGCTAGTCCAGATATTGTGGTGAAACATTGCTGGACAAATTCTAACGCAGCTGGGCTGCTACTTGCTTGACACAAATCATCTGTGTGTATCTTCATCTGGTGAAATGACAAAGCTAATCAAAACCATTGACGAAGCTTTACATCTTTCCTTCGTTCAAAGATTTGCATTGTGTCAGTGCTTTGGTGCTTTATTATGATTATCACATCATTTATTTATTACCAGTGTGTCCTTGTAAATTCTTGGGTTTTTTTTTACTCATGTGTTTTATTGTTTTGTTGTTGTTATTATTGTTGTTGTTGTTGTTGATGCTTGTGTGTGTCTATGTGTGCATGCATGCGTGCGTACGTGCGTGCGTGCATGCGTGCGTGCGTGTGTGTGTGTGTGTGTGTGTGTGTGTGTTGTTGTGTGTGTATGTGTGTGTGTGTGTGTGTGTGAGAGAGAGAGAGAGGAGAGAGAGAGAGAGAGAGAGAGAGAGGAGAGAGAGAGAGAGAGAGAGAGATTACCACTGTGTCATTCTTTGTCATTTTTGTCCTTTCGATTCCCATACTCAAGAGATATCTTAACGCTGTATACTGATTTTCTGTTAACACATTTTAGGATTACACGTTGTAAAAGAAAAGCCTTAGGAAGAACCAAAACAGGAAAAGCGATCAGGCAGTCAGCACGGGAGCAGTAGAGAGAAACAAATTTCAAAAACAGATTTTTCAAGATACATACATACTTTTTATTACCGAAGGCCCTTCTGCCCTCACCCTTCCCCAACTCCCGTGGGAATGGGAGCGCCGGACTCCTAATCCAAGGGTTGCGGGTTCGAATCTTCGACAGGCCGTTTCGGTACAGAGGGATTTTTCCCTCGGAGTTAACATTGGTTCTGACTCCATTCCCTATACAGTCCTTCGAATGAGACTATAAACCGAGGTTCCGTGTGTGAACGCACGCGTAACATCTTGCACACACGTAAAATCCCATCACCAACTTTCGGAAGAGAAGGCCAGTTTGGCCGTTGGTATGGATGACACAGTTACACATAGCATGCACCTTCCCCGAAGATGGAGTATGGCTGCTTTAATGGCGGGATAAAAAACGGTCATGCACACAAAACTCCACTCCCTTTGTTGGGCAGATGGGATTAATACTTGCCTGTCTATACAGGGAGTGTCCGCAGGAGTATCAGCCTGCGTACGCAGAAGAAGAAGAAGAAGAAGAAGCTGAGGACAACACTTCACAGCACTCTCAAACATTGACCACCGTCTTGTCTCCCGTCAGCAGCCTTTCTGCTTCCTGTTCGAGGTGTATCGACTTCCGTTAAGCCAAACACGATTGTCGGCCCACGTAGCGGATCGCTCAATGAAAGACAATGCAATTAGCGAGAGACAGATGGGTTCTGTTCACTGTCGATACATGGGTGAAATTGGTTTGTGTGCGTGCGTGAGTGTGTGTGTGTGTGTGTGTGTGTGTGTGTGTGTGTGTGTGTGTGTGTGGGCGCGCGCGCGCGCGCGCGCGCGTGCGTGCGTGCGTGCGTGTGGTGTGGGTGTGTGTGTGTGTGTCTGTCTGTCTGTCTGTCTGTGAGAGAGAGAGAAAGTGTGTGTGTATGCGTGTGTGTGTGTGTGTGTGTGTGTGTGTGTGTGGTGTCTGCCCGGCTATTTGTGCGTCACTTCCGGGTCATTCTGATGGGCAGCTGAGATTTTGAGCTCTGTGTTTTTTTTCTTTTCGGTTAGTTTTTCTTTTACTTTAAACTTGAAACTTTAGTCATTAAGTAGTTAAGTATTCCGGACTTCAGTTTGTGCCACTTTTTAAACTTTTGATCAAGTGAGTGTTCTATTTTTTAATATTTTGGTTTTGAACCGAACCGTGCGAGAATGTCGGCTGAGGCTTCTACTTCTGCAGTGCAGTGGCAGGCTGCTAGATCTAGTTTGGACAGTGTCGTGCAGAAGCTGGTGAGGGAGTCGACAGCAGGAGTGTGTGACGAGGTGCAGGAGAGCATTTTGCACAGACTGAATGCGACGAAACCCAGCCAGCAGAAGATCAGCAGCAAGAAAACGCCGAAGGAAAAAAATCAGAACCAGAATGACGTCAATGTTGATAGTGACGTTATTGCGATGCGCGTCGCCGAAATCCTAGTTCCAGTGATTGCCAAACAAATGGAAAGTTTGTTTGTGAAGGGGTTGGAGAGGGTGATCACTGGAGTGATGGACACTGTCTTCAAGAAAAACACGGAAATTCTGCAACAAGTGCAGAAATCAAACCTGCAGCTGCACTACTCCCTGGATCGCCAGGAACAGTACACCAGGCGGGAAACAGTGCGGATCATCAATCTGCCTGAAGAAGAAGAGGAGAACCTTGATCAAAAGGTAGCGACGCTGTTCCAAGAGGCAGGATGTGAAGTGAAGGCGTCGGACATTTCTGTTATTCATAGGAACGGCAGGAAGATTAGCGGCAAGTGTAGGCCTGTGCTTGTGAAGTTTCTTTCAAGACGTGTGAAAGGCGACGTCATGAGGAAGAAGAAGGAGCTGCATAAGAAAGAACAGTACAAGAGGGTATATCTAAACGACGACCTGACTGTCCTTCGTAGCAGGCTTCTTCAACTGGTGAAGAAGTCGGGCAAAGTGGACAAGGTTTCAACGACTCCTGATGGCAGACTTCGGTGTGAGCTGAAGAAGATCCCTGGTCAGAAGAGGGCGCAAGTTGTAATGGTGGACAGCCCTGACGACCTCTTCAAGTTGGGCGTCGATGTGGACTTCCAGTTCCTTGGGCTGCAGCACCTCCTTGTCTGTGAGCCATAGGGATCTGCTGGAGGACGTGGTGATGTACATCAGTATTCAAGCCTTGACTGTTTCTAGTTTGAATTCTTCTTCAAGTTTTTCTAGTTCTAAATGTAGTTTATCTTTCCTGTCCCTCAATGTTTGTGGACTAAGAAGTCGCTTGCAGTTTAAAGAATTTACGAACTATATTTCCCAGTTTGACATATTAACATTCACCGAAAGTAGAACTGATGCACAAGACTCTGACTATTTAGTGGACTGCTTTAATGATCTTGGTTACTCTATTGCTTTGTTTAGTCGAAAATACCTTTCATATCAAAGATCCGGTGGCATAGCCATTGCCTATAAAAAAAATATATGAAGATTTTATTCAGGTATTGGAACTTGAAGCCAGTGGTGATAGTGACTGTGTTTTGTGGTTGAAAATCAACAAACTGTTGACAGGTTATGATAAAGATCTGCTCGTCGGTTCAGTTTATATTCCCCCAGAGGGAACTGCTTATGGTTCAGTGAACTGTTTTGATGATTTGGAATCTAGTCTTACACGTCATGATTCTAACTGCCATGTACTTCTTATGGGAGATTTTAATGCTTATACTAAATGTTTGCCTGATTTTCTGAAGCTTGATACAAATATCAATGACATTATTGCTGATGGTTTTCACTCGTGTATTGAAGATTTTGATATCCCTATTGAGAGATGTTCACAGGATGCACGTCGACCTAATAACTATGAAGAAACAAAAGTTGACTGCAGGATTCGTTGTAAAATGAAAAAATAATAAAGTTTATAAAAACCTTTTGGTGGTAGTAGAATCCATTAGTGAGAACACTGACGTTTCAAGCCATAGGCCCGTTGTCAAAGTGAAAGGAGAGGACAGTGTAGACAGGAAAGCCTCTGTGAGAATTGGGTGAGAACATTTCATTTAATGATCAAGTTGGACCAAAATAAAGTCACTGATCACTGTTCAGGTGTATTGAGTTCACACAGACACACACCACAGTTCACACAAAGACACCAACACACACACGCGCGCACACACACACCACCACAACCCCCACAAAACACACAACACCACACACACACACACACACAACACCCACCCCCCCACCCCACACCCACACCACACACACACACAAAAGGAGGGGAATAAATGGAAATATTCATTATTTTGCCTACTGAAAGAGAAAGAAACAGGGGCTAAAGAGGGACAGGACAGAGAGATTAAGGCAGAAGGGCCCTGGCTCAGCTAGACGTCAGTGACTCTGATGTTCATCCCAGCTGGCTGTGTGGTGCCCAAGCGGCTGATGACAAGGCTCTCCATGTGCTTTCTGTATACACGATCTCTGGGGTTCTGCCACACTGCTGATATCTTCGCATGACTGAAGCTGTGATACGGACCAACAAAATGTTGGCCGACTGGGTTGTTGTGGCCCAGCTTCATCGACCTCAGGTGCTCTGAAAAGCGGTCGGCCAATGAGCGGTAGGTCTCCCCAATATACAGCTTGGAGCAGAGGGTGCAGGTCAAGACGTACACTAAGTTCCTAGACTGGCAGTTTAAACTGGACCTCACAGTGAATGTGCCAGTGGGTCCCACGACTGTAGTTGCAGTGTCTATAAATGGGCACGTCTTGCATTTTTTGTCCCCACAAGGTCTGCACCCAGGTGAGGTTGACTGGGTGGCCTGCGGTCTAAGCTTGGACCTCACAAGCATGTCACGCAGGTTCTTGTCCCTCTGAAAAGCAATCAGTGGTGGCTTGGAAAAAATTTGTTTGAGGTCTGGATCTTGCTGGAGGAGACTAAAGTTTTCACGCAGGATTCTGCAGACTGGTAGGTTGTGAGGGTGGTATGGGATGACTACCACAGCGCGGTCCTCATCCTCTCCCGTTGCTTTTGGTCTCAGGGCTTCTGTGCGGCTGGTAGAGCGTGCACGTTCAAGTGCTGTTTGCACAATATCCTCTGGGTACTGGCGGGCTATGAAGAAGGTGGACATCCTCTGAGCCTCATTCTCAAAGTCCTGCTCTCTACTGCAAATGGTTATCGACTAACTGATTTTTGCAAATCACAGAATCTGTTTATATTCAATGGGAGAGTTGGCAGAGACGCAGGTATTGGTCGATGCACTAGTAGTGGATGTACTGTGATTGATTATATGTTGGGTTCACCATATTTGTTCACACATATTGCTGACTTTAGTGTTGATCCCTTTGACGCCATGCTTTCAGATGTTCACAATCCAATTCTTGTATCTCTCAGCATTTCGTGGAAAAGATCAAACAATCAAAGTTCAAACTCCAATGAAAATAATAGAAGTGTAAGATGTCCAGAAACAGGAAGACCTTTGTTTGATACAAACATTAAGCAGTGGGACCCATCTAAAGGTGAGATGTTTAAAGAAAACTTGCTTACTAAAAACATAGAGGAATTAAACAATATACTTGACAATGAAAACGCTTCTGTTGCCGATGCCTATACATTGTTATCACAAATTCTGTTAGAAACAGCTAAAGACACTCTAGGAGAAGTAAAAAATGTGTCAAAAGGTACAAAGCAAAAGTCAGACAAAAGCCATGAAAATAAGCCGTGGTTTGATGCCACATGCAGGGAACATAGAAAAAAGTATTTTACAGCTAAAACATAGAACTAAATTAAATGATTCTAGTCCCAACCGTAGAGAGGTTGAAATTAGCAGTAAAGAATACAAAAAAGTTCTCAGAAAATCGTATAGAGTTTACACAAAACACTGGCATAAGAAGATTCGTAATCTAAAAGCTAATAGACCAAGAGAATATTGGGAAAACATTAAAATCAAAAAGAGAAATGAATGCCCTGTTAGTATGGATGATCTTTTCTTACATTTTAAATCATTGAATGTACAACCAGATAGTGTTGAGAATGAAAGTGATATTGACTGTGACTTGCAATATGATCTTGAATTTCTAAATGCACCGATAAGTGACGAAGACGTTGAAAAAAGCTGTACAGCAACTTAAGAATGGAAAGGCTTGTGGGATAGATAGAATACGAAATGAATATATAAAACAAAGCATCCCAGTTCTCAAAACAAGTTATTGTAAACTTTTCAATAAAGTTCTTGATACAGGGACCATACCAGAAGAATGGTTGATTGGACTTATTCTGCCAATATACAAAGGAAAAGGTAGTAAATTGGACTGTAACAATTATAGAGGTATAACACTTTTGAGTTGTGTTGGAAAACTGTTCACAACAATTTTGAATAACCGTTTGACAAATTTTATCGAGAATAACAACACACTTTCGGAAAATCAAGCTGGTTTTCGACAAGTCATTCTACGACAGATCATATATTTGTTTTAAAAAGTTTAATTGATATTTTCAATAGTCGTAAAAAGCAATTATTTTGTGTTTTTGTTGATTTCACAAAAGCATTCGATTCAGTTTGGAGGCAGGGATTATGGCAAAAGCTTATCAAAGAAGGTGTAAATGGAAAGATTTTGCAAGTAATCACGAATATGTATCAGCAGATAAAATCTTGTATATTTATAAATGGAAGTCAATCTGAATATTTTGGCAGTTTTAGAGGTGTTCGTCAAGGTGAAAATCTTTCACCTTTGCTATTTTCTTTGTATTTGAATGATCTTGAACTATATCTCACAGATCGTAACTGTGCTTTCTTAAATATTGATTTAAATCTTCCTGACTCAGATTTACTAAGTTACATTAGTTTACTTTTACTTTTGTATGCTGATGATATTGTTATTATTGCAGATTCTTTTTGCGGTTTGCAGCATGCTCTTGATGTATTAAGCGAGTATTGTAGTACATGGAAGCTTAATGTTAATGTAGCAAAAACAAAGGGTGTAGTCTTTAATGGACGCAATAGCCCAAGAAAAAAACTAAAATTCAAAAACCAGTGTATAGAAATAGTACACACTTTCAAATATTTAGGTATAATCTTTAGCAGAACAGGAAATTTTTATAAATGTAAGAAGCATTTGTATGACCAAGCGCAATGTGCAATGTTTTCTTTATTAAAGATGGCAAGATTTCAATATTTGCCTATAAACATTGTACTGGACTTATACCAGTCAATGGTACTGCCTGTGCTTTTATATGGCTGTGAAATTTGGGGATATAGTGATTTAAAGCTAATGGAAAGTTTTCAGCTTAAATTCTTTAAGCATCTTTTTCATTTAAATCGTTCTACCAAAACAGAATTGATATATGGAGAACTAGGAATGTATCCTGTGTCAGTTCAAGTGCATGCACGAATGATAAAATTCTGGTCATCCTTACTTTCTCCACAAACAAACAAATATTCATCTAGATTGTATCAGGTATTATATGATTTATACAGAAATCAGGGTTTTACATCCAGGTGGTTGATGTGTATACGGGATATCCTAATAGAAACAGGATTCGACTGTGTGTGGGAGACACAAAAGTTTTCGTCTGTTCACAGTCTCTGTAGAAATGTTCGTAATTCATTAGAAGACATTTACAAACGTGCATGGAATGATGCTTTAGAATCTAGTAATAAGTGTTTATTTTACAGAAATTTTAAAACAGAGTTTCGCCGTGAAAAATATATTAAGATGTTACCTGATGTTTATATATACCCACTGATTCGGTTTCGCTGTGGCAATCATAAACTCATGATAGAAATTGGCAGACGATTTGGAATACCTCACGATGAACGATTCTGTCGGGACTGTGACCAGAATGACCTTGGTGATGAATTTCATTTTGTAATGAAATGTAACAAATATAACGACATTAGAAATCAGTTTATACCTAGAAAATTTACATATACAAAGTCCGTATTTAACTATTGTCGTTTGCTTTGTGGTAGTAAGAAAGTGTTGCTAAACTTAGCGAAGTTTTTGAAACTTAGTAAAGTTGTGTAACATTACATTCAGTATGTTAATTATAGGGAAAATTTTGATGTTTGATTTGTTTCATTTCTATTTGTTTGATTTGTTTCAAGTCCTCCATGCCCCAAAAGGGGTCGCAGGATTAAAATCTTTGAATCTTTGTGTGTGTGTGTGTGTGTGTGTGTGTTGTGTTGTGTCTGTGTGTCTGTTGTGCGTGCGCGCGCGCGCGCGCACGCGCGTGTATGTGTGGGTGTGGTGTGTGTGTGTGTGTGTGTTGTAAAAGAAAAGACCACAGTGCAGCTGTGCATAACACAGATGGACAGGAAAGTTGCATGAGAACTCCCTGTCTGGGCACTCTCATCCCAATCCTTGGTCATAGCCGTTCAGTGTCGTTCTGATGAAACTGTGGCACGCTACCCCCCATCACTCTCTATGCAGCAGTCGGACGGCCTTTAAGCTGCAGTCTCCAAAGGACGAGCACCACATGGCGAGTCTCTCCGGTTGTCTGTCATATGAGTGTGGATGCGTTGTGCTGCGGTTATGCCCCTGACAAGTCAGGACCAGCACATCCGACTTCGGCTTGTTTTTATGTCAGAGTGAACGCTCTCCTAGACTGTTTGCTTTACTGGGCTGACAAGTCCAGTCTACCCGGCTATTTGTCCACAGTTAGAGATGGTTTGTTCACTGGGGTGACCTTCCCCCGGCAGCCTTCGTCAGTGCCTCTGGGGTTCCTGTCTGAGTGAACGAAGAAGAAGAAGAAGAAGCTGATGATGATGATGGTGATGATGATGTGGATGATGATGATGATGATGATGATGATGAAACCGCGGTGTGCACCAACCCCCCTGAAGACCGATGCAATGATGCTGTGATGAGCAAGTCAGCCATTCTTCTGCACTGAGACATTCTCAAATTTATCTGATATAAAAAGATAACAGAAAAGTCATGTCATGTTTACATCCCAGCTATCCATCAAGAAAAAACAAGAACTGGGTTTTGTTTTGTTTTTTCGTCAAAAATGCATCAAGCACACATTTGTTCATAGTGGCCATCCAAGAGGTGAAATAATGACTAAAAAAAATGACTATGCCAGTTTAAATTTTAAAAAAAAGAGGAAAACCAGAGTACATGTCAATTTCTAAAACTGAAAGACCAGTTGAAAACAAGTTCGGAGTAATCTTTTGGGTTTTTTTTAAGTGTAATTAGTTCCCACTGATATCGATAGCATTTCATATGCTTGATCTTGAAATAACACACTGTCAGTGGGCTTATGGAGTTTGTGTTCTTGTTTTTGTCGTTGCTATACTTCTGATGTCTAATATCATGTAATCCAATATTGAGAAAATATCTGACGTTTAACGCATGAACCCTCTGTATGAACTGTGAAGCTTCTTTGTTTTTTTAGATGGTAAACACGTAAAAAATTAGTCGCTCGTGTGAATATCTTTGATCACAGTTTACAGCACATGAAAACTAAGCTAAATAGAAGCATTCTGCAGATCAGGCAGAGAGTGAATGAGTGGAAGACAGAACGAAATGTCCAGCAATGAATTTTCAGAGGCCCACAGTTTTCAGATATCGTAACTGAAGGTTCTTCTGTCACATTACAGTAGTGGAAGGATGGAGAAAGGGAGGAGGGGAGAGGAGGAGGGGTGGGGGAACGAAGGCGCACAAGACAACTGTTCAGAAGAGTGGAGGAGGATTTTGTCGTGACTCTAAAATGGTGACCGCTTTCTTCGTCTTCGTCAGCAGCGTTTCCGCTTCCTGTTTGACGTGTATTGACTTCCGATAATCCAGACGCCATTGTAAGACCACGTATTGGATCGAGGAAT
>CM065720.1:9911831-9920448 GCA_033310375.1 Conus canariensis
CTTCCAAGACAATCCCCAAACAGCCCCTGTCTTTGGAATAACATTCCTACTTCGTCTATATACTTCTCATCAAATAGCCAGACAGCTTGGACCAAGAAAATCGAAGGCCCTTCCAGCATTTCATGCCTTTACTGGATGTGACACAGTGTCTTTTTTCAGCAGCAGGGGCAAGACAAAGAATACATGGACTATCTTTCCTGAAGTGACAGACTCCTTCCTGGCCATCATGGACAGACCATGTTCACTGACAGATGCTCTGTTGGAAACCTTCGAGAGGTTTGTTGTACTCATGTACGAACGTACGGGTGCACTCCATAAAGTTGACCAGGCTAGAAAGAAACTGTTTGCCCAGCAAGGAAGGCTCCTTGAGAACATTCCTCCAACTTCAGCAGCTCTTAGACAACATCTTCTCCGTGCTATCTACCAAGCTGGACACGTCTGGGGTCAGTGTCTAGCAAAACAACCTGTGCTCCCATCTCCTGCAGACTGGGGTCGGAAAAAGAGGGACAAATGTGGCAGCCCGTGTGGACAACTCTTCAGCAGGCACCGGATTCATGTCGTGAACTGGTTCATTGTAGATGCAAGCAAGGCTGCAAAAGACGTTGCAAATGTGCGAAGGCCAACCTGCAATGTACCGCCCTCTGCGCATGTGGTGGAGACTGCTACCAGGACAAGTGAGCTGATTTGAATGTGACGTGAGGGAAAGCAAACTTTTTTCTTTGGAAGAAAAATGTGTGTGTGTCTGAATCTGATTTATGTCATTTGCTTGGCACTGACATTCACAAACTGTTTCCCTTTCATGTTCATCGGAATATATGGTGCTTTAGAGTTATATGATATATTTAACAAACCACATAGTATATTGATAGCGAATGAGTCCTAAATAGGTCAAATCTTGCCATATAAAAAGGCAACTCAACAGTCTGTCAACTTAGGTAATAAGTATATAGACAATCAAGTACTTGAAACCCCATCTTTCCCTTCTAGAAGCAGCTGGATTGGTCAAATCTGATACCAAAACATGTACAGATAAGCCATTTAGTAGTCAAAAATACTTGACCTACTTGTTTTTTAAATGACAAAATGCTTGTTTTCATTTTCAAAAATAAGTTTACATCATTTTTCTGCTATAAGGTAATCACTGTTAGTTATGAACTTTGCAAACTACGTGGAGCAAAAAAAAAAAAAAAAAAAAAAAAAAAAAAAAACTGTAAAAAATGGAAATAATAAGATTTTAAGGACTTTTACCTACTTTTAAATGACCTACTTTATTAGAGTCTTACAAGTTAGCTTCAATATAGACTTGTCTTCATATGTCTCATCAAATACATACTCAGGGTTATTCTGAAGCAGTTTTTTTGTTGCAAGAATACATTGTTTTGTGCAAAAACCGAAAAAGAAAGAACATGACACACTGACCTAATTAAATGAATGACCACGCCCTCCAGAGGTCACGCCCATTGTGTTTCCCTCTCTAATCAGAAAGGGTCTAGGTACCCACATACTAAATGGCATGCTTCTACTATGAAGTGCACGATTCACTGATATTTACTACCTTGACTGTCCCAAATTCACTGTTTGACAGCTAGTTAGTGTAGAGCGAGTTCATGTGAACAATTTATGACGTTGCTGACCAGTGGTCAGTGTCATTGACCAGTGGTCATTTTGACCCAATTTCACTGTTTCACTGCTAGTTAGTGTAGAGCGAGTTCATGTGAACAATTCATGACGCTGCTGACCAGTGGTCAGTGTCATTGTCAAGGAGGAACAAAAGTGAACTTCATAAGGCTTAATTTCCCTACAAATATCAGGTGTCCCTGTGGCTCAGTGGTTAAAGCGCGAGTCATTAAGTGGAAAATGAGCATGTCCAGAGGGTCATGGGTTCGAATCCCAGCCATGGCTCGTCCCAAGATGGGAAAAAAAAAGGGGCAGCAGAGGGACATCCGGAGTCATGAACCGGGTGTGGCCCAACCCCCCTAGAGTGTCAGGAGATAAGGGCCGAAACACTTGCTTGAAGGGGGCTTCTCTTCTGAGGACTCTCTGCTGCCACGCTCTCCACGAGTTTCTTTCTACTGATGCATGGGTAAACCATTGACTTCCGGGAATAGGCCGGAGGACGTCCGGGAAAGACCGGAGGACACTGGGAAAGACCAGAACCAAGGGGTCTGTGGGCTGGCTCCCCACTTTGCCTTAAACATGTGGCTACTAAAAATAAAAGGAAAAGATGCTCCCAGGATTCACCGAAAGGGGGAGAGAATGATGAATCCATCGGTGCTCAACCAATCATGACTGCAAATCCCAAACGGACTATGAACATGGACCAAATGGAATATCCATGTGTCTGTGGAAAGCGTTTCGCTACCACCCGTGGCATGAAGATCCACAGAACAAAGATGGGATGTGTGAAGACTCATCTGAATGAGCAGCAGCGCACTGCATCAGCAGATAAGACGTCGGAAGACCAAGGCCAGGATTTAAACCACAGTGCCAAGGACATCCACGCTGTTGGTTCGGATGAGGAATTTGCACAGGCCCTCGATGCCAGGCGCCTGAAACTCAACCTGCCACGAGCAAACGAAACTGAAGATTGGGAGAAACTGGATGCAAAAATCGTCCAAAGACTCGATGCACTGATAGGGAAAAGCACCCTGGAACACAAACTAGCCACATATGGGGACATTGTGTATGCCACATGTAGAGACGCCTATGGAGCAAAACTACCCAAAGAGAAAACACCTCCAAAGAAATCCAGACGCCAAGAAAAGATGGACAAGATCAGGGTCCAAAAGAAAAACCTCAAGATGCAAATGAAGACCGCACTGCCAGCTGAAAAACAAGGCTTGGAAAAACTGTGGAAAGACCTGAAAGAAAAACACAGTGCCCTCAGCAAAGCGGAATCTGCGAGGAAGAGGAAGAGCAAAAAGAAGAAGACACAAGAGCGCTTCTTCAGAGACCCCTTCCAGTTTGCCAGAATACTGTTTGAGCAGCCAAAATCTGGGACCCTAAGTGTGGACAAAGGAGTTCTTGAGCAGCATCTGAGGAAAACATACTCTGACCCACAGAGCAAAGCACCACTCGACATTCAAGGTCTGGTGTGGCCAACCAACCCTGAGGAACAGTTCAATGGCAAGCCTCCAACGTTGGCGGAAATCAAGAAGGTGGTCGACAAAGCCAGAGCCAAATCATCACCAGGGCCAAACGGAATACCTTACCAGCTTTACAAGAAATGTCCCAAGGTGCTGGAGTGGCTCCACAGGCTGCTGCGATCGGCTTGGAGAAACCAGAAGATCAGCGGCCAGTGGATGACGGCAGATGGTGTGTACATCCCCAAAGAGCAAAACTCAAGTGACATTAGCCAGTTCAGGCCAATATCACTACTGAACGTCGAAGGGAAAATCTTCTTCTCTGTCATGGCAGCAAGGCTGACCAAGTACCTGATGGAAAACAAGTACTTGGATGTGTCAGTCCAGAAAGGTGGCATCCCAGGCGTGGCTGGCTGTGTAGAACACGCCACAATGATCTGGGACGCAATCCAAAAAGCAAAAACAGAAAAGAGAGACCTGGACGTAGTGTGGCTTGATCTGGCAAACGCATATGGATCTGTGCCCCATGAGATGATACAGTTGGCTCTTGAGATGTACCATGTGCCAAAGAACATCCGCGACATGCTCAAGAAGTACTTCAGTGGCTTCTCAATGCGGTTCTCTACCAAGGAGTACACAACAGACTGGATCAACTTGGAAGTGGGTATTGCAATGGGCTGTGCAATTTCCCCAATACTGTTCGTGCTGGCAATGGAACTCATCTTGAAAGCAGCAACAAACAACGCGAGACAAACAGACCTTGGCGATGGATACAAGATGCCTCCTCTCAAGGCCTTCATGGATGACACTACAGTGATTTCATCCAGAGAAGACGAGACACGTCATGTGCTGGAGAGGCTGGACGACATAGTTGCCTCATCCAGAATGAAGTTCAAGCCAAAGAAATCACGGAGTCTCTCACTGAGGAAAGGAAAAGTGGCCGGATCTGTGGTCTTCAGTGTTGCCAACCAGGCCATTCCAACAGTCACAGAAGAACCAGTCAAGAGCCTTGGAAGATGGTATGATGATACGCTGAAAGACACACAAAGAGCAAAAGAAACCAAGCAGATGGCGGAGGAAGGCTTGGAGACCATTGACCAGTGTGGGCTCCCTGGCAAATACAAGGTCTGGTGTCTGCAGTTCATGCTGATACCAAAGCTGCTATGGCCTCTGATGATATACGACATCTGCACCAGCATAGTGGAGGCAATGGAAGCCAAAATCAACAAGTTCACAAGGAAATGGCTTGGTGTCCCACCCTGTCTGACTGACATAGCGCTGTACTGTCGCCAAGCAAAGCTGAAACTACCCCTGAAATCCATCCTGGAGGAATACAAAGCAGGGAAGATCAGACTTCAAAGCATGCTGGAGGACTCAGGAGACAAGGTGATAGAAGCAATTAAGCCCCAGCTGAAGACAGGCAGAAAATGGAAAGTTCAAGAGGCGATGGATTCTGCAAAAGAGAGTCTCAAGATCAGAGAAATAACAGGACACACTCAGACCAACAGACAGGGACTGGGGGTGACCAAAACTGAATGGTGGTCAAAGGCCAAAGGAAAAGCCAAAAGAGACATGATGATTCAGGAGATGAGAAAAGAAGAAGACCAAAAAAGACTCCAAAAAGCAGTCCAGCAGAGCCAGCAAGGGCAATGGACAACGTGGGAGAATGCACTCCAAAGAAGTCTCACTTGGAATGACATTTGGCACATGGCCCCTCTCAGGATCAGCTTCATTCTCAGATCTGCATATGACCTTCTGCCCTCAAATGCAAACCTGGTGAAGTGGGGGAAAACAGACGATCCTGCATGCCCCCTCTGCCATGAAAAACAAACAGTGGAGCATGTCCTAAGCTCATGTAAAGTAGCCCTGGCTCAAGGAAGGTACACATGGAGGCACAACCAAGTGCTCAAAGAAATTGTACAAGTAGTCTGGGCTAGTACCAACACCACAAAAGGGAAAATCAGGACTCCAAAAGCACCCGCAACATTCTTCACGGCAGGAGGCAGCAAATCATGGCCAAGAACAACAGTGCCACTCGAAACATGCAGGCAGAGTCTGCTGGACGGGGCAGATGACTGGGAGTGCACTGCAGACCTCCCAGAATGGAAGAGTCACCCAGAGATCATCAGCAAGAGTGGCATGAGACCAGACATAGTAGTCCACTCTAAGTCAACCAAGCAGCTGATCATGATCGAGCTCACGGTGCCATATGAGAACAGAATGGAGGCAGCTCAAATCTACAAGACTGAAAAGTATGCTGATCTGGCAAACAGCCTGAGGAGAGAAGGCTATCAGGTCAAAGTCCTCACTGCAGAAATTGGAGCTAGGGGGTTTGTAGGAACGTCTGCATACAGCCTCATGAAACAGCTCTCAGTTGCAGGGAAGGAAAAAACCAGAGCCCTGAAAGCAATGGCAGAAGCGGCAGAGAGGTGTTCAAGCTGGATCTGGTCAAGGAGGAACAAAAGTGAACTTCATAAGGCTTAATTTCCCTACAAATATCAGGTGTCCCTGTGGCTCAGTGGTTAAAGCGCGAGTCATTAAGTGGAAAATGAGCATGTCCAGAGGGTCATGGGTTCGAATCCCAGCCATGGCTCGTCCCAAGATGGGAAAAAAAGGGGCAGCAGAGGGACATCCGGAGTCATGAACCGGGTGTGGCCCAACCCCCCTAGAGTGTCAGGAGATAAGGGCCGAAACACTTGCTTGAAGGGGGCTTCTCTTCTGAGGACTCTCTGCTGCCACGCTCTCCACGAGTTTCTTTCTACATTGTCCAGTGGTGATTTTGGCAAAACTTTACTGTTTTACAGCTAATTAGTGTAGAATGAGTCCATGTGAACAATTCATGATGTTGCTGACTACTGGTCAGTGTCATTGCCCAGTGGTCATTTTTGCCTCATTTCACTGTTTGCTAATTTCTGCGGTAAACTTTGCGCGCGCACGCGCGCGCGCGCGCGTGTGTGTGTATGTCTGTGTGTGTGTGTGTGAGAGAGAGAGAGAGAGAGAGAGAGAGAGAGAGAGATTTCCATGCGCATACTTTTTACTTTTGTGGGAGTGGGAGAGAAAGATTTCCATGCTCAGACTTTTTATTTATTGTAAATAAACTTTAAACAGCGTTTAACAGTACAGTCCGTGTAAGTATTGCCGAATGGTGTGGAGAAAGATTTTGGAATAACATTTCTAACTGAAGGAAATGCGCACTTCACAGACAGTTCATTTTACTACCTTGGACGAAAATATGCACGCCTATCGCACACTGACAACGCGCGCTTATGGTATATGTGCGTATGTAGTCAAATTACCAAACGCGCGCTTATTGGACGCACCCGTGTGTGCGAGTATGTGCGAGCGAAGTGCGCATGCATGTAATTTGTGTGCGTGAGTATATGTGCGTGCGTGCTATATCTGTCTCCTAATATAAACCTAACAAGCAATTGTTATATATCAACGGAAAGGGTAAAGCGCGAACTTTGTAACGAGCATAGAATTAAATACATTTTGGGTAAAATAGCAACGCTACCGTTACAGAAACAACATAAGTAAAAGATAGCAGAACACAATCTTGTTTACGTTTGTTTGGTTAGTATGACAACAGCAGATGAGGAAGAAAAGGGGCATAACACTTCGCTCTTACTTTGAACAGATGCAGAGAAAGCCTGAGGTATTCAATATGTGCAATGCAAGTGAATTCTTTTTTTCTTTTTTTTTTTTATAGGAAATTAAATCATTGCACACAGTACACACTTTTCACAGTTTTGGCTTCGAATGATAAGATGTATAAAACTATTAAATACACAGTACAAATAAATCAAGCTCAGATTCTTTTCGATAAACTTGTACACCTTTACCCCACTCATTTTCTGAACTACTTAACTGAACCAGTTCTAAAACCAAATGTCATTCTCCTTCTGCCCGATATATTGGTGAAGCAGGAAATTCCACACGTGCCTTCCAGTGCCAGACAGGTCTCTGTACTCGGACTACTCTGGGGTCACAAAGGTCATCCCTGGTGCATGTAAACTTACGCTTCCAGTGGCCAGAACCCTGTTCAAAATATTTATGGCAGCTGCATCCCCTAGACGGTAGACGAGAGAACATGGGAATTTTTTTTTTAATAGTTGTGCCGTCATGGAGGCACGGCATGTCCGGGCAGAACAGCAGTGCTGCCGTCACCAGGGCACGGCTTGTCGTGAACGGGTCGACAGAGTTGCGGTCACTATCGCACGGTGCGTCGCGAAAAGGAAGGAGAGTCGCATCTCTTTATCTACCGTCTCTGCAGTCTCTGATTATTCTTCCTTGCAAAAACTGTTTTCAGACAGAACCTGTAGTTATGGAAGCGAATTAGACAATCACAGCGGGGATTAGTATGTAAATTAGGCTAAACAGCCAATCGTTTTTGGAGTTTAATCTAATTTACATATCATTCCCCGATTTGACTGTCTGAATTGCTCCCCAAAATACAGGCCCTGGCGTTATACCCTGTTGTTAACTACAGACACCTGCAGTGTAGATCATGACACTACAGCAACACTCGCATTAAGCTGATGAATCTCGACTGCGTGGTGTCAGTCTTCCCGCTGAGCCCACAGCCACTCACTCTGGGTCAAAGTCAGTCCAGGACTGAACAATCCATCACCTCCGTCAGGAATCGAACCGGACCTCAAAGCTAATAGTTAGCAGTCAATCAGCAAAATTGGGCCAAAATCACCACTAGTCAATGGCACTGACCACTGGTCAACCACATTATAAATTGTTCACATGAACTCATACTACACTTATTAGCAGTCAGTGAAGTTGGGCCAAACTGACCACTGGTCGTGACAATGACCACTGTCAATCACTTCAGAAATAGTTCACATAAACTCGTATTACATTAAAAAAAATTTTTTTACACATCAACAATTATCTTTGTTTTTATACATTAACAGTCAGATTTGTTTTTACACATCAAACACATCAACAATCACCCTTGTCTTTACACATCAACACATAAAAAAATCACCCTTGTCCTTACACATCAACAATCACCCTTGTCTTTACACATCAACACATAAAAAAATCACCCTTGTCCTTACACATCAACAATCAAAAATCACCCTTGTCCTTACACATCAACAATTACTGTTATCTTTACACATCAGCACAGCAACAATCATCCTCGTCTTTACACATCAACAATCACCTTTATCTTTACACATCAGCACAGCAACAATCACCCTCGTTTTTACATATCAACAATCACCTTTATCTTTACACATCAGCACAGCAACAATCACCCTCGTTTTTACACAGCAACCATCACCCTTATCTTCACACATCAGCACAGCAACAATCATCCTCGTCTTTACACAGCAACCATCACCCTTATCTTCACACATCAGCACAGCAACAATCACCCTCGTTTTTACACAGCAACCATCACCCTTATCTTCACACATCAGCACAGCAACAATCATCCTCGTCTTTACACAGCAACCATCACCCTTATCTTCACACATCAGCACAGCAACAATCACCCTCGTCTTTACACAGCACCATCA
>CM065720.1:9920548-9948048 GCA_033310375.1 Conus canariensis
CCCCGTGGTCATTTTGACCCAATTTCATGTTTCACTGCTAGTTAGTGTAGAGCGAGTTCATGTGAACAATTCATGACGCTGCTGACCAGTGGTCAGTGTCATTGTCAAGGAGGAACAAAAAGTGAACTTCATAAGGCTTAATTTCCTACAAATATCAGGTGTCCCTGTGGCTCAGTGGTTAAAGCGCGAGTCATTAAGTGGAAAATGAGCATGTCCAGAGGGTCATGGGTTCGAATCCCAGCCATGGCTCGTCCCAAGATGGGAAAAAAAAAGGGGAGCAGAGGGACATCCGGAGTCATGAACCGGGTGTGGCCCAACCCCCTAGAGTGTCAGGAGATAAGGGCCCGAAACACTTGCTTGAAGGGGGCTTCTCTTCTGAGGACTCTCTGCTGCCACGCTCTCCACGAGTTTCTTTCTACTGATGCATGGGTAAACCATTGACTTCCGGGAATAGGCCGGAGGACGTCCGGGAAAGACCGGAGGACACTGGGAAAGACCAGAACCAAGGGCTCTGTGGGCTGGCTCCCACTTTGCCTTAAACATGTGGCTACTAAAAATAAAAGGAAAAGATGCTCCCAGGATTCACCGAAAGGGGGAGAGAATGATGAATCCATCGGTGCTCAACCAATCATGACTGCAAATCCCAAACGGACTATGAACATGGACCAAATGGAATATCCATGTGTCTGTGGAAAGCGTTTCGCTACCACCCGTGGCATGAAGATCCACAGAACAAAAGATGGGATGTGTGAAGACTCATCTGAATGAGCAGCAGCGCACTGCATCAGCAGATAAGACGTCGGAAGACCAAGGCCAGGATTTAAACCACAGTGCCAAGGACATCCACGCTGTTGGTTCGGATGAGGAATTTGCACAGGCCCTCGATGCCAGGCGCCTGAAACTCAACCTGCCACGAGCAAACGAAACTGAAGATTGGGAGAAAACTGGATGCAAAAATCGTCCAAAGACTCGATGCACTGATAGGGAAAAGCACCCTGGAACACAAACTAGCCACATATGGGGACTTTTGTGTATGCCACATGTAGAGACGCCTATGGAGCAAAACTACCCAAAGAGAAAACACCTCCAAAGAAATCCAGACGCCAAGAAAGATGGACAAGATCAGGGTCCAAAAGAAAAACCTCAAGATGCAAATGAAGACCGCACTGCCAGCTGAAAAACAAGGCTTGGAAAAACTGTGGAAAGACCTGAAAGAAAAAAACACAGTGCCCTCAGCAAAGCGGAATCTGCGAGGAAGAGGAAGAGCAAAAAGAAGAAGACACAAGAGCGCTTCTTCAGAGACCCTTCCAGTTTGCCAGAATACTGTTTGAGCAGCCAAAATTGGGACCCTAAGTGTGGACAAAGGAGTTCTTGAGCAGCATCTGAGGAAAACATACTCTGACCCACAGAGCAAAGCACCACTCGACATTCAAGGTCTGGTGTGGCCAACCAACCCTGAGGAACAGTTCAATGGCAAAGCCTCCAACGTTGGCGGAAATCAAGAAGGTGGTCGACAAAGCCAGAGCCAAATCATCACCAGGGCCAAACGGAATACCTTACCAGCTTTACAAGAAATGTCCCAAGGTGCTGGAGTGGCTCCACAGGCTGCTGCGATCGGCTTGGAGAAACCAGAAGATCAGCGGCCAGTGGATGACGGCAGATGGTGTGTACATCCCCAAAGAGCAAAACTCAAGTGACATTAGCCAGTTCAGGCCAATATCACTACTGAACGTCGAAGGGAAAATCTTCTTCTCTGTCATGGCAGCAAGGCTGACCAGTACCTGATGGAAAACAAGTACTTGGATGTGTCAGTCCAGAAAGGTGGCATCCCAGGCGTGGCTGGCTGTGTAGAACACGCCACAATGATCTGGGACGCAATCCAAAAAGCAAAAACAGAAAAGAGAGACCTGGACGTAGTGTGGCTTGATCTGGCAAACGCATATGGATCTGTGCCCCATGAGATGATACAGTTGGCTCTTGAGATGTACCATGTGCCAAAGAACATCCGCGACATGCTCAAGAAGTACTTCAAATGGCTTCTCAATGCGGTTCTCTACCAAGGAGTACACAACAGACTGGATCAACTTGGAAGTGGGTATTGCAATGGGCTGTGCAATTTCCCCAATCTGTTCGTGCTGGCAATGGAACTCATCTTGAAAGCAGCAACAAACAACGCGAGACAAACAGACCTTGGCGATGGATACAAGATGCCTCCTCATCAAGGCCTTCATGGATGACACTACAGTGATTTCATCCAGAGAAGACGAGACACGTCATGTGCTGGAGAGGCTGGACGACATAGTTGCCTCATCCAGAATGAAGTTCAAGCCAAAGAAATCACGGAGTCTCTCACTGAGGAAAGGAAAAGTGGCCGGATCTGTGGTCTTCAGTGTTGCCAAACCAGGCCATTCCAACAGTCACAGAAGAACCAGTCAGAGCCTTGGAAGATGGTATGATGATACGCTGAAGACACACAAAGAGCAAAAGAAACCAAGCAGATGGCGGAGGAAGGCTTGGAGACCATTGACCAGTGTGGGCTCCCTGGCAAATACAAGGTCTGGTGTCTGCAGTTCATGCTGATACCAAAGTGCTATGGCCTCTGATGTATACGACATCTGCACCAGCATAGTGGAGGCAATGGAAGCCAAAATCAAACAAGTTCACAAGGAAATGGCTTGGTGTCCCACCCTGTCTGACTGACATAGCGCTGTACTGTCGCCAAGCAAAGCTGAAAACTACCCCTGAAATCCATCCTGGAGGAATACAAAGCAGGGAAGATCAGACTTCAAAGCATGCTGGAGGACTCAGGAGACAAGGTGATAGAAGCAATTAAGCCCCAGCTGAAGACAGGCAGAAAATGGAAAGTTCAAGAGGCGATGGATTCTGCAAAAGAGAGTCTCAAGATCAGAGAAATAACAGGACACACTCAGACCAACAGACAGGGACTGGGGGTGACCAAAACTGAATGGTGGTCAAAGGCCAAAGGAAAAGCCAAAAGAGACATGATGATTCAGGAGATGAGAAAAGAAGAAGACCAAAAAAGACTCCAAAAAGCAGTCCAGCAAGAGCCAGCAAGGGCAATGGACAACGTGGGAGAATGCACTCCAAAGAAGTCTCACTTGGAATGACATTTGGCACATGGCCCCTCTCAGGATCAGCTTCATTCTCAGATCTGCATATGACCTTCTGCCCTCAAATGCAAACCTGGTGAAGTGGGGGAAAACAGACGATCCTGCATGCCCCCTCTGCCATGAAAAACAAACAGTGGAGCATGTCCTAAGCTCATGTAAAGTAGCCCTGGCTCAAGGAAGGTACACATGGAGGCACAACCAAGTGCTCAAAGAAATTGTACAAGTAGTCTGGGCTAGTACCAACACCAACAAAAGGGAAAATCAGGACTCCAAAAGCACCCGCAACATTCTTCACGGCAGGAGGCAGCAAATCATGGCCAAGAACAACAGTGCCACTCGAAACATGCAGGCAGAGTCTGCTGGACGGGGCAGATGACTGGGAGTGCACTGCAGACCTCCCAGAATGGAAGAGTCACCCAGAGATCATCAGCAAGAGTGGCATGAGACCAGACATAGTAGTCCACTCTAAGTCAACCAAGCAGCTGATCATGATCGAGCTCACGGTGCCATATGAGAACAGAATGGAGGCAGCTCAAATCTACAAGACTGAAAAAGTATGCTGATCTGGCAAACAGCCTGAGGAGAGAAGGCTATCAGGTCAAAGTCCTCACTGCAGAAATTGGAGCTAGGGGGTTTGTAGGAACGTCTGCATACAGCCTCATGAAACAGCTCTCAGTTGCAGGGAAGGAAAAAACCAGAGCCCTGAAAGCAATGGCAGAAGCGGCAGAGAGGTTGTCCAGTGGTGATTTTGGCAAAACTTTACTGTTTTACAGCTAATTAGTGTAGAATGAGTCCATGTGAACAATTCATGATGTTGCTGACTACTGGTCAGTGTCATTGCCCAGTGGTCATTTTTGCCTCATTTCACTGTTTGCTAATTTCTGCGGTAAACTTTGCGCGCGCACGCGCGCGCGCGCGCGTGTGTGTGTATGTCTGTGTGTGTGTGAGGAGAGAGAGAGAGAGAGAGAGAGAGAGAGAGAGAGAGAGATTTCCATGCGCATACTTTTTACTTTTGTGGGAGTGGGAGAGAAAGATTTCCATGCTCAGACTTTTTATTTATTGTAAATAAACTTTAAACAGCGTTTAACAGTACAGTCCGTGTAAGTATTGCCGAATGGTGTGGAGAAAGATTTTGGAATAACATTTCTAACTGAAGGAAATGCGCACTTCACAGACAGTTCATTTTACTACCTTGGACGAAAATATGCACGCCTATCGCACACTGACAACGCGCGCTTATGGTATATGTGCGTATGTAGTCAAATTACCAAACGCGCGCTTATTGGACGCACCCGTGTGTGCGAGTATGTGCGAGCGAAGTGCGCATGCATGTAATTTGTGTGCGTGAGTATATGTGCGTGCGTGCTATATCTGTCTCCTAATATAAACCTAACAAGCAATTGTTATATATCAACGGAAAGGGTAAAGCGCGAACTTTGTAACGAGCATAGAATTAAATACATTTTGGGTAAAATAGCAACGCTACCGTTACAGAAACAACATAAGTAAAAGATAGCAGAACACAATCTTGTTTACGTTTGTTTGGTTAGTATGACAACAGCAGATGAGGAAGAAAAGGGGCATAGCACTTCGCTCTTACTTTGAACAGATGCAGAGAAAGCCTGAGGTATTCAATATGTGCAATGCAAGTGAATTCTTTTTTTCTTTTTTTTTTTTATAGGAAATTAAATCATTGCACACAGTACACACTTTTCACTGTTTTGGCTTCGAATGATAAGATGTATAAAACTATTAAATACACAGTACAAATAAATCAAGCTCAGATTCTTTTCGATAAACTTGTACACCTTTACCCCACTCATTTTCTGAACTACTTAACTGAACCAGTTCTAAAACCAAATGTCATTCTCCTTCTGCCCGATATATTGGTGAAGCAGGAAATTCCACACGTGCCTTCCAGTGCCAGACAGGTCTCTGTACTCGGACTACTCTGGGGTCACAAAGGTCATCCCTGGTGCATGTAAACTTACGCTTCCAGTGGCCAGAACCCTGTTCAAAATATTTATGGCAGCTGCATCCCATAGACGGTAGACGAGAGAACATGGGAATCTTTTTTTTTACAGTTGTGCCGTCATAGAGGCACGGCATGTCCGGGCAGAACAGCAGTGCTGCCGTCACCAGGGCACGGCTCGTCGTGAACGGGTCGACAGAGTTGCGGTCACTATCGCACGGTGCGTCGCGAAAAGGAAGGAGAGTCGCATCTCTTTATCTACCGTCTCTGCAGTCTCTGATTATTCTTCCTTGCAAAAAACTGTTTTCAGACAGAACCTGTAGTTATGGAAGCGAATTAGACAATCACAGCGGGGATTAGTATGTAAATTAGGCTAAACAGCCAATCGTTTTTGGAGTTTAATCTAATTTACATATCATTCCCCGATTTGACTGTCTGAATTGCTCCCCAAAATACAGGCCCTGGCGTTATACCCTGTTGTTAACTACAGACACCTGCAGTGTAGATCATGACACTACAGCAACACTCGCATTAAGCTGATGAATCTCGACTGCGTGGTGTCAGTCTTCCCGCTGAGCCCACAGCCACTCACTCTGGGTCAAAGTCAGTCCAGGACTGAACAATCCATCACCTCCGTCAGGAATCGAACCGGACCTCAAAGCTAATAGTTAGCAGTCAATCAGCAAAATTGGGCCAAAATCACCACTAGTCAATGGCACTGACCACTGGTCAACCACATTATAAATTGTTCACATGAACTCATACTACACTTATTAGCAGTCAGTGAAGTTGGGCCAAACTGACCACTGGTCGTGACAATGACCACTGTCAATCACTTCAGAAATAGTTCACATAAACTCGTATTACATTAAAAAAAAATTTTTTTACACATCAACAATTATCTTTGTTTTTATACATTAACAGTCAGATTTGTTTTTACACATCAACACATCAACAATCACCCTTGTCTTTACACATCAACACATAAAAAAATCACCCTTCTTCCATACACATCAACAATCAAAAAATCACCCTTGTCCTTACACTAACAACAATCACTGTTATCATTATTTATCTTACCATCAGCACAGCAACAATCATCCTCGTCTTTACACATCAACAATCACCTTTATCTTTACACATCAGCACAGCAACAATCACCCTCGTTTTTACATATCAACAATCACCTTTATCTTTACACATCAGCACAGCAACAATCACCCTCGTTTTTTACACAGCAACCATCACCCTTATCTTCACACATCAGCACAGCAACAATCATCCTCGTCTTTACACAGCAACCATCACCCTTATCTTCACACATCAGCACAGCAACAATCACCCTCTTTTACAGTCTTTACACAGCAACAATCATCCTCGTCTTTACACATCAACATCATTATCTTGTCCTCGCACAAACAATTACCCTGTCTTTCACAGTCCACACCATTTACCCTTGCCATCACCTGCACAACAACATATTACCCATGCCGCACTAGTCACATACTAAATTACAACAGCTTACATGCCTTCACTATAGTCCAACAATTACCCTTGCTTTCAACACTTGTTCAACAACTTACCCTTGCTTTCACATGTCAACAATTACCCTTGCTTTCACTTGTCAACAATTACCCTTGCTTTCACATGTCAACAATTACCCTTGCCTTCACCTGTCAACAATTACCCTTGCCTTCACCTGCCAACCATTACCCTTGCCTTCACATGTTAACTGTCATAATCATAGGCCAATGCAAATCACACAGAAAACTGTCGTAACTGTAGAGTTGCAAAGTACCGAGAACTATAGAGCAACGCAAATCATGTATAGAATAACTCTGTTTTGACAATACAGTTTGCAAATCTCATAGAAAATTGTTACAACTATAGAGCAATGCAAACCACATGAAACATCTGTGAAAACTATAGAGCATTGCAGACCACAGGGAAAACCATGTTGTAAATAAGAGCAGTGTAAAGCAATACGATCAAGTCAAGTTGATTATAGACCGAGCATTGAGGGCTTGATCAAGGCCAAGGCTGATACAATACAATAGAACTAGTACAATGCAATACAATACAGTTGGTACGAACAATACAATCCAGCACCAAAAAAATCAAATACAGCACAGCATAATACGATATCATGTGATACAATACAACGTAGAGCACATATAGTTGTAGATTTAATGACACACAGGTATGTTCTGCATTATACAATATAGGACAGCTACAAATGTAGATGTCTTTGTGTGTGTGTGTGTGTGTGTGTGTGTGTGTGTGTGTGTGTGTGTGTGTGTGTGTGTGTGTGTGTGTGCAGTCGATACCAATGAGGTTAGATTTCACCTATCCCCCACTTCCAGAAGATGATCCGTACATCCCCACAGAGTCGTCCTTGAACCGAAAGGCGAGAAAACAAAAGGCAAGGGCGCTGCAGGGAGTGCACACACCGAGAAAGGAAGAACAGAATAGGGAAGATTGGGGAAGTGAAAGGAGGGGGGGGGGGGGGAGGGGGGGAGGGGCGGAACGGGGGAAAAAGTGAATTCTAAGTAGTCTCACCAGTAGCCTCTTCCCCTAAAAAGACATCCCTGTAGAGAAAAAAAAAAAGTGGGGTCTACAAGGAAGTCATGAGGAAAGACCAAAAGCAAGACAACAAATGCATCAATGTGTGAGTTCGCGCGCGGGGATGTGTAAATGAGCTAGAATACGTGCTTGTGCGCCCGCAGAGTGTGGGAGGGGTGAGGCTCTGAATGAATCTCCACACAACTGGTTAAACTATTTTGAATTGACTGATGTCATTTGAATATAAATCTATTACGTAGTGACATATGTGCTTCGAATATTGTACAAATGGGCATCGAAGCATTCGTTTTTAAAAAAAAATGCTCACACACATTTTTCCAGTTAATATTATGTGATTAAGCTGATTAAGTGCTGTTTTTCTAATGTTCCGGCCAGTAATACCAACTATCATTTTTAAGACGCCGAACTTCACATGAACGTCAAGATTAATAAGAATATAATTCTCAACCTTTCTCCAATATGCTAAGACAGAAGGGCACTCAAAGAAAAAATGACCTATCACGTCAACAATATCTCTGCAATATGAACATTTGTTGTCATCTATGACTTTCCTCTTATACAGCATGATGTTAGTCGGATAAATATTATGCAAAATTTTCCAGTGTAAAAGACGAAGCCTTGTTTCTTTTGTTGCACGTATAGCAAAATTCCATATTTGTGGTGTGATGTCAAAGTCAAATACTCTCTTCCAAAAACCTACCGCACAAGGCTGACTATAACTATTTATCTGCTAGTTGTTTTCGAAACTCTCTAACAGTTGATAAACGTTTGCAACAAAACACAAGAGAGCTGAGGTGAGTACTATTATCAGATAACTGTAGATCCAAATAATGCTGAACACGTATAAAACTGTTTATAGCATTGCAAACAACATTATATTCTAAGATACGACAGGATGAATTTCCCACTATATTGATTATTTCATCAAAAGATTTCAGCGCATAGTTGTTTGTCAACATATCGCCTACACTCAGTATGTTTTCATGAATCCAGTGTTTAAAAACAAGACGTTTCCTTGATACTTTATCGCACTATTGTTCCAAATCACATGAGACACAGGCAACTCTAAATGGTTGTTGTTATTTAACCAAGCACGTAAAATCAAGTTCCAAAAATGTGATTTGATAAGTTGAAATCCCTTAAAGTGTGTACTTTTTATTGTTGCATAAAAACATACACACTTTTCTCTAAATGCAGAAAATTATGTTTCTGGCTACTAGCCACCATTTAGTTTTATTTGTGGCGTTATCTGTGTCCTTGTTTGAGCTTAGTTTGACAGCCCATTGTAGCAAACATGCAGTTTGAAATTCTTTTAAATCTATCATTTTAATCCCTCCCTTTTCTGTTTGGGTACACAGTACAATTCTGTTAACTTTTCCAAATGCTTTTTTGTTGCAGTCTTTTTTTCCTCCACAAAAATCTATATAGTAATGTATTCACTTCATCAATTACGTGATCTGGTACCACTATTACTTGCATAATGTAGACCCACTGTGCGATCAAGAAGGTTTTTACAATACTCACCTTTCCCATAATACTCAAATTTCTTTTTCCCACATTGCAATCAGACGTCTACAGTTGTCAGTTCTACCCGCGCAGTTCTCTTTTAGTTCAGATGCACAAGCACTATTGCTGAAATACACACCCAAAATTTTTATTTTATTTTTAAATGTAAAACCCTGAAGGTTGTGTCCACTGTTTATTTTACTTCCCAGCCACATTGCTTCAGATTTATTTCTGTTTATTGTCAGACCTGATATAAAGGAAAACCTGTCAAATATTTCAAGGGCTAATCGCATATCGTCTTCGTCAGCTAAAAACAATGTGATGTCATCAGCGTAGAAGGCTATTAATAATGTACGAATATCGTCAGCTTTACCTCTACACTTAAACTTAATGCCCTTAATCTCAGAAGATTCCCGTAGTTTGATTGCCAACAATTCAAGGGCTAGAACAAAGGCTAATGGAGAAAATGGGCAACCTTGCCTGATTCCAGATTCCGCATTAAAAGGCTCGGAAATCCATCCACAGTAGTTCATACTGCTTACAGAGTTGGTTGTCAATACTGATACCCAATTCATGATGCGTTCCACGAAACCATACAATTCAAAGGAATTCAACATGAATTCTTTGGAAATACAATCAAAAGCATGAAAATAATCGATAGTTAATAGTAAGCCTGGTCTATTGTCTTGAGGCAGCTGATCTGCGACATCATCAATCAAACGAAGCAATGTAGATACTCGTCTTCCTTTTACATATCCAACTTGATCATCGCATATCAGATTATCTATGACACTACCTTATCGCCGTGCCAGACTTTTAGCTAGGAGTTTATAGTCCACATTAGTTAAAGGTATTGGTCGCCAGTTATTTAGATCATTCCTTGATAAACTTTTTCCTTTATGTGTAAGTGTTATAACGGCCTTACGCTGAGAAGAGGACATGCTACCTGTTTCAAATGCAACGTTAAAAGACGCCATTACATACTTACTGATACGACTCCAGAACACTTTGTAGAACTCGGCTGTTAGTCCATCACTGCCAGGACTAGAACCATTTTTCATTTCTTTCAGAGCACTTCTAATTTCGTGCTCTAAAAGATTACTATCACAATATTCTCTATCGTTATTACATAAAGAAGGTACAACGACACCACGCAAGAACGCTTGCGTTCTTTGTAACATATTATCACTATTTATGTTTTTCTTATATAAATTCTTGAAATAATCCCTCGGTGCAGCTAGAATGTTTTTTTCTGTCCCGTAACCTCAACCCCATCTGCATTTTTTACACTTTCCATAATTTTCGAGTTAGCACGAGCTTTCTCTAAACCAAGAAAAAATGTAGCGTTCTTTTCGCCCTGCTCTATCCACTGTGCACGGGCACGTACCTGTGCCGCGCGGGGTTTGTTTCTTTCTTCTAATTCTAACTGAAGTTTCACGTGTTCTCTTTTCCGCAGTGTTTCACTGCAATCTGGGTCAGTGCTGAGAGCAGTATCTAATGTGTTCAAATCAGCGTGAAGGTGTGCTATTTTTTTTCTAGTTGACAATGCTTTCTCTTTTGAAAACTTGATGGTACATTCTTTGATATTTTAACTTTTAATATTTCCCAAGTTACCTGATCGTCTTCTTCAGGGTCCTTTTCAAAATCGTCTAAAACGTTGTTCAAATAATTAACATAGTTTATATCAGAAAGTAACGAGCTATTAAATTTCCAGTACCCTTGACCATGTTCAGTATCTACAAACATAACAGACATGAAGCATCCTCTGTGATCGGAGAAAAGACACACTCTGAATCGTACTTTGCACTACTTTTTCAAAGATTGATGAGTTGGTCAACAAGTAATCTATTCCAGCAATAAATGGGTTTCTTCTTGACCAGCTAAATTCCTTCTCTTCATTATGAAATAATCTCCATGCGTCCTGTAAATCACATTCACTAAGCATCCTATTGAATCTCTGTACAATATGCTGATCATGATATTCACCACTTATTACATCATACTCATTATCTAAGACAGCGTTAAAATCACCACACACGTCAATATTACTGATATTGACATTTTTAATAACATCCTCTAGTTTATGAAAAAATACATGTTTTTCTCGTAAAATATTAGGGGCATAAACATTAACCACAATCAACTGCTTGTCCTCTGAAATCACTTTCAGGGCCAAAATTCCTTCAGATGCATACACAAGCTCAGTCTCCACAGGCAAGCCTTTTTTTAAATGAATATAACCAACCCACCGCTGTGTGTACTTTTGTCAGTAAAAGTCAGCTTCCCACCCCATTCTTTTTGCCATTTTTCATTCACATTTTCAATGATATATCTTTCCTGTAAACAGATCACGTCATACCCACTATTTTTCAAAAACTTATAAACACATATTCTTTTGTATTAGACCTTATCTCTCTCACATTCAAAGAAAAACATTAAGAGAAGATAAAGCCATTTTAGGGAGGTAATGAAACGAAAGTCCACGAGATGCGCCGAAAACCGTTCAAACATTCATCACCCATGCCCATCCCTTGTCACTGTCTGTCTGTGACTGAACGAGCAGTGGAAAGCTTGGCAGGTTTTTTCACGTTTGTCAGAATGACTGGGGGAATCCCCCTCTGGTGGGTCGTGGTCGTTTCGGAGTTTGCGACCGAGAACGTGTTGCAAAATCCAGTTTAAACTGACGTGTCAAAACCGGATCTTTTCCCTTATCCACGTCTTTTCCCTTATCCACATCTTTTCCCTCTTGGATGGTCTACCACTCCTCTTCTTTTTTCCCTGTTCCCCATGACGGCCAGAATTAAAGTCTGACTGACAGTCCTCCACCACATCAGTCCTTCCTTCTTTCTCACTCTTTTTCTGACCTGTCCCTTTCTCGTTGTCAGTCGCATCACAGTCAGTGTCATTGTCAGAAAGGGGTGAGTCAGTGTCAGATGTGTGTCCAAACCTTGTAACCAGTGGCAGAGGATCCCAAACGGACATCACTGTCGGTTCCTCACTCGCTTTCTGAATCTCACAGACAGGATCCCCTTGCGATGACCGGGTAGACGACAGGCTCTGCAGGTAACCACAGTTTCCGGACACTCCCTGGCCCAGTGACCCAGTTTCAGGCAACGATTACACTTTGTTACCCTAGTATCTCTTTTGGGCTGTTCCTTGTGATACAGGCTAGCCATAAATCCTGCAACCTTCACAGATCTATCAAGTGGTTTGTCTGGGATATCTATGAAAATAAATCGCCTTCCAGTGTAGAATAGCGTCAATTTTCCGTCTCTTTTCCTCATTTTTTCCAGAATCAAGGGAAAGCGTAAGACAGCTCCCAGCCTGACAAGAGCTGACTCGATGTCCGCCCCGTCGCAAGGCAGAGGGATATTAGAAATCCACACCTTTGTAGCGGAATGTTCAGTGTCGTCCTGTCCTCTGAGTACGAAAGGATTTTTGTCATACAAACGAAGCACAACAGCACCAAGTGACAAACCCTCAATTAGCAACTTGCTGCGTGCAGCCCTCGTCGATGGGTAAAGTCTCCACAGTCCCAAAATTTCTTGAGCATCCACCATACTTTCTCTACCACAAATGTCGAGCGCTTGAAAAAATCGCTCGTGTTCATTTTCAAAAGAAAGTGGTAAGGCTCTCTTCAACAAGAACACGGGTTCAACGTGAGAGTCCGCCATTTTGAAAATACAAGATTCAATGTTGAAAAAGAAAATAAATATAAAAATACCACAAATACAAGAGCTGACAGAAGACGGTGAGACGGACATCGAGACACAGTGGGAACACTGAAAGAAGCTCTGGCATGACGCATGTGAAGAGATCCTTGGCAAGAAGAAGGCCCAGCACGAAGAATGGATCTCTGCCAACACCATCCACAAGCTGGAAACAAGGAGAGAGAAGAAAGCTAAGCTGAACATGAGCCGAACAAGAGCAGCTAAGGCAAAGGCACAAGAAGAGCACACAGCAGCGAACAGAGAAGTAAAGAAGAGCATCAAGAAGGACAAGAGGGACTACTTTGACGACCTGGCCAGCCAAGCAGAGGCAGCAGCCAGACAGGGGAATCTGAAGGACCTGTACCTGGTGACCAAGAAGCTGACGGGTAAGTTCCAGCAGACAGACAAGCCAGTGAAGGACAAGAACGGAAACCCAATGACAACAACCGAGGAACAGCTGAAACGATGGGCAGAACACTTCAGGGAGCTGCTGAACCGCCCCGCCCCTGACGCACCACCAGACATCCCACCTGCAGAGACAGAACTGCCCATCAGCTGTGACAAACCCTCAAAGGCAGAGATCAAAAAGGCCATCACGACTCTGAAAAATGGGAAGGCTGCAGGGCCGGACGAGATACTAGCAGAAGCCATCAAAGCAGACATAGAGACAGCTGTCAACATGCTATACAGCCTCTTCAGCAAGATCTGGGAGAAGGGGGAGGTACCGGCTCAGTGGAAAGAAGGAATCATCATCAAGCTGCCGAAGAAAGGAGACCTCAGAGACTGCAGCAACTACCGAAGGATCATGCTCCTGTCAACGCCAGGCAAGGTTCTCAACAGGGTTCTACTGGAGAGACTGAAAGAGGCTGTCGACCCCAAGCTCCGAGACCAGCAGGCAGGCTTCCGGCAGAACAAATCATGTGCTGACCAGATCGCCAGCCTGCGCATCATCGTGGAGCAGTCCTGGAGTGGAACTCCCCCCTCTACATCAACTTCATAGATTATGAGAAGGCCTTCGACAGTGTGGACAGAGAGACGCTGTGGAAGCTGCTGAGGCATTACGGAGTCCCCGAGGACATGAACTGCAGGACTGCCCACGCTGGCCAGCTGTCCGAAAGTTTCGAGGTGAAGACCGGAGTTCGGCAGGGATGCCTGCTGTCGCCGTTCCTCTTCCTCCTGGTCATTGACTGGATCATGAAGACAACTACAACAGGCAGGAACAACGGTATACAGTGGACACTCTGGACGCAGCTCGACGACCTCGACTTCGCTGACGACCTGGCGCTCCTGTCACACAGCCACAGCCAGATGCAGGACAAGACCACTCGCTTGGAGACCACATCAGCCGGGACAGGGCTCAAGATTAACAGGAAGAAGACCGAGCTGATGAAAATCAACACCACTGCCAACACACCAGTCACACTCGGTGGAGAACCCATCAGGGAGGTGGAGTCTTTCGTCTACCTGGGAAGCGTGGTTGACCAACAGGGAGGCACGGACCGAGACGTCACAGCCAGAATCGGCAAGGCAAGAGCAGCTTTCGTCATGCTCAAGAACACCTGGGCATCTGGAGGAATCAGCATAAGAACCAAACTCCGCATCTTCAACTCCAATGTGAAATCAATTCTGCTCTACGGATGCGAGACGTGGTGGACAACACAGACGATGCAACAAAAGATTCAGACATTCTTCAAAACCTGTCTGAGGCGCATCTACAAAATCCGATGGCAGGACAAGGTCCAAAACGAAGATCTGTGGGAGCGTGCGGGACAGGAACCAGTGGCCAAGCAGATACTGCGAAGGAAGTGGGGCTGGATGGGACACACCCTCAGGAAGCCAGCATCCAGCACCACACGCCAAGCCCTGACCTGGAACCCGCAGGGAAAGAGAAAGAGAGGCCGGCCTCGCAACAGCTGGAGGCGAGACACTGAGGCGGAGTTGAAACAACAAGGGACAAACTGGACTGGAATGACCAGAACAGCCCAGAACAGAGTGTGATGGCGAAGGGTCGTCGATGGCCTATGCTCCACCGGGAGCGATGGGCATAAATGAATGAAATGACCACAATGACCGCGAAAATCCGTCCAGCCAAGACACACAGAAATTCAACAAACCTTTATCACCTAAAACTATCCCACAGAAACACATCCAATAAAAGCAACGCAGAAAAAAAGCTGAACGGTAGCACACGAAGAAAAAAGCGGCTGTCGACTTCGAAGCCTCGCTCTCGAATCACTCGTATTACTCTAATTAGCAGTCAAACGGTCAAATTGGGCCAAAATGACCACTTGTCAATGACACTGACCACTGGTCAACCACATCGTAAATTGTTAACATGAACTCGTACACTAAATAACAAACAGTGACATTGGGTAATGACCACTGGTCAATGACACTGACCACTGGTCAGCAACGTCCAATTATGTTCACATGAAGTCGTTCTACACTAATTAGCAACCAAACTGTGAAATTAGGCCAAAATGACCATTGTCAAGGACACTGACCACTGGTCAGCAACGTCATAAATTGTTCTCACGAACTCGTTCTTCACTAACTGGCAGTCAAACAGTGAAATTAGGCAAAAATTACCACTGGTCAAGGACACTGACCATTGGTCAGCAACGTCATAAATTGTTCACCTGAACTCGTTCTACACTCACTAGCTGTCAAACAGTGAATTTGGGCCAAAATGACCACTGGTCAATGATATTGACCACTGGTCAGAAACGTCATAAATTGTTCACATAAACTCGTTCTACACTAATAGGCCAAATGACCATCGATCAGTGACCCTGGATAGTAATAATACTAAGAAAGAGGACATAATTTCACACAGGGATCATTTCACTAGATAGTCGCAACGCGAAGCTACTAACTTCTGAAACGTTACTATTACTACTATCTTCTGAAATCACTACTATAATTTTCATAAGTTAGTAGTATTACTACTATCTTCTGAAAATAATAGTAGTGTTTTCAGAAGATAGTAGTACTAGTAACGTTTCAGAAGATAGTCGCCTGACAAACGTGCACCTTGGGGGATGGTTTTGGAGAGGGTGTTGTGACGAATGACGTGGCCAAACCATGCCATCTTCCGTCGTTTAACGGTTGCCAGAAGTAGTTCGTGGGGCCCAACTAGGTTGGTGACCAGGTTCCGCACATAATCATTGGTGCAATGGCCAATGACCAATGATTAGACCAATGCCTCAACTATCTACCTAGTTATTAACCTGCCTAGCCTCCTGCATGGCAAGCAACCTTCCTACCTATGTATGTACGTACATACCTACGTATCTGCCCACTTACTGGCCCGTATAGCTACGTACCTGTCTCGCTATCAGACTTCATACCTAATTACCTACCTATTCACTGACCTACCTACCTACCTACCCACCTACCAACCTACCTACTTACCTACCTACCTATCTTTCTGACATGCTTGAAAATCAAAATTCAGCGATTTTCCACACGATTTTTTTTTTGGGTGACAGTTAAAGTCGTAATGGATGTTTTAGCAACAGTAAAGTTCGTCTCTGTGAGTGTGTGTGTGTGTGTGTGTGTGTGTGTGTGTGTGTGTGTGTGTGTGTGTGTGTGTGTGTCTTGCTCGCTCGCTCGCTCGCTCGCCCACTCACTCGGGCGCGCTCTGTCTTCCTATGTGTCTGTCTGTCTGTCTGTCTCTATCTCTCTGTCTGTGTGTCTGTTTGTCTGTCTGTCTGTCTGTCTGTCTATCTGCCTATCTGTCTATCTATCTGTCTGTCTCTCTCTTCGCTCTCTCTCTCTCCCCCTCTCTCTCTTTCTCCTTGTCTGTATCTGTCTCTGTCTCTCTCTCTCTCTTTCGCTCTCTCTCTGTCTCTAACTCTGCTGTCAACCCATTGCCTTATTGCTTTCTCCCAGATTGGATCTCGCCTTCTGACAAATTCATCCGTTCCATTTGCTGAAAGTTGCCAAGGTGTAAAGTTGGTTAATTCAACCGAATTGCTTCAGCGGGTGTGGTGATCGATCCTATTCCAGAATCAAAGAATCCAGGGATTTTCTTAATCTGTGTGAGAGAGGAATGAGATGTATTTGTGGAGTGTGCGCATGTGTGTGTGCGCGCGTGTGTGCGCGCGTGCGAACGTGCGTGCGTGTGCGCGCGCGTGTGTTTGTGTCTTTGTGTGTGTGTGTGGGGGGGGGGGGGGGGGGGGGGTAAGGATATGTGTGAATCTGTATGCTTTTGTGTTTGTGTATGTCTGTGTCTGTGCGCGCATATCTATGTGTATGTGGTGGTGTGTGTGTGTGTGTGTGTGTGTGTGTGTGTGTGTGTGTGTGTGTGTGTGTGTGTGTGTGTGTGTTTCGGTGTCTTTCAGATTGACTATCTTCGTCTCTGTCTCTGTCTTTCTTTCACACCACACACACACACACACACACACACACACACACACACACACACACACACACACACAGAGAGAGAGAGAGAGAGAGAGAGAGAGAGAGGGGGGAACAGACAGACAGACAAACTGACAGACAGGCTGATAGACAGACAGACAGACACAGAGGGACAGACAGACAGACGTGCAGAGACAAAGACAGAAAAAGAGAGAGAGAGACAGAGACGAAGAGAGTCAATCTGAGAGACTCCGAAAGAGAGAAAACAAACCACCTGAAACGTGCTGGGCACGGTGTGAGAGAACTCAGGGTCAAAGTGCTTAAGGCCATGTGAAATGAAGGTCAGCACGTGGTCTGTGACGTTTCCGGTACATTGCTCTCTTTCCCTAATTGAGCCACATTTAGCTGATGCGGGCCAACCGAGTGCATCTCAACTTGGGGCAAGTAACTGATTTGGTCTCAACTTTTTTTTTAACTGAAAATGGTAGAAAATTAAAAATAAAATTGTAAGAATTTTTTCTGCGCAGAAATTAAATTCCTTTCCTGTCTTCTACTACGTTCAGTGGTTTTCTGACTGCTTTTTGGTTTTTTGTTGTTTTTTTTTTGTTTTTTTTTTGTATAGCTGCCAATTGTTCAGACCATAACGTTCGCGTGATTTCATATCCAACACTGACAATGGAAACTGAACAAACTGTAGGAATTTTATTTCTCAAATTGATGGAAGGAGTATACTATTTTCGATGACGGCAGCTTCGTCATCGTGGTAATGTTCAAACCAACCACGCTATGTCATATTCCCAACTGAATGAGGACACGTTGAGGGCATACATACTTTCCTCAAGTTTAGCGCATGTCCATAAGCCAATGAACAAGAGAAGCTTTGAGCGACAGAACGTTAGAACCGTTTGCAAACGGAAAGCAACAGAGAACGCTGACAACGATCGGCAAATAGAGTCCACAGAATGTTGCAGGGACCCAGAAGAGTCAATATCTCCAAACAATCCGATTCCATCACCTCTTTTGAATCAAATTTTTAAAGGAATTTAAAGTAACTCCGCCGAATAACATGAACAGACAAATTACAAGACAATACACGGCGCGTTTCGACCTCTTAAGTCTTCTTCAGGCAAGATAAACAACATTCAGGGCAAAGAAAACGAAGAAGGGGCACCTAAGATAAATGAAACGAAATACAAAACAGTGAAGGATAGCAGTCTGTATGAATCAGAGTCGCATCACTTTGAAACTACCTCTTTTGAATGGCGATGTACAGGGAGAGACGAAAAACGTTGTCCCCTCTCCCTCGTGACAAACAGGAAGTGTTCGTTGTCTCTTCATGTCAGTCTTTGTTGTTGTGCATGTTGATATGTATATGTGTTGGTTAAGCGTGAAAAACACCACTCAGGTACAGTTAAATAACAAAGAAACAAAACCATTACTGCACAGGCTAGTGACGTGTATGATTTTTAGCGTTCCATCAGTTCTGGAACAAGAGAACTGAAGTGGCATGCTGACATGAACGTTATGTTAAAAAGAAAACAAAACGATCCTAAGCGCCGCAAAATGTGCAAACGTGTCATTTTCGTGCCGCATTCGTAGAGGTGCCGCGTACGTATATATGGCTTTACGCCGTTAACATAATGCTCCAATCATTGCAGGGAGCAACAGGCTGGTCAGCCATTAACTGTTCGGACCAGGTTGGTCAGCTGAGGGCCGGACGGACATTCTCATTCCTCCAGAATCGCCAGCTGACCCTGCACTCATTCCGCGATGGTAATAGAATTGTGTATCATTGTTCCTGGCATACCATTTGCAGAATTCTGATAATTCGTTTTGCTGTGCCGTTAACAGAATTGTGATGACTGCCGTTACCGCCGCGCTGCGGACAGAACTTGTGATAAGTCATTCTGCTGTTGGATGATAGAGCTGGAATGTTTCAGGTGGACAGATGATTCGGTTGATGTGACAAAACAGACGTGTCAAGTCTTAGAAATATGTTTGGACATTGCCATTTCAGCCATACCCTCTCCTCCTCCCCCCCCCCCATCCCCATCACCTCTCTCTCTCTCTCTCTCTCTGTCTCTCTCTCTGTCTCTCTCTCTCTCTCTCTCTCTCTCTCTCTCTCACACACACACACACACACGCACACGCACACGCACTTACGCACGCACGCACACACACACACACACACACACACACACACACACACACACACACACACACACACACACTGAAATAATCCAAACTGGAATTATGGAATGAATTTTCAAATGTCTTTTTGATAACGTTCTAAACGTGGGACAGAAATTCCTTCATTTGAAAGAAAAGGAAATGTTCTACGACGAGGTTTTTTTCCCTGCTTTTTTGTTCGACGTTTTAAAATTTTCAGTTTTCGGAAATATGCTAGCAAATTGCTTATTTTTACTTCATAAATAAACTAATAGCAAAATACACCCACGCGCGGACGGTTACAAAACATCAACCCACGCGTGCACACACGCATACACACACACACACACACACACACACACACACACACACACACACACACACACACACACACACACGCACACACACACACGCTACACACCACAATAAAAGAATGTTGGATTTAGACAGATATAAATCGAATAAAACAAGATGAAACCGCGCTCGCTTCTCTGTCATAAAATATTAATCTAGAATGCTTTTTCAGTGAATAATGAGAGCATGAGTTTTTTGTTGCTTTTTTCCACAAATACATCAACACTGTGTGTGTGTGTGTGTGTGTGTGTGTGTGTGTGTGTGTGTGTGTGTGTGTGTGTGTGTGTGTGTGTGTGCGTGCGTGCGCGGGTGCGTATGTGCGTGTGTGTGTATATGTGTGTGTGTGCACATATGTGTGTGTGTGTGTGTGTGTGTGTGTGTGTGTGTGTGTGTGCGCGCGGAGCGCACATATATGCATGCGTGCGTGCGTGCGTGTGTGTGTGTGTGTGTGTGTGGTGTGTGTGTGTGTGTGTGTGTGTGTGTGTGCCCGCGCGCGCGCACGTATATGCGTGTGTGTGTTTAAGCGGGTATGGTAAAGTTTCCTATCATGAAACTGGGTATCCTTCCCTCACAGCCACCGTCCTTTTTACCTATGCCTTTTTTTAATGTCTACTACCCTCCCTCCCTTCCTAAATGATTTTGACCTTTTCATGAGTGTTGTGTGGTGTGTGTGTGTGTGTGTGTGTGTTTGTGTGTGTGTGTGTTTGTGTGTGTGTGTGTGTGTGTGTGTGTGTGTGTGTGTGTGTGTGTGGTTGTGTGTGTGTGTGTGGTGTGTGTGTGTGTGTGTGTTGTGTGTGTGTGTGTGTGTGTGTGTGTGTGTGTGTGTTTTGTGTGTGTGTGTGTGTGTGTGGTGTGTGTGTGTGTGTGTGTGTGTGTGTGTTGTGTGTTTCTGTCGTCTGTGTGAGTATGAGTGTGTGTGTGTGTTGTGTGTGTGTGTGTGTGTGTGTGTGTGTGTGTGTGTGTGTGTTGTGTGTGCGTGTTTCTGTCTGTGTGTGTGAGTATGAGTTTGTGTGTGTTTGTGAGTATGAGTGTGTGTGTGTGTGTGTGGTGTGTGTGTGTGTGTGTGTGTGTGTGTGTGTGTGTGTGTGTGTGTGTGTGCGTGCGTGCGTTTATATGAATGTGTGTTTGTGTGTGTGTGTGTGTGTGTGTGTGTGTGTGTGTGTTATGTGGTGTGGTGTGGTATGGGTGTGTGTGTGTGTGTTTGTGTGTGTGTACGCGCGCACGCGTGCGTGCGTGTGCGTGTGTGCGTGCATGTGTGTGAGCGCGCACGCACGCGTGTGTGTAGGTGAGTAGAAGAGTAGGGAGAACGGTTTGTGGGAAGGTAGTGGGATGTTGATGGAGGCTTCTCCCTGTGACAGAGTGATGAGGAAGGGAAGGGGTGATGAGGAAGGGAGGGGAGGGGGGGGGGGGGGGCGGGAAGGTTGCCAAGGGATTTTCACTGCAGTCTGATAGGGAGAGAACTGGCGCCAGCCGTTTGGGGGTTATTTCCCTTGTATACCTTTTATTTATGTATTTACTTCTTTTCTCATTTGTTTATTAATTTATCTATTTATTCATTTTGTTGTTTGTTTGTTTATCAATTTATCGTTTATTCATTTATTCAACTTTGTTGTTTCCTTATTTGTATACTTATGAAATATCAGCAAACCCATTTGTCTATAATTATTGTGTTCATTCATTTATTGTTTGTTTTCATTTATCTACTTAGCTGTCTGTTTGTTAGTTTATTTTGTATTTCTCACTTTTTGTGTGTTTATTTTGTTTCTCTCACTTTTTGTGTGTTCATATATAGACGTACGATGGCGTGATGCCCACTGAGCAATCATCCCACTCTCTCTCTCCTTCTTCTTCTTCTTCCGTCTCTCTCTCTGTCTCCATTCTAATTTGTTCATGTCAGTTTTAATAGTGGTGGTGGTGGTGTGCATGTGTGTGCATTCATAAATAAACGAACGTCATGTATGTATTTAGGGATAGTGAATGAAAATGACTAGAGGAATACTTTGTATTTAACATCAACAAATGACTCTACAACTCAAGTGCGTGAGCGTTGACTTTTTCCTTCTTCTGTTCCATTCGTACTCTAGTCTCTTTCTCTTAAGTAGATTTTTGTACGTTTGTTTGTTTGTGGTGTTTGTTTCTTGCATACTCTTGTCTGTCTGTCTGTTTGTTTGTCTGTTTGTTACCTGTATGCTCTTCTTTGCCTTCTTAATGGGACTGCTCCCTCGCCACGCTTTCCGCCTTTCCCAGACTCATCAGCACCCAGCTGTTTATATCAAGTCGCCACGGGGCAACGCACCACACGAGACACTGCACAGCTGCCGAATCACTTCGGAGATGGCCATTGGTGCTTATTCTGAGCCTAAACACAAACACCATCTACTTAGCTCCCTTCATGTAACGATCATTACTTTGTCGTGGTGCCAGTGTTGAGAGAGTGTACCTCTCGGGGGGGGGGGGGGGGGGGGGGGGGGGGGAATGCTGGATGGCTTTGTTCGCGTTAGCCGTCGTTCCAGATGTTGGTGCTAGTTGTTGTTGGGTTTTTGTTGTTTTTTTTTTGTGTATTTTTTTAACTACTTGGCAGGCCTTTGTTAACAATGAACAAAGAGAGGTCACTCTGATTAATGACAGTCACGGGAAACCAAAGATTCTGAGCCAGGGAGAGATCAGTTTTCTTTCCTTTTCTTTTCTTTCTTTTTTTTTCTAAATATTACCCAACTATATACAAACACACACACACACACACACACACACACACACACACACACACACACACACACACACACACACACACACAGATATATGAAAGTAAAGACACGATACGAAACAAATAACAAAGTCATGTTGCGCTGTCCTTTTATCGTTGCATCCACTTGGACATATTGTTTTCACCCGTGCCTGATAGTTTGTTTGACAGCAGCATCATGGAAAACAACACTACTGTTGTTAAGCAGCATATGAAAACATACTGACGATTCCGATAAACGCTGTGCCAAGACAGAATGGAGCCCCAGGACCGACCTAGTACAGATCTGGATCATAGGGCGGATCCAGGATCTGTCCGTACGTGTCGGAGGTCTGCGCTATTCTGATTGCCCTTTTGCGCGTTCAATCGTCACCAAGCTAAATGACTGGATGAGCCTTAATACGACAATTTTCTTTTATCGGTTTAAATATAACATGAATAAATAAATGAATTAATAGATAAATTTATCGATCATGTATCTATCTATCTATAAACAGCACATATGTGTATGTACGTATATATATCTATAATATATATATCACATACATAATTATGATATATATACTGCATGTATATTACACATAATAATTATGTATATATATATATATATATATATTATATATTATATATATATATATATATATATGTAGAGAGAGAGAGAGAGAGATTAAAAAAAAAAACATATACACGTAATGTAATTTATGTACCAACAGTAAGCATAAAGCCTTAACGAAGGGTCAGTCACTCTCGAAGACTTAATCTCTGAGAAACAAGTGTTGGTACATTCAGATATTGCCATTTTAGTCGTTGACCAGCTGAATGATCAAATTATTCGTAGCTCAAAGAATGGTTATTTTCCTGCAGTTTCAGTTATTACTCCAGCCAGAATTCTGTAAACGCCTTAAGTCACAATTTATAACAACGGGTGTCAAAGTATATCCAAAGCGTGAATTTTTCCAATGGTCGCGGATGGAAATATAGGATGTCGCTGCAGTTCTGCTCACAAGGAATGAAGAACGCATCTTATGGCTTGACCATAAGCGTTTCTCTCGCCATTCTGATGATTCAGGAGCCGTGGTGCGTGTTAAGAAAAAAAAACAAAAAAAAAACCCTAATCTGTTAGCGAGAAGGGCTCGAGGGAGAGCGCAGATCACAGTCACGGTCGACCTCCATCCGGGATCCCCATTTGACCCAGTATTGCGCCACAGACCCTCACCTCAACTGAACGGGTCTGTCCATGGAACCACATCCTTCTTTTCACCGAGCTTCGCTGATGCCTTTTTTGTGTAATTCAGCCCAACGACAAACGAAGCAACAGACGCAGTTAACAACATGACCTCCTTGGCAGAGATGAAACTGCAGAGAAGGGATGGCTGCCACTGGGACATGGCCTGATACAACTAGAAATGTAACAAGGCAGTAAAATATCCAGTCAGATGCAGCTATGCAGCTAGTCTCGGCGAAAAATGTCACAATGGTTACAAAGTTCGTGCACGGTGTTTTGATGAGGAAAGACTTTGTTCAACAGTAGCTTTGTACCCAGATTGGGGGGGGGGGGGGGGGGGGGGGGGGGAGAGAGAGAGAGAGAGAGAGAGAGAGAGAGAATTAGTTCGTGAGTTCAACATTGTATACCATAGCCTACGTTATTGTTATTATACGTTATTGTTATTATAAATACTTATATAGCGCCTATCCTCGGCTAGAGACCAAGCTCTAAGCGCTTTACAATCCACACTCTTTACACAATGGGCTGCCTACCTGGGCAGTCCCAACTGAAGAGCTGCCAGCTGGCACGTCATTCAATCATTTCCCATGTCATCCAGTCAATATTGCTCAATAATCGTTCACTCAGTTTCCTTACTTCTTTCATTCTTTCCATTTCTCATGCAGAATGCATGCTATGTGTAACGTGTCATCCATACCAACGTTGAAGGAATATATTATAATAGTAGAAACATTTTCAAACCACAGATATGAACTTTGACGATATGAGCGCTTCTATAAAACTGACAGTATCCCACGAAAATATCACTGTCTAATCTTAACGGCTAGACAGACAGAGAGAAGATGGGGGAAGGTGGATGGGGGGCAGCGTGTGAAGCGGTCGGGGCGGGAGGGAGGGGGCAAAGGGAAGAAGGGGTGGGGGCAGGGAGTTGGGGAGTGGGGAGACGGAAGTGCGGCACACAGTCAATCGCAGAGAGGTAGCTCAATTTGCGCAACACTGCGACGCGACATTATTTTTCTGGGCAATTCTTCACAGTTGCCATAGCGACTGAGCGTTCCTAGAAAAGGTAAAGCCAAACATTAAGAGGACAGAAAAGCAAGCCATCATGAGTGGTAGTAATACATAAACTGGCAGTCAGTCGTGAGTAGCATCTCCCTCACTCTTTTGTTCCATCAGCAGACCATATACACAGAGACCCTGCTGCTTCTCCATCTCTCTTCGGCTCCAAGCGACGATTCGTTGCTGTAAGCAATCAGACATCGCTGCGTCATTGACCTTTTGGGTGGAGGCAGTTTATCTACAAGTTCCATTCAGATTCTTATTCATTTCCTCATTCGGTATTGAACACTGAGATGGAGCGTATATGTTGTAACTGTGGCATTGACCTTTTTAGGGTGACCCGTTATCCGTTATTATTCGTCTCTGTCTGTTTCAGCTCACTTCGTTGGGTTGATATGTTTAGCAGAACGTGACCTCCGTTATTATTATTATTATTATTTGACGTGCTCATTGTCAATATTCTGAAAACTACAACTTATGATAATTATGATAACAATAATAACAACAACAACAATAATAATAATAATGATAATAAAACAACAACAACAATACTAACAATAAAAACGCGACAGCAGATCCGGAAAATACAGTGAAAGAGAGGACAAGAGTGAAGAGGAAAGCGCGGAGTTGAGGGGCCGGGGGGGGGGGGGGGGGGGATAGGGGAAGGCAAGAGAGGTGGGTAAGGGGGTGCATGTGTGTGTGTGTGCGCACGTGTGTGTGTGTGTGCGCGCGCGCGCGCGCGTGCGCGTGCTCTCAAACAGAAGCAAATACGCAGAGAGAGAAAGACAAGACAGAGAGTAACGGGCAGACATATCACGAACAGAACGGCAATTCAGAGAAGCACAACCCATTGCATTTGATGCAGACCCGTGCTTGCGCAATATGGCGACAGTTCTTCACAGACATAACTTCTTTTCCTCCTTCCCGAATATTGCCCATATTTAGCACGAGAACAAAACATCGTTATTACGATCCAGACGACAGACACCGGCACCTACATACTAGGCCTCGTAAACAGACACTAACTATATCGGCAGGGACAAAAAAGAAATACGCTTTTTGCCAGTCCTAGATGAACAACCTTTCATATAAACACATTGATTGGCAATCCTTATCAACATAGATTGTCGGAAGCTCCTCATCTTGTGTTTGTCTTTGTGTTGGGTCGATTATGATCAGGAAAGTAAAACGCGCGCGCGTGTGTGTGTGTGTGTATGTGTGTGTGTGTGTGCATGTGTGTATGTGTGTGTGTGTTGTGTGTGTTGTGTTGTGTGTGTGTGTGTGTGTGTGTGTGTGTGTGTGTGTGTGTGTGTGGTGTGTGTGTGTGTGTGTGTGCGCGCGCGCGCGCTTCACCTTTTCCCTGATGTAGGTATTCTTTCATTTCTCAGACTGGTTTGCCTATTGTTGGCAAATTCCCCGTCACTGATTTCATTGTTGTGACGTGATCTTTATGACGCTTTACACACGTAGCCTGCTCTTCCAATAAATGCTTGGAAAACGTAACCCAGATGAAGATGTATCATCTAACGAATGAAGAAAGAAAGAAAGAAAGAAAAAATGAAAGGAAGAAAGAAAGAAAGAAAAGAAATAGAGAAACAAACAAAAGAAAAGAATTAACTAACAATTGAGGAAGAAAAAGAAAAAAGCCACGATAAGAACATGGAACTATATGGATTTTAAAACAAAGAAAACAAAGAAAACAAAAGGGGTGGTAGGAAATCAACTGGTCAACATTGAGAAAGTAAGAAAGAAAAAAAAAACAATTAAATAGAATTTTTTTAAAGAGAGAGAGGGACAGGTGGAGGAGGAGTAGGGGGGGGGGAAGAAGAAGAAGAAGAAGAAGAAGAAGAAGAAGAAGAAGAAGAAGAAGAAGAAGAAGAAGAAGAAAGCAAGAAAGAAAGAAAGAAAGAAAGAAAAATGGAAAGATGGAAAGAAAGAAAGCGAAAACAGAGGAACAAACAGCCGGCAAGCAAAATAAAGAAACATTTATTAGACAAATCCAACTCATTTCAATGAAAAGAGAGAGCTGTATGCTTTAACAATACACAACAACAAATGATACAAAGGGGAAAAAAATGACAGGTATCAGGAGAGCGCGAACCTCCACAAGGTTGAGTAGTCTTTGCTGGCTCACTGTATCCAGGTTGTCATTGCGATCCTACCAAATCCTACAAATTCTTTGATATCAGTCCGTTTAATCAGCCGGGTTTTGTTTTTTTTATAATCTTTTTCATTGAAATCCATATGCTATTTCTTAAGAAATCTACACAAATATTCAAGATTTTCCTATCTCGCAGAATTCAAGAAAGTGTACAGAAAAACTTGGATCCGCCCTTTGGACAGAATCCGGACCAATATCTAAATTTTTTTTTTCCAATCGTCCAAGGACTGTATTCCATCTTCCTTTTGTTTTGTCAAAATCGGCTCAGTAGGCTAATAGAGCGACAGACAAGCCCGCAGGTGAAAACGACACCTTTATGCAGGGGGGAGAAAGCAAACAAACAAACAAAGTAATAAAGACAAGTTTAAAAAAAAACACGCAAAAATAGAAAGAAAGGTGGAAAAAGAAAGCACAAAAAAACCCAGAGGATGCGATGAATCCTAATCATTCCTTAGAGAATAGACAGCTGCATGTTTCACCACAAAAACAGACCAGCTAACGAAGAGACACACGACTTGACAA
>CM065720.1:9960548-9963048 GCA_033310375.1 Conus canariensis
GTACAGACTGTCTTCACTGTACTGATGGACAGAGGTATACAGACTGTCTTCACTGTACTGAATACAGAGTGCCGTCACTGTACTGAACAGATGTACACATACAGCCCTCACTGTACTGAATAGATGTACACATACTGCTCTCGCTGGACTGAACAGATGTACATATACAGCCCTCACTGTACTGAACAGATGCACACAGACTGCTCTCGCTGTACTGAACAGAAGTATACAGACTGCCCTGCTCTCATTGAACAAAGGTATACAGTCGCCGTCTTTGTACTGCTGACAAAGTCGGGCAGGAGATGGACGAGGTGTCAATTAAAGCTGCTCTGCCTCTTTTTTTTTATTTCTCTCCGTCTCAGCACAGCGTCATTTCCTGCTCAGAGGGAGGGGATCACTTCCTGCTAAGAAGGAACGGATCATTTCCTGCTCAGAAGGAGGGGCTTATTTCCTGCTCAGAAGAAAGGAATCATTTCCTGCTCAGAAGGAGGGGCTTATTTCCTGCTCAGAAGAAAGGAATCATTTCCTGCTGAGAAGGAAGGGATCATTTTCTGCTCAGAAGAAAGGAATCATTTCCGGTTCAGGAGGGGTCATTTCCGGCTCAGGACGGGGTCATTTCCAGCTCAGAAGGAAGGGATCATTTCCGGTTCAGGTCATTTCCTGCTCAGAAGAAGAGGGTCACTTCCGGTTCAGGAGGAGGGAATCATTTCCGGTTCAGGAGGGGGTGATTGTGTCCGGTTTTGGAGGAGGTGATTATTTCCGGTTCAGAAGGAAGGGATCATTTCCGGCTTAGGATGGGACACGTGCGTCTCAGAGGTTGGAGGGGCTCCCTCCTCCGTATCTCTCTGAGTGGCCAGCTGCATGCGGCGTTCCTCTAGATCACCGGCCTGGTCCATTTTGATGAAGCGGGATCTGTGGCGCTGCTACGTGATGCATAGCACGTAATGGTGGCTTCGGGGGTGTTTTTTTTTTCTTTTTCCAAGTGTCTGTCGATGGATTACGGCAGGGGAGTGGTGCGGAAGGGATCCAGCTCCTCGCTCTCTGATTTGAAAGCCTCGTAATGAGCGTGTTCCTGCAATAAGGTCAGCGAGAACAACATGGTCATTGAAACACGTGGAGTTTATAGCCCAGCCGAGCACGGAGGTTTATGCCAGGACGGAAACATATGATCAGCCATTGTTGTGGCCGATGCGCGGATTTTTTGTGCAATGAAGCTATGATTCAGTGTGTGCTTTGCTATGGTGTCTGGAAAAGTGGTTGGGGGGGGGGGGGGGGGGGGAGGGGGGAGGGAGGGAGGACAACGCCAAACTAGTTGTAGAGTAAAAGTCCAGATTTTTTTCCCTTGGTTTTTACGCGACTTCTTCAGGCAATCTTGAAAGCAGTTAAAACAAACCAGGAATAGAACTAGCAGGTAGCGAAGGACCTCTCTCTCTCTCTCTCTCTCTCTCTCTCTCTCTCTCTCTCTCTCTCTCGAAAAATGCGTGAACAGTTAACACCTTCCAGAGAAGTATGAAATTTTATCATGTCCACGATATTTGTCGTCTTTAATATACAAGCTTCGGCTGAATTCGTGGAAAACCAAATTTTCCCAAAATGTAGCATGTGATTGTTCAAATCTTCTATCAGTGGACCATCTTCTTTTTCATTGTTCAATATTAGCTTCATTGTATAAAGAATCGAACGTGGATGTAACTGTACATGATTCTATCAAAACAATAACCCACAAGCCAGAAACTGTGCAAATAGCAGAAGTGTTTTCCATGCATCAAATTAATAGATTTTTGTAAACGCTTCCCTTCCCCTTGCTTTTTTTTTCTTTGATAGTCTAATATCACCAGGTGTGAACAGACTCTAAATTAAAGAACTCACTCTCTCTCTCTCTCTCTCTCTCTCTCTCTCTCTCTCTCTCTCTCTCTCTCTCTCTCTCTCTCTCTCTCTCTCTGAAGGTGAAACAAATGTGGGGGAAAACTGCCATTTCCTATTTAATTAGTCCTCAGGAGGTTAGGCTGTCAGCATGAAATAAAAAAAAAAACCTCGGCAACATCAGCCTCAAAATCTGATATGTCATTACCCTCGCTAATGACAGCCGTCTGTGTTGTGCGTTCGTTCATGACCATTTTCATCATGTCTACAGAAGACAGAGATGTCGATAATTCACCTGTCTAGTTTGTGTTGTGTATTAAATCAGCATTACTTTACGCTCTCTTTGTGTTGATTTTGTTGCTGTTGTTTTTTGGTTTGTTTGGGTTTTTTTTTCGCTATCCTGCCCTGAGCGATCTTATAGTGAAATTAATTCAGCCAAAAATGACACAACGGTTTCGTTGCAATTTTACATTAAGGTTTGGTGATATCCACAAGGCATGACGAGTCTCCCGTGAAATGAATGTAGGCACTTCACACGTTTCAAATTGTGATTTCGCACGGTGTTGTTTTCAGAGTATTCTATGAAGAATGCTGCATGATTAATTCATTTCATTTGTATGTCCCATTATCTTCTTTG
>CM065720.1:9985548-9993048 GCA_033310375.1 Conus canariensis
AACCTTCTGCACTGTACATGATGTAAAAACATATTGCCTGATGAATCTAGACAGGTATTTGAAGAATGTATTGACTAGATTTAGACTTGGCATTTCTGAAATAGTAGAACATCGACTTCGTTACAAGACTCATAGTAATTCTGATTTAAAATGTCCGCTGTGTCAAAATGCAGAAGAAGATGAATTACATTTTGTTTTGTTTTTTTATGTTACTCTGTTTTGAACGATGTAAGAGCATGGTACATGCCGTCTGAATTTTGGAAAGGTCCTCGTCAGTTTAAACTGATACTGCTTATGTCATCTATGCATGAACGGACTGTTAGAAACTTGTCAGTATAGCTGTACCAGGCGTTTCAGCTGCGTTCTATTGTTGTGTCTTGAATGCAATATGGAATGCATTGTTAATAATGTAATTTTGTATTTTTGTCAGATCTCATTAGTTTTGTTTGTGTGCAGTCCTTCACGAGGGGCAATGGCCTGTGCATGGATAAACACCTCTCTCTCTCCTCTCTCTCTCTCTCTCTCTCTCCCCTCCTCCTCCTCTCTCTCTCTCTCTTCTCTCTCTCTCTCTCTCTCTCCCCTCTCTCTCCCCTCTCTCTCTCTCTCTCTCTCTCTCTGTTATTATGTGGAAAGATATACACCTCTTTCGCTCACACTGCCAGTTTTTAAAAAAACCTGGTCAGTATGGATTTCATCATAACGTAACAAAAGCAAACAAACAAACGGCTAAAGACAAAAACCCACACAAGATACATCCATGTATTCAGTAATTCAGGTTCAAGTTTCCAATTCAAAGAGTTAATGCTGGAAGGATGGAAGAAGTTCCGACTGGAAGTCAGATGATGTCCCATCAAAAAAACAAGTCCAGAGAACACTGTCTCTACGACTGGCAAAGATCTGGCAGGACGTTCATTTCAGTCAATAAGCTCGACATTACGGGAAGCCGGGCGGGGCGGGCGGGGGGGGGGGGGGGGGGGGGGGGGAGGTCCCTTTGTCGTGGAATGACTTTTTCTTAATGATTTTTTTTTTTTTAACATGCATACCCGTCAGTTTCAAAGGTTAAAAATGGAATATCATTACAGTTTCCTATTTGCTTTACAACTCGCTGACGTCAAAACGGCTCGAGTTCAATTAAGAAGAACACACTGACTACGCATATCCCAGACCTAATTCATATCATCTCACTTTGACTTTTGTCATATCCCAGACCTAATTCATATCATCTCACTTTGACTTTTGTCATATCCCAGACCTAATTCATATCATCTCACTTTGACTTTTGTCACTCAGTTCATCTTGCCCCTCGTGTCTAAACTGAATAACATCTTATAGGCTTTCAAAGGTAACCTTGCATCTTCCGTTTAAAGTACCTTTAACGAATAACCTATAAATTTCATAACAGAACTTTAAAAAAAAATATTGGATATCTACTTGTTTCATCATAAATTAAGATCGATTGGGGGTCTTCGCAGACACGCCTAAAAATGTCTTCAGGGCAAATAAATGGACGTTTTCATGGTGTAGCGCAGCATTTTCTGAGCCCCATGCTTCAGCACCGTACTGTGCAACAGGTTTGATTTGAGAATAATAATAATAATAATGTATGGATTTTATATAGCGCAGTTCTTGGGATCAACTCATTGCGCTCAGCACACACTCAAACACTCGCACTAACATGTGTTCACACACACACACACACACACACACACACACACACACACACACACACACACACACACACACACACACACACTCCTACCGACACAGGCGCACTTATCAAGTTCATCGGTTCAAGCGTAAACAATACAGTTATGCATGCAGTACATAAAAAGTCAGGTCATAATAATAGACACAGCATTCAGTTTGATGAATAAATGGAGAGACTTATGTCCTTATCTAGATCATCTTGGCATAATACATAAAAAGCACACTTAACTCTGCTCGTAAGATCTTTACAAGCGGCTGAAAAACTTATTGTAAAATGAATTCCGAGGTATCTATATATGTTAACGACTGGCATACGGATTCCACTGTAAGTCCATCGTTCTCGAACACTTAAATATCCACCCTTTCCGAAGACTATTACATTACTTTTCAATGTATTTACCCGTAGCTGAAGCGAAGTAGCAGATCGATTTAGACTATCTTATTGCGTTTGAATGCCAATGGCCGTTTCAGAGATCAGAACTGCATCATCTGCCAACAGAAAAATAAACAACTGGAGAATTTCTATGGTAAACTGTGCACCAGAGAGAGAGAGAGAGAGAGAGAGAGAGAGAGAGAGAGAGAGAGAGAGAGAGAGAGAGAGAGAGAGAGAGAGTAAAACAACCAGCACCCCATGCCCTGAAGAAAGTGTCCAGCGAACACGTGTCTGGTGCTCAAAACACAGAGGTTTGTTCTTCTTGCTTTCAGATTTTCTTCAATAGAAATTTTACTACCGCTTCACACTGCACTGAATGTCGGCTGCCTCAGACCCACGAAATCGTCTTGAATATTTGCAAACTTCACACGACTATTTTTTTTTTTTTTTTTGGGGTGGGGGGGGTGTGGGGGGTGGGGGGTGGGGGTGGGGGATTGAAATACATGACTGCAATCGTCACGAACTTTAACTTGCCCAAAATATTCCCACATGTGTTTGATACGTTCATCCATGACATAAACGTTTTGCTCAAAGAAGAAAAAAATAAGGACGCATTTGCACAGTTATTGACCATATATGTTGGCCGCAATGGGGGAAACACTGAACCAGCCGATGTGGTTCAGTGGTAAGAGTTGCGGGTTGCAGGCTGGAATGTCCCAGAATCGATTTCCTCGAGAGGATTTGTTTTGGGAAATTGTCGTCCCTCGTAATCCGAATAGAACGATCGTGCAATGGCCTCGGTGGCTTCGAAGGAAGACTGAACCAACAGTTCCACACGCTCAATGGGGGCGTGTCTGGTGTTTCGCTCAGATTTCCTCACTAGCTCCGCAGGTGTCTGTATCTCTCGGGCCTGGTTGGAAACGGAACGGTGAAGAATCCTAGCGTCCGCAAGTCTTTCCGTCCCGTTCTGTCCCCTTTTGCGTTTCTACCGCCCTACTACTTTCCGTCAGACCTGCTTTAGTCAAATGGTTCCAAATTGTCAATGGATAGATCTTCAGCAGCATTTAAAAAAATGAAATACTGACCAGAATACTGGGGCCGCGGCAACACAGACGTTTAGCGTGGAAGTAATACTACCGGTATAGCACAAAAGATAAGGAGGTGAAATGTCGACTCGGATCAGTCTGACCTGTCTTTGAAAACATGGACACTGCAGCGCTATCGTTGTTCATTTGTACTCCCTTGCGAACAGTTTTTGCTTCGACGGTTCATCAGATCTGGGCGCAAAGTCTCCCAGTCCTATCGTTTCTACCATATATGGCTGGTGGGCCTGATGGGTAAAGTGTTGGTATCTTGGTCCCAGGGTTTTGAGTGCAAGTCCTTGCACGAGCTCGCCAGACAGAACAAAATGTTCTCTTTGGAGGCGGGGTTTGACGTGGAGGTCCTGTGTACAGACGCGTGCATTAAAATCACTGACAAACTGTTCATGCATTCTGTTGAATCCGCGCTATCCTTCATGGAAAAGTAGGCCATTGTGTGCTTATGCACAACACACCACACACACACACACACACCACACACACCCACACACACACACAAACAAACACCACAACACACACACACAAACACACACACACACACACACAACACACACACACACACACACACACACCACCCCACACACAACACACACACACACACACACAACACCACACACATACCACGCACGCATGCACGCACGCACGCACGCACACACACACACACACAACACACACACACACCCACGCACATGCACGCACGCACGCACGCACCAGACACACACACACACACACACACACACACACACACACACACATACCCACGCGAGCATGTGCACGCACGCACGACACCCCACACATCTCTCATCATCCACACCTCTCACGCCCATCACGACACGAACGTACACACACACTACAACACACCCTACCCCCCCACTCTCCCTCACACTCTCTCTCTCCCCTCTCCTCCTCATTGCATATCGATTCTCTCTCTCTCTCTCTCCTCTCTCTCCATCATATCTTCTCTCTCTCTCCTCCCTTCGTTGCCTAAATTCATAATGACCACATAATGTGTGTTGTTGTGTGTGTGTGTGTGTGTGTGTGTGTGTGTGTGTGTGTGTGTGTGTGTGTGTGTGTGTGTTGTGTGTGTGTGTGTGTGTGTGTGTGGTGTGTGTGGTGTGTGTGTGGTGTTGTAGAGAGAGAGAGAGACAGACAGACAGACTTACTTAGACTTAGATGCTCCAGAGAGAAAACATCAAGATCGTAAAGAAATGGGACAGGTGAACTGAAGGACCGGCAGTCGTTCATTTATAAATGTTGTTGTTGTTGTTGTTGTTGTTGTTGTTGTGTTGTCGTACCCTGGCTAAAAGACTCCAGGGATCATCCAAACAGCCGAAGTATTTGAACACTGTGGTACAAATGCATCAGCTGGGGATGAGAACATTACGTGTGTGACCGTTTTTGATTACCCCGCCACAGGGCAGCCGCACTCCGACTTCGGGGGATTTCGGACACTGATAATGTTATGCTAGGAGCTTGTCACAACTGAAGACAATCCCCGCATAACTATGCTGAGCATAACACCATTTTGATGTAGCCTTGGTGTTCTAGCCTATGTCAACTGGTCTGACACAGCCTTAAGACAAGGCGGAAATGACATCAGATGTGAACAGCTTTTCTTCCTGCTGCATTCGCTTTTCCCTCTTCCACCCACCCCCCACCTTCCCCCACACCCTTCCCCTTACCTGCGTCCTTCTCTCTCTTCGCTTCATCATCACAGCTTCTGCCATAAGATATTAAATCCGGTAAACAAAAAAAAATAAATAAATAAATATTGCATGAAAAGAGCTGTGCGATCCTGTAGAAATTCGAAAAACATTCTTGGTACATTTCTGCAATTATAACAACTTTCATGATGGATGAGGGGAAAAAAACTCTTAAGAAGTGCGTGTGTGTGTGTGTGTGTGTGTGTGTGTGTGTGTGTGTGTGTGTGTGTGTGTGTGTGTGTGTGTGTGTGAGGGGGGTGGGTGGGGAGGGGGGGGGAGAGAGAGAAAGCGAAATGTAGTTTTTCCATTTAAATGCATGGGGTGTCAACACTGTTTATCATTTTGAGATTTAGAGCGTTCTCTTCCCTCCCCTTCTGTCGGTAAAAGATTTTTTTTTTACCTACTTCATGTGTGTTTCTTTTCCCCTGAAGAGCAATTCCAACAAGAAATGTAACCTTCTCTCTCTTTCTCTCTGTATATGTATACACATATTTGTATGCATTAAAGTATATATGTATGAATATCATTAAAACGCACACTTGGAGGCGGGAAGGAGCACGAGATAGACGAAGAGAGAAGTAGAGAGAGAGAAGAGAGAGAGAGAGAGAGAGAGAGAGAGAGAGAGAGAGAGGTGACCTTTATATTGCAAAGGATTGAATAGAAAAAAAAATCTATACAGAGACATTTTCAGCACAAAGTGTTTTCTCTTTGTAATTATGAACACATCCATGATCAATAACGTTTCCCCCAGTTAACACTCAAACCGTGTTTACCTCCAAGTGCGACATGACCCTGTGGTATTTCTTCCCGGCTTCGTCTTCCTTCCGTCCCCAGCTGTCGTCCCTTGTAAATCATGCCCGGTGAACAGTCGCAGTTTGCACCCCATCCATTTTTACCTTGGGGGGCAATTTTGACTTGCGTTTTGAAATATCTTCCTGGAATGAACATAGATTTACCTCTTCATATATATCATACCTACTCATTGCTTGTCTTACAGCGAGATTTCAAACAGCAAAAGGCTCCACGGCTACAAAATCGGGAAACCCAATAGCCATCTCAGATTTATTTCCCTTTCCCCTCTGCTCCTGACCTAGGTTACCCCGAACCTTACTTAACCTGTGCCGGAATCCCAGGACTAGTAGCCTCTTCCCGAGCGTCTTGTGCGTGCTGGCATGTCGCACTGGTGAACTGGTCACCGCCACGGGAGTGCCCTCAGATTGTGGGAAAAGAAATGAATACCACCTCCATCCTCCAGCTGCGAACTTGAGCCGCAGACCTGGGACCTCTCGAGTCTGGAATCTCTTCATCTCCCACACGGGGGCCGGAATAGCTCAGTTGGTAGAGCGCCGGACTCGTAATCCAAGAGTTGCGGGTTCGAATCTCCGACGGGCCGTTTCGGTACAGAGGGACTTTTCCCTTGGAGTTAACATTGGTTCTGACTCCATTTCCCATACAGTCCTTCCAATGAGACTATAAACCGAGGTTCAGTGTGTGAACGCACGCATAACATCTTGCACACACGTAAAATCCCATCACCAACTTTCGGAAGAGAAGGCCAGTTTGGCCGTTGGTATGGATGACACGTTACGCATAGCATGCACCTTCCCTGAAGATGGAGTATGGTTGCCTTAATGGCGGGATAACCAACGGTCATGCACACAAAACTCCACTCCCTTCGTTGGGCAGATGGGATTAATCCTTGCCTGTCTATACAGGGAGTGTTCGCAGGAGTATCGGCCTGGGTACGCAGAAGATCTCCCACACCCGTTGATTTTACCGTCGCTTTCGTGTCTCTTGTTCATCAGTGCGTAAATAAGAAGAAAAAAAAGAGAGATAACTTGTGGTCCTGTAGTTAGACAATTACCTCCCTGTCTGATTCAAAGATTTCCGCTGAAAACTTCTTCATTTCGGAAGCACTTCTATCGCTCCCTTGAGTAAAATAAAGCCTAATAATTGTCGTTTAAAACCTGCATAACAAAGCGCTATCGATCTCAACAGGTGTATCGCTTACGCTGGTGCAGAAATGTGGCGTCAAGGCTGAATTTCTCCTTAGCATTATCGTCATACTGGTGCTAATGAGCCCCCATTCTTCCAGGACTTGGAGTGGCTTCCATACTCCACGGCGAATTATTCAGTGTAAAGAATGAGCAGGAGGAAATGTGCATTCCTCTTGCACGCAGGATTGATGATGTATAAGTGTGAATGAAGAGAAAGGAAAATATGATAATCATCCAAAATTGGTCCATTTCGAACCCCCAGCAGTTGTCGTTCTTCCCCCTGTTTATGTGTGCGTGTGCTCTGCTGTTGGTAACTGGTGGGGGGGGGGGGGGGGGGGGGGGGGGGGGGGGGGGGTTAACACTTGTAGTGCAGCTCGCACCAGTCTGAAGAATTGAGATGCATATTTCTTTTCAGCGGGACTCCTATTGCGCTGTGTAAGACAGCAACGCAAGGGCGGGATTTGTTTGGCGTAGAATGGTGGAGTATTTTTGTAATACACCGTACCCAAAGAGGCCATTCTGGCATCATTAAACAAACAAACGGAAAAAAAACTCGACAAACAGCAAACACAGCGCAGTGTTTGTGTGTGTCAGGAAAAAGGGACAGATAATGATTCTTG
>CM065720.1:9995548-9998048 GCA_033310375.1 Conus canariensis
TGAACAACAAAAAAGAAAACGTAGATGGGTGGGGAGGCTGATTAGATTTCGCAACAGATTCAGGCCAAATTCACTCTCTCTCTCTCTCTCTCTCTCTCTCTCTCTCTCTCTCTCTCTCTCTCTCTCTCTCTCTCTCTCTCTCTCTCTCTCTTCTCTCCTTGTTGAACAGGTCTATTTGGCCCTGTCATTCAGCTGAACTGTTCAGTGAGAGAGAAATATTGATTAGGGCAGCCTTTTAACGTGACACTGCCCCAGTTTACCATGCATCCCTCGTCGTCCCACCACGCCCAAACCCCGAGCCTGGTAAGTATATGGGACCCTGCAGCGAAGGAGAAAACGTTCTGCACAGCTGACCCAAATTTCTACCAACGTTTCTGCGAGTCAGACCGGGGTCTTTCATCTTTCCTTTGATTAGAATTGACGGAATGCATGGGATGGACGTGACGGCTAGTAAGGCTTCGGCAACACACTCCGCAGAAGAACAATTATTTGATCGTGAATGTTATCAGTATCCTGATTGTTGCCGGGTGGGGTTTTTTTTTTTGTTTGTTTGTTGTTTTGTTTTGTTTTGTTTTGTTTTTTTTTGTGCGATTTCAATCTTCTTTGAACAACAAAAAAGAAAACGTAGATGGGTGGGGAGGCTGATTAGATTTCGCAACAGATTCAGGCAAATTCACTCTCTCTCTCTCTCTCTCTCTCTCTCTCTCTCTCTCTCTCTCTCTCTCTCTCTCTCTCTCTCTCTCTCTCTCTCTCTCTCTGTTCTGGAACAGGTCTATTTGGCCCTGTCATTCAGCTGAACTGTTCAGTGAGAGGAAATATTGATTAGGGCAGCCTTTTAACGTGACACTGCCCCAGTTTACCATGCATCCCTCGTCGTCCCACCACGCCCAAACCCCGAGCCTGGTAAGTATATGGGACCCTGCAGCGAAGGAGAAAACGTTCTGCACAGCTGATCCAAATTTCTACCAACGTTTCTGCGAGTCAAACCGGGGTCTTTCCTCTTTCCTTTGATTAGAGTTGACGGAATGCATCGGGATGGACGTGATAGCTAGTAAGACTTCGGCAACACACTCCGCAGAAGAACAATTATTTGATCGTGAATGTTATGTTATCAGGATCCTGATTGTTGGTGGGTTGTTTGGGGTTTTTTTGGGTGCGATTTCAATCTTCTTTGAACAACAGAAAAAGAAAACGTAGATGAGGGGGAGGGGGGGGGGGGTTGATTAGATTTCGCAACAGATTCAGGACAAATTCATTCTCTCTCTCTCTGTCTTTGAGTCTCTCTCTCTCTCTCTCTCTCTCTCTCTCTCTCTCTCTCTCTCTCTCTCTCTCTCTCTCCTCTCCTCCCCTCCCCCCTCTCTCTCTCCACAGATAGATAGATAGATACATAATTAGATAGATAGATAGATTGTGGAATATACCTATACGTCAACTTGCCTGGGGTATGGTAGCAGGTCCTTGAGGAAGAGATGGATGAGGGCGCTTCGGTTTAAAACCTTCTTTGCTCAGAGGGACAAGTGGGAATGGGTGACAGTGGGCACTGTCACCCATTCCCACTTGTCCCTCTGAGCAAAGAAGGTTTTAAACCGAAGCGCCCTCATCCATCTCTTCCTCAAGGACCAGCTACCATACCCCAGGCAAGTTGTCTTATTGATCCAGGTCCTGCAGTCAACCAACTATTTGTATACCTATACGTGTTTGTGTGTGTGTGTGTGTGTGTGTGTGTGTGTGTGTGTGTGTGTGTGTGTGTGTGTGTGTGTGTGTCCGTCTGTGTCTGTGTATACACGCACACTCTCATACTCTCAATAGACTTTTTCAGGCAAAGAACAAACAAACCAACAAACAAACAAAAATCAGGGAAAGGTAATGTGTCCTTTTTATTGCAGATAGAGTGACCTTTTCTCAGTTTTCTCAGTTTATGGGTCAAGATCACTGCGCAGTTTGTGCATGCGTCGTTTGGTAAACAAAACGTCTGGCACATCAACCCCCCCCCCCCCCCCCCCCCCAGACATATAGATCTGAATCGATCGACAATAATAGTAATAATAATATTAATTATAATAATTATAACAATAATGATAGTAATAATGATAATGATAATAATAAATATAATTATAATGATGGTAAGTGAACTCAAACTGTTTCACACCCATGTTTTTGCTCTCTCTCTCTCTCTCTCTCTCTCTCTCTCTCTCTCTCTCTCCTCATGAGCTCTTAAGCTGACTGATAGGGCCAAATAGACCTGTTCCAGAACAAAGGAGAAGACAACCCCTGTCTTTCCATTGCAAAGAGTTATTCTTTTATCTATCTATGGGCCAGCAAATCTAGAGAAGAAAACAAAACGCTGAAATACTGATCCGCAGATGAAACAACACAACAACACACACCACACACACACACACACACACACACGCACGCACGCACGCACGCGCGCACGCGCCCGCACACACACACACACACACACACACACACACACACACACACACACACACACACACAC
>CM065720.1:10013048-10038048 GCA_033310375.1 Conus canariensis
GACACACACTCCTTCCCATCCCCCATCACCCTCCCCGCCACACCATCCACCCCTGTCACAGACAGCCCACACGCGAATCCAACACAAACAGGGGATCTAGTTGCAAAGTGAGACGACTGCAGTAACAAATTTAAAATGAATGTTAGCGAAGAACCGCCAAAAATAAAAACGTGGACAAACGAATCACAAGACAAAATACGACGCGTTTCGACTCAGACAAGATACAAACCACATTTGTTCGTTCGTTTTCGTTGTCCTAATTGTTTTGTATCTTGCCTGAAGAAGACCTAAGAGGTCGAAACACGTCGTGTTTTTGTCCTGTGATTCGTTTGTCCACTTTTTTTTTTTTTCGGTTCGCTAACATTTATTTAACAAACAGGGGAGTTAAACCAATATCACGGTACCCATGGGGAGAATTCCAGCAGGGGGAGATACAGCAGTCACACTACTACCATTGTCCAGTGGAACTGAGTGTCATGCAAAATGATGACATGTGTATTTATGCACGTGCAGCCGGTGGCCACACACTAGTCCTGTCAGTCTTCTTCGGAACTTCAGTATTTAATGTCATTTTGAATGGAAGGCTGTGTAAGCTGATTTCTTTCAGTTACATCAAGAGAGTGCATCGTATTATTATCATGATTATTATTATTATTATTGGTATTATCATTATGGATACTTATATAGCACCTATCCTCGGCTAGAGAGCAAGCTTTAAGCGCTTTACAATCCACACTCGTTTACACAACGGGCTGCCTACCTGGGTAGTACCGACTGAAGAGCTGCCAGCTGGCGCTTCATTCAGTCGTTTCCCGTGTCATCCAGTCAATATCGTTCAATATCGTTCACTCAGTTTCCTTACTTCCTTCATTCTTTCCATTTATCACGCAGGGTGCATGCTATGTGTAACGTGTTATCCATACCAACGGCTAAACTGGCCTTCTCTTCCGAAATTGGTGATGGGATTTTACGTGTGTGCAAGATGTTATGCATGCGTTCAGACACTGAACTTCAGTTTAAAGTCTCATTCGAAGGACAGTATGGGAAATGGAGTCAGAACCACTTTAACTCCGAGGGAAAAATCCCCCTGTACCGAAACATCCGGCGGAGATTCGAAACTGCAAGCCCAGGATCACCAAGGTTACGAGTACGGCGCTCTAACACTGAGCTATTCCGGCCTCCGAACGTGACTTTTAAAACGCCCGTTCCACTTTAGGTATGAATGCATACATCATTTTGAAGACAAGTTGATGGGGGACTAATTCGAATAACTTTACTTTGGCAAATACGTCGTCAGTACTGATAAGCTTTCAAAACCAGCCTTTAATTTGCTATGAAGAGAGAGAGAGAGAGAGAGAGAGAGAGAGAGAGAGAGAGAGAGAGAGAGATTAATCAGGGACCGACTCGAAGAAGTGTACTTTGGACGAATACGTTGTCAGTACTGATAAGCTTTCGAAACCAACCTTTAATCTGCTACGTTAGAGAGAGAGAGAGAGAGAGAGAGAGAGAGAGAGAGAGAGAGAGAGAGAGAGAGAGAGAGTAATAACTCAGGACCACAAAAAGAAGAGAAATGTGGTAACACAGAAAACGAACAAGACTTGAGTGTTTCCCTTGGAGACACGCCCATGATCCAATCCGCACTATCCCATCATCATCCTGACCAACGCGGCAGCTGGGCCCGAGAGATAAATAATATGTCGGAGCTATCCCACACATTTCTATTTTGCACGAAAACCCCCCTTTTCACAAACAAATCTTGTCCATCTCATGCTACTTTTTGCCAAAATTAACACCTTTTTCTACAATCAAACTTAACATGCAAAACCTCCAAAAATTGACGTAATTGTTACTTTAAAAAGGGGGTTTTCGTGCAAAACAAAAAAAGGGTGATATAGCTCCGACATATTATTTATCTCTCCATAGCATAAAATCTAAAGGTTTACAGAATTAGTCATCCTAACACAATTAACGCCCGCGGGTTTGATAGTGAGACCTTACTACTTTCTAGTAAGGCTTGGGGCGACTTGGGGTGACATGGAGGGTGACTTGGGGCGATTTGGGGTGACTTGGGGTGACTTGGGGCGACTTGGGGTGAAGGTGTCAAGCGTGCTAAAGTGGGAGGTGTCAGAGAATGTCAAAGTGGAACTGGTAGGACCACTTTGACATCTGCTCTGCCACGCGCTGAGCAGCGATTTACCCTGCTGTGTTAGCAAGGAAGGCAACGCACGCGCTGCCAATCAATAAAGCCGTTGTTGGCAGCGCCCGCAGTGTGCATTGCAGAGCGCGTTACAGAATGTACTATAAGTGCCGCTATTGATTTTGTTATACAATCTTTTACCCGGATTTATGCAGCAGCTTACTTAATTAATTTTTTAATTGTTGTTTTTAATCTGGTTTAAAAAATGAAGCCCGAAGTAGCTACAGAGCTTATTAATATACTTTACGAGTTGGATTGGGAGCGGGAGGGTGATAAAGATCAGTTAGAGAGCAGGTTTGAAGAATTAATTACTATCTTTTGAGCGCATAAATATGCGAGAAAGCGTAAAGCAGGCCGTTAGTAAAATACCAGATTTTTGGCCCCAACCGGTTATAAAGTTGTTTGCCATTTTAGTTGATAATATGGCTCCTGAAGATGTTAATCTGACTGTTTCTACTGATCCTGAAGGGGTGACTATACGCTTTAATGAAGATAAGTTTTTTCGATTAGAAAAGACCATGAATAATAAATAACAGCTGAATTTACAATTATTTTTTTTAATTGCTTTTAAAAAATGGATTGTGACGAGCTATTAAAGTGTGAGGAGGCAGCAGACCTCTGTCATAAAAAAAGATTATACTCTCTGGCTGCATGTGGGAAAACCAGGCAGTATTTAGGTGTTGAACTAAGTATTGAACAGATTCAGCAATTGTCTACATCAGACGTTGAGAAGTATTACGCTAGGTACGAGGCACAGCTAGGATCAAAAATGGTTAGATCGGTGGGGCAGACAATAATTAGTTTATATGCTAAGTTAGTAGGCAAGATAGCGCCGATTGATTCAGAAGAAGATTTAAAATATGACTTAACACAAGATCCGGTTTTAACCAAGTCCCTAGAATCTCTTGCCTGTGACATGTATTATAGATTTGGGACGTTGTTATGTCCATTCATCATGGGATTAATTACTTTCAATCATATTAATTTTAATCATATTAATTTTAATCAGACTAAAAAAATGAGCGAGCAGGAGAAGACTCCACAGGCGAGTGCCCCACAAGTGAATTCTCCACAAGTGAATTTACAGGCGAGCGTCCCGCAGGTGAGTGCCCCACAAGTGAATCCACAAGTGAGTGTCCCGCAGGTGAGTAGTGTTACTAAGTCTAAAAATCCTGGACGTGTTGAGGCCGGTCGTAAACTAGCTGAATGAACAGACTGCAAAAAGCAAACCAAGCAGCAAAACAAAAATTATTAGATAGTAATACAACATCAGCACCAGCACCGCCGCCACCAACAACAACACAATCAAACTATAAGATGTATTATTATGTGCTGGGGAGTATTGTTGTTGGCGGAGGGCTTTTGGCATACAAGCACCTAAAGCCATACTTAGCAACAAAGTCACAAACCCCCACAAAAACAGTAAAAGAACCAGCTTCTGCAAAAAAAGTACAACCTCCTGCTGTAGACCCATTTTTAATAAGTTTTTTTAATGCGTTGTTAAGTACTGGTTAAGTACAAGCTAAGTACTGGTTAAGTCAGTTATAACAAGTTAAGTGTAAGTAAAGCGCAAGTTAAGTACAAGTAAAGTGCAAGTCATGTTAAGATCTTAAGTTAAGTACTAGTTAGTACTAGTTAAGATCTTAAGTTAAGTATTAGTTAAGATCTTAAGTTAAGTACTAGTTAAGTACTAGTTAAGATCTTAATTTAAGTCAGCCAAGTTGGCTCTCCGGGGGGCCTATAGCGCATGAAAGCACGGGTTTGACGTAAGTTCGCTTGCTATTGTTAGAGTCTAGTGACTTCTTATTAACAGCAGTTGTGTTTACTTGATGAAGAGTAGAGCGCAGATTAACATTTGCGTGATAAAATACTTTGCGTTCAAAGAGAGCCTGCTTGTAGTTGTCGTGACTTATTTCTTTTTTTACAACTTCTTTACCTATGCCCTTAGCTTTCTTTATCACAGAAGTCTGGGTAGCAATACTATACATCTTTGCCCGTAAGCCAACATATTCTAGTATAACCGTCCCATTAAATTCATCCTTCATCTTTCCAATCACTTTCTTGTTCACGGTTGAATGTAAAGGCGAATCTTTTAGGATAGTCGCATGTGTCGTACCACCCATCAGCTCCTTTGGCCACTTCTATTTCCATATCTTTGTAAAAGTCTTCAGTTGGGATGTCTAGAATAAAAGAGTCGGTGTCTGTGTAAAGGACATTTGATTCTGGATACAGCGGCTTAAAGTAGTCGTATAGAAATTCTAGCATCAATAACTTTGACAACTCTAGCACGGCAAACCCGATAAACACCGGCTTGTCCAACTTCACATTCTGTTTCTTCATCATAACGCCAACCAGGCTGTCGCTAAATCTTCTAAAGTCTTGGTAGTTAGGTTTAGAGACTAGTTTAATCGCTTGTTTTTCTTTTGTAACTAATCTTACATCTTTACGATTGTGTGGATTTTCCATCGTCTTACCAAAACAACTGTTGTTCATCAACTTAAAGAAGTCTTTTTCTGATGCATCTGTGGCCTTGGTTCTAAGGTCGGTGTTCTTCATGATGTATGGTCTCATGAAAGGCTCTTGGTCGAAAGTAATTATTCTGTGAACAGCTGTCAGCTTTAATCCGTGTCTTAAGTAAAACTGTAACAGCCGATAATGACAGACATATTTAGTTTTGTTAAAGAGGTTAGGCACGAGTTTAGGTGGTTCGGCTGGACTCATCTTTAATTTTTCTGCGGCTAAGGGGAAATCGTTATGGGGGCCGTACAATTCTTTAGGATAATCTAAGTCCACTTCTAAGGCTAGTCCTATTGGATTATCGGGTGTAAGATCTGACAATAGTCCCACTACTCGATCAACCTCATGAGGCCCGTTTATCATTTTAAAGTTTCTCAATGGCAGTGCCTGACTCATGGCCCACCCATACAGATTGTTGGCGTCTAAGTACACAGATAGTTGGATGGTTTAGTGGGATCATAATCGTCTAAATACTTGTTGTTGGCTCTGCGATAAGGATGACAGGCCATGCTAATGCCTCCTCTCAGCCCATCCTCGATCATCTGAAGTGTATCCAGATCAGAGATGAAGTCAATCTCAATGTTTGTAGACTTCAAGAATGCATCCCAAGAAAGGCCCGGGGCAGAGATGTACTGTGATGAATCTAGACCGTAATGTTTCATGCAAGTAGCTCTGTAATTCTGAATGACGTCAGCTAATAAACACACGTCAGCTAATAAGTACTGATCGTGATAATCGCCCATCGTCTTGCAGCGCAATTCTGTCCAGGCTTTCTGTGCGTATTCATAGTCGGCGTCAGATATGCCTTCGCCCCTAAGCCGGCTGTAAAAGTCGTCTTTGTGTGGCAGCGCTTGCTCATCAAACCTCTCCACGAGTCCATGTATTCATAAGGATAGACGCCTTTACGAACTAAAGATGGGTCGAAATGTTTTTTAGTGATTGGATAGACGCGTAAAGATTCTGCTAACTTATCCAAACTCCCCATCAGATGCTGGGCAGAGTCATAGAAGGATAAACAGTCTACAGTAAAGGTCATGTACTTTTCTGATGACTGTGCAATACAGCTAACCCTCTTATATTCAGAAGTTATTGCTTGCATGATAAAGTGAGAATCGTAGCCTCGTAAGTTATGAAAGAAGATAGGCAGTTTCCATTTTTCGGGGTCGACCTTGAGTTGAAGATTGCAAATGTTGTGTGCCGCCCCTCTGAATTTACCAGTAATGTGATCGTGGTCTCTTACAGCGTCACCTAATAACTTGCATTTGCATATCCAGCAGTGGGTGGCTGATTTATAACGTTCTTCATCTTCGGGGGTCATCTTAATGTCTGAAAGGTTCAGCTGATTAGAGAATTGATTGCGAAGGTGTTTCATCTGCTCCAAAAATCGACCAGCTGCGTCGGGACCTCTGTAAATCTCCGGCTGCGTGTGTCCGCCATCTGACCTAACAGCAACAAATGCATAAGAACAGATCTGATGACGGGACAATAAGGTTGTTTTTTGTTGTGTCCGTTCTTGAGGGCCGTAGTACTGTGGCAAGATTGCTTCAAAGTCAGCATAGACTACGTATGGGCTCATCTGCATTTTGTGTACATTCTTAAAACCAACCTTAGACCCTGGTTTTGGTGTAAGAAGTTCGATTTTACAGTCTACAAAACTTTTACAATGTTTCTTATGGCTGGTTGCTGCCTCTACAGTGGGGATCCTGACCAAACACCTTCTACAAAGCTCTTGTTTAGATTCGTGCTTTGTAGTATAAGTCAGAAGTCTACTCATTGTTCTAATTAATACATAATGGCTCTTGGAACCGTCTGCAAACAGAATCAGGTCTACATGATTCTCAAGTGATTCGCCTAAAGTAGGGGCTTCGGGAGAAATCCTTAAAGGGACTAGATTGTCTACTGGGTCCCAGGTGTATACGCTTACGGTTATTGGTTTGTTTTGTTCTTCAAACTGGTCGATACTTTCTATACTCACTGGAAAGTTTATGTTATCAAAGTTCAGACTATCTTTATACTGCCAATAATTAGAAACTCTGTCTGGGTGCTTTTTAACTGGGTGTAAGTGCGCCAAAATACACCACATGAAACACATATTGTCAGAATTATGTATGTTTAAGGCTGCTCGTTTAAAAACTAACTCTCTTGGGAGAGGGATGTAAGAATTGCCGACTATAGGAGAGTATTTGGTTTGTCTTAATTTGATTTCGAGGACTGTTCCTTCAGACCAGCCAGAGCCGCGCAATTTCGCTTCTTCACTTGCATAGTTAAACTGTGTAAGCATGTAATCAGCCCAGCCAGGTGTAAAGTCGTGATAGCTGATTACTTCTTTCTGTCTAGTTGAAACCCAGACTTGCATACTACTATCATCGGGGGTTATATATTCAATCAGAATGGCCAACAACACTTTTACTGGCGGGTTAATTTGAAGAGACCCTGGGATTTTAGAAATAGCATGTGTTACACTTTTCTGAACGTTTGTAGGGTTAATAATGTCCATGTCTAATTCAATGAACATATTGCCTAATGATTTGTTACTACCTTCCAACTGTACGTTGTTGGGCAGTATTTCAAACTCGAACTCGCTTGTGGGGTTCATTTTTATCCCACAATATTTACGTAAATTAAAAAAAATAAAAGTAAGTAAAAGTAAGTAAACGCGTTTTTATTCTTCACCCAAGCGTTGCAATACTTCAAGACACCCTAATCTTACAAGAACGCCTGCCAATACTTTAGCTTTTTCTGAATCACTACAGTCAATGTTTAACTCTTTGATTGCTTCGTTAAATAGTTCACTATGATTTTTGATTAAATTGTTTACATCATTCTCAAGCCCAGATTTACTAAAATCAATGTTTAACACTTTCATCGTTTCGTCAAATAGTTCATTACAATTTTCTATTAAAATCTTTAGATCAGATTCGCTGTGTTTGGTCGTCATTTTTAAATCTAAAATTAAATAAATAAAATAATAAAACCATGAGTATAACGTTGGTTAATTATGCAGTGCCCATTGTTGGTGTTATAGTTTATTCAACCCTAGCAAAATGTTTGTTAAGAATAAAACCGCCCAACATGGGAAAGATAGAAGATTCGCCGAAACTAGTTACAACCTTATTTTTAGCTCTAGCAACAAAAGATTATCTGATTAAAAAGCACATAGACAGTCTTTCATATTATGATTATTTTAATTATTTTTTTAGTTAATAAAAAATATGAGCACTGCAAAGATCATCAATACGATTTACCACTCTGCTGTAATCAGCGGCCTTAGTATAGGATATAGCATGTTAGCAAAAAACATGTTTAAAATGAGGCCGGCTGATCTAGGAAGGTTAGACATTGAGGATGTTGTTAAGGTTATAGCTGTAATAACGGCAGGGATTGCCTCAAAAGACTTTCTTGTTACACAGGGGATTATCCCAGAAAACATCAATGCATAGAAAGATTAATGCAGATTGATTTATAAAAAAGATTCATTCTAAAAAATATTGATTTATAAAAAAGATTCATTCATTTATAAAAAAGATGTCTGGAATAGTTCTGATGGTGGGCGGGGCTATTGTTAATGCATTGGCTTTCTCTGGCAGCAATTATATGTTTAGTAAATTGCGGTCTGATGAAGAGAGAGAACGCCATAACAAGGCAATGGAAGATTTAGCTAAGGCAAGAGACGCTTACGAGAAAAGGAGAATTGCTCACTTAGACTTTATTAATAAAAAGTTAAGAGAACAGGGGCATGCAGAGCACACATTTACAGACGTTGATGAAGCAATGAATGAATATTACTTAGTGACAGGAAAGAAGTTTCTAACATCGCCACCGCCAGAACTGTCTGACTTTTATGAACCATCTGAGGATCAGAAAATGGTAGAAATAGGCTTTATTATAGGCGCTATGGGAGCAATCTTTCTTCTTGCATATTCAATCTAAAAACAATAGTTAAAAATGTAATAAAAACAGTCTCTTATGGACGATACAAAGTACAAAATATATTATTCTCCTGGAGGGTATTGGAAAGGAAAGGCTGCTATTGATAAACTGAGTAAAGCTGCTAGGGTGTCTGAATCAGAAGCGAAAGACTGGCTTTCAAAACAAGCGATCTGGCAAATATATCTGCCTGCCCCAAAAAGAATAATAAGGCCTCGATTTGTTAACTCAGTTCCTAATGACACCCACCAGATGGACTTGTTGTACCTTCCACATGACAAAGTTAGAAGAAAAAAGTTTAAGTATGCTCTTACGGTTGTTGACATGGCTTCAAGATATAAAGACGCTGAGCCTTTAACAGATAAAAGCTCAACTGCTGTGGCTGTGGCTTTACAACAAATATACATGCGAGGTCCATTAAAGTATCCTAGGTTGATCCAGGTTGATGATGGGAAAGAGTTTAAAGGGGCTGTAAACCAACTGTTTTTAAGACACCGTGTTACAGTTAAGAGAGGGATTCCAGGCAACCATCGCTCCCAAGCTCTAGTAGAAAACTTTAATAAGAATCTGGCTGAGCGGCTGTTTACCTATCAATATCATAGAGACCTTATGGACAAAACACGCAACACAGAATGGGTTCAGGAGATTGCCAGCAGTCTTACGCGCCATGAACAATGAAGAATTTAAAGCAACAGGCCTTAAACCGGTGAACGCGATCAAATTAAAAAAAATTAGCATTACTGAAGACATCCAAGGTAATCATAAACTCTTGCCTTTGGACTAAAAGTAAGATACTTGTATGCTCCTGGAGAGGCAGAGGGTGATGTTAGAATTAGAGCCACAGACCCATATGGAGCGTAGATGTATATGAAGTTGAAAGAATTATGAAAACAACCCCTCCCGTGTATTATTTAAGAGAGACTCTTTCTTCTAGCGGCGCTACTACGTCTAAAAAGCCCGCCCCTAAAAGATCGTTTGTTCGCGAAGAGTTGCAAGTTGTCCCGCCAAACACAGTGCCGATTAGTTAAAAAAAAATAGTATTTATTTTTTGTTAAACTTATGATTTATTTTTTTTTTTTTGTTAAACTTATAATTTTATTTAGTTCACATCTTATTTTTTAGTCTATTTTTGGGTTTAACTGATTGTTTGCTTGCTTTTCAATGTTCTGTTTGATTGTCTCAGTGTCTACTTGTTGCGAAGTAAAAGTCTTTCTCCACTCCTTTTGAAGTTCAGTTTTTTGCCGTCTGTAATCCTCACCATCAGCCATAAGACGCTCAAATTCTTCAGCTGTAATGTTTTCGTCCTGCAATGCTTTGCTTATTCTCAGTCTTAATGAACAAAGTTTTGCTGATGCTAGGGCTACAATGGCAGTGTGCTTTTGTAGTTTAGGCGTTAATTTTTTAAAAACAGCACTCACAATCATAGACATAGCACCTAAACCCAAACCAAGGCTCCCTAATGCTAAAGAGGCTGGCGCTCCAGCCCCAGTAGCTAAAAGAGCAACGCTAGACCCAGCACTTACGCTCGCTACAGCTGATGAGCCGGTGATTATATAAGAAAGAGTATTTAAAACTTTAGCATATTTCTTTCTAGTAACCCTATACTTATCCAAGTCACTTTCTATTTCTTCTTGAAGTTCAGTTATTTGCTCTAACCTAAACTTTTGAGCCTGATCATCCATTTTTTAATTAAGATTAATTTTTTAATTAAGATTAATCTTGTACATATCTTCTTATTAACCCTTCTGGCAGCACTTCATCAACAGAGTAAAACGCAATAAAATCAACATACTTAATGAAAATAAAATCAAGCACTGTTAGTTTAGTATTGTCAACCATCACAGTGACTTTGTCAGATGATACAGAAGTGTTTATTTCATCCCGTTTTTGTAATAACAATAACAAGCCTAAGAGGCCATCCAAGTTTTCAGACTTTATTTGTACGCCTCTGATTAACGTTGCTCTGGCAAACTAGGATCAGACTCCCTTGGAGTAATAAATAAGCGAAAAAGCATCGTCATTTTTCTAGGCAGTGATTCTAGTTTTGGGTTAAACTCTAAGCCGACGGTGTCGCCCCCCACTTCAGCTAAGGACTTGTTTTCTCCGCAGCATATATTCAGAGCCCTGCTTAGTTATTTCAATCTGCTTTTTCTGTTGTGTTCCTGGGACTAGGCTAGCAAGAAGGCGCCCTTCATTCAAAGCTTTTCTAAAATTGTATTTCTTATCAAAGTATACATAGGGGCTTCGTAGTTCAAACTTTAAATTCCAGTTAATGTCAGGAAGCAACGCCCAGGCATTCTCTCGTTTATGAAGTTTGTATTCGTGTTTGCCAAAATCGTTTGCCCTTAGATTTCTTATCTCTTCCAGGGTAGGATATTGCTGTCGTTTTTTATCTTCAATTTCTATTCGTTTGTAAACACCATCGTCGGTGTACTCAAATCCATAAACATTTCCTGCCACTCCTATTAGATCAAAGTCAGTTGTATCTGCTAGATCTTTTACTCTACTGCAACGCATTTAGGAGCTAACTCCGCTTTTGATTCTGGCCCTCGAGACATTTTTTTAATATAAACAATTTATTATAAACAATTATAATGAGCATCTATAATAAACAATCTATAATAAACAATCTATAATGAGCAAACGTATTGAACTGGCGGGTCAGTCCGTAAGCATAGTTTAGCGTGCTTAGATTTTTCTAGCTGCTCTTTTATTTTTTTTAGTTCATCCTTGTCCCTGATTATATAATTTTCACTTAAACACTTCCCTCAAAACTATCCCTGTCCTTAGTATAGAATAAGATGACTGATTTTAACTGCGATCTAAAGTCTTTTAAGACGGCATTGTATTTTTGAGTTAAGAGCCAAACAGAAACTAATGCGTGTCTTCCGCTAAAGGCTAGCTTAGACAGAGTCCTTCTTTTTTTAACAATGTCTTGTTCGGCTGAACAGTCATCAATAATAAACAGCGTTTCAGTTCCCTCAAATAGCCTATAGTAATGTTCTAAACAGTCGCTTAGCTTGTCAGTAGGATCAACTAAAAATATATTATCGTCTGTCCAAACAAACTGCCTTTCTTTATAAGACTTGTTGTGCTTAATAGTTGTGCAGAATATAACAATGTACTCGTAATGAAATCTGTAGACTGTTTGTAACAAATCAAGCACGAAGACAGTTTTCCCACACCCAGTAATCCCACAAATAAGCGAACAGTGCGGGTCTTTAGGCAAAAAGTTCAAACTATCCATCTGTTTTAATAGGCTATTTCTTTCAGTCTATTTTCTTCAATGTTCAGCTGGGCGTCATAAACCACAAAAACGTGCATTTGTATCTGGCCATTCTCCTCCTCTTCCTTATTAATCTGTATGAGTATGCCATCTGACCCTACCCTTCTTCCACTCCCGTGCAGTCTGTTGTCATACGTGGATCTAAAATCCAGCCATAGTCCATATTTGTCTGTTAGATAATCTTCGAGTCTTACATCGTGAAGGTGAAGTTTTTTACACACATGATCGGCTGTGGGGCTTGTCTGTCTGCCTCCAGCAAACAATTTTCTTATTTCATCAAAGTGTTGGTCGGGTAAAAGTCCAGCCGAATACAGCTGAAAAGGCTTGCCATCTACTGTGCAAGACAGCTGCTCAATTTTTGGGTTGTAAAACACCTCAGATTCTCTCTTAAAAGGAGCTGAGGGCTTAGTAAATAGCAAGAGAACCCCCTTTAGGGACCTTAAAGAATTGCTTATAGCTATTTCCCAGACGGGGTTCTTGCTTGTTTTTAATCGCTAGACTGTGGTGTAAAACTCTTTCAAAGTAAACAACCGTCCTACTTTTATACTGGTTTAAGATTGTTCTGGCCAGTTCAGGGTTAGTAACAACGTCAAAATTAAGAGAGATGTTACTAACAGTGTATTTGGCTGTTGGGTCATCTGATAAAATAACAGACCCGCTGTCATTGAATGTCAGTTCGTAAGTAAGTTTGTCTCTTAGTGCGCCTTGGTAATATGGCTGATGGGTTTTTAACAGTTCAAAATCTAGAGGGATGCAAAATCTGTTTTTAAATGCTCGCGCTATTGCCTGGTCTCCCTCGTCTTCCTTTGCATCTGCAGCATTAAGCCTGTGCTTAAGACCGTTTGGGCTCTGGATTCCCTGAAAGATTTTGTCTTTTCTTTCTGTTCTAGGCAGCCACAGATCAGAATAGAGATTAAAAATGTCTGCGCTACTCAGTGAGAAGACTTCTCTACCTTCCAGTTTAATTACCATATTTTTAATGATGGCCCTGCCCAGGTTAGCAACGACAGTAGCATTAGGATCCGCCGACTCAATATCTATTTTGAATGACAGCCTGACAGTGCCTGGCATTATAACATCGTCAGCCCCGAGGTCACTAAATCTTACTGTTAACATTTCATTGGGCTCAATTGTTGATGGATTATTTACAACGCGCACAGTCTGTCTTATGCCTTTTATGCCGTGGGGTTCCTTCGCTTTTCTGAATGGATCAAGGTCGCAGCCGTATGGGTTCATTTTTTATAAAACAAAAAATAATAAATATATAAATATGGCTGATGAAGATATTGACGCGATTGATCCTATTGAAGAAGAAGATGAAGATTTTGGCGCGATTGATTCTATTGAAAAACCGGGTCCTTCATTGCAAGAAGAACTTGAAGAAGCGAGTTCTTTACTCCCTAGACAGCCTCAAGATGTAGGAGCGGGCTCTGTACTCCTTAGAGCTCGTCAAGAACTTTTAGGAGTAGGCTCTTCACTCCTAAAGCCCGTCAAGAACTATTGCGACAACGAATTGAATTATTCTATAAAAGTATAGAGCGGGAGCTGCCAGCCGCGATCGGTCCTGACGATTTTGAGATAGGAAAAGGGGGCCATTTGTATGTAAGAACTAGTAAAGGAAACCTTGTACGGCTTACTACAAAACCAGACCCAACCCAGTTTTTAAGCAGGAGCACAATTCTTAGAGAGCTCCCTGTTGCTGACCAAAGGCAGTTAAACTTTATTGGCGATCTAAGGTCTGAGGCTGTTAGTCTTTTACAAAGCATAGTGCAAGAGTTGCCAGCGCAATCTGAAATGCAAAACATCTCTCTTCACGAATTAAGTCAAAGAGCAGATGAACTAATAGCAGAACTTGAGACGAGTCTTAATGAGGAGACCCAGTTAAAAACAATTGTCGGTTCTCAAGTGCCTAGTCAAAGAGAACGTGAGCTGAGTCCTGAAGAAGAAACGGCTTTAAAAACAATTGATGATCGCCCATTGCCTGAGCGCGAACACGAGGTTCTTAAAGCTAGAATCAAGGATCTTAAAGCTGAACTGCGTGACCTCAGGTCTACTAAGTCCGCTTTAACAACTATAAACGAAGAACTAAAAAACAATTTGGCAAAATTTAATATACTAGAGAGAGAGATAGACGAAGAAAAAAATAAACTGGCTGATGCAGATGATAACAATTTAGAGCCGGAAGAAAAGGCTAAAATAAGGCGAAAATACAGGATTTAATGGAAGATAAAAAAAACAGGTTAGCAGCGTTGTATATTAACAGAGAAAAAATAGATACCCAAATAAGCAGAATCAGAGAAACTATAAACAAAATGATTTATGAAAATACTACGCTAGCAGAAAGAATAAGGACTCTGTTCAGAGAGCAGGGGATTACAATAGTTAGTATATTAACGGCCGTTGGGTTTGCTATCTCTACACTGGTTTATGCATTAACTGGCAGTGCGCCAACAGGACCAGTAGCTCCTCCAACGCCTCAGCCCGGTAAAAGTTGGATTAGAAAACAACTGCACCATCTAGCAAACCTATTAAAGAAGTTAGCTGTCAAAGCGCTTGATGCTCTGCCTGGCATAATAGGCAGTGTTGTAGTTGGGTTTTGTCTACCATAGGCAAAGTGGCTGGCTATATGGCTGACCATCTGTGGACGTTAGGAGTGCTGGCTGTCGGTTTAATTTTTAGTGAAATAAAGTATGGCTAATCCAGTAAAAGTTAAAAACACAACAAGGGCTGTCTTTTCGCTAGTGTGTCTGTCGGGGTGAGGTACATCAACGGGCGGGGGGTCGCTTTCTGGGCTGCTTATAACTGGTGGGGGGTCGCTTTCTGCAGGTTCTGGGCTAGATACTTTTTTTAAAATGGCTGGCGCTGGCCTTGTGTTTAAGCCTTGATTGTGTCCTAAGTTTTGATCGTCTCCGGCTATGAGGATTTCATTATTATAATTCTGTATCATGCCAATCTGTAGTCTAAGGTCAGAAGGCAGCATGTATAATCCATGACCTACAACAAAGTCAACCTTTGACCTAGCATGTAAGAGGACGTTTTGGTACCTTTGTATGCTGGAAGGCAAATCAACAGCAGAGTTAATAGCATCTTCTAAATTGGCTAGAAATTGTTTTCTGGCGTCAAAGCCTGTAGATTGATCCACTATGCTAGACTTGGTCTGTGCTTGCGCTCCTAAAAGGCACCAAACGTACGTGCGTATGGAGTCATTAAGTCTTTGCACTCCTGGCATTGTTAGGCCTTTACTTTCATCTAAGATAAATGTTGCCCAAGCATTGGGGTGTTTTTGTTCTATGGCTCCCAATCTAACTTGGGAGTTTGACTTAAAAGAGGTGTGGCCAGGCCAGTAGTCAAAATTATATTCTCTACGCTGGCCCCACAAATACAATGTGCCCAACCCGTGATTGCGGTCTAACTTTTGTCTAAAGTTATTTGAAGGGTTAATGTTAAATTCGTTGCAGATTCTTTCATATGCATTATTGTCCATTGAGCTGAGAAATGGATTAAACGCGTTGTCATTGGGGAGGCGTACTTGTAGTTCAGTTAGTATGCGCCTATACTGGTAATAAACATGAAAGTTATATACTGACCTTACTAAGAGGTTGGGGTGGTTTAAATGGTTTGTATATGAAACACCGCAACCAGTGGTTGAGCAGTAAACTGCAAAATTTAACTGATTCTGGTAAAAGGCCATGGGATGAGTTGACCATGCTGATGGCACTCTATCACTCTTTATTGGAGGATTTAAATATCTAGTTAGTGGGTTTACAAGTCTGACTAGAAAGCCATATGATTCATCCACTGCGATGGTTAGGTTACTAAAGTCCAAAGATTTGGGCTCATAAACCCCTCCTACGTCGTAAGTGGCACTTTCATTATATTTAAAAGGTTCCATTTTTAAATAGATTTTTTAAAAAGGATTTAAAAAGGATGTTCCTTTATATAACCAAGCAAAACCAGCGCGTGTTCTTAAAGTATCCAATTGACAATAGGCGTGGTAATAATAGGGTTGCTCTTAGAGAAATTGGTTTTAAAGTTAGGTGGGTTAATATATCTGAAAAAGCTAAGAATAACTGGGTGAATGTTAAGGGCGAGCAAGGTAATTTATTAAAGCAGTTAAAAATACCTGATGGTTACTACAACTTTTGTTCTTTAAAAGAAGTATTTAGCAATTTTGGCATTAAGTTAAAAATTAATGAGGCAAATCTTATAATTACTATGCACTTTCCAGAAGAAAGAAGGGAGTACGTTTTTCCTAAAGGCCTTGCTAGAATCTTGGGCTTTTATGATAGCGGTGAAACGTATAGTGTTAACACCCATAAGTACTTAAAAGCGGCCTCTACGAGTATGCTGGCAGTAGACCATCCGATTTTCTAATTAACCCAAGGTCGTATGTTCATTTAAGCGAATTAAAAACAAACACTAATTTGTATAATGGTCAGCCATCTACGATTCTAAGAGCACTCCCGTCAACTAAGGTGGGGTTTTGCGATTATCAGTCATATACATTTGGTGAAAACAGTCAATTTAAAGAATTAGTTGGTGAGGATATAAATTCGGTGTGTGTGAAAATAACTAACCAAGATGGAAGGTCGGTTGTTTGTTCTGATTTGTTGGTGGTGCTTGAGATAGAAGATTAATCAGAAGAGGAGAGAGATAAATAATATGTCGGAGCTATATCACCCTTTTTTGTTTTGCACGAAAACCCCCTTTTTAAAGTAACAATTACGTCAATTTTTGGAGGTTTTGCATGTTAAGTTTGATTGTAGAAAAGGTGTTAATTTTGGCAAAAAGTAGCATGAGATGGACAAGATTTGTTTGTGAAAAGGGGGGTTTTCGTACAAAATAGAAATGTGTGGGATAGCTCCGACATATTATTTATCTCTGCCCGGGAGCGTGATTTCTGAAGTGTGAACAGCATGCAGTCATCTAATCTTCTGACGATAAACGGGCCCAGGAATATGTATATGGAAACGCCTGAGACACCACTATCGGCTGGATTGGTAGCCCACATGAGGACTGTCAGCAGTCTCCAGAACTTGCATCCATGCTGTGTACTACTTTGTTATGGCATGGCAACTTGGACTATAGGTCTGACTGAAATGTATGCTGTATCTGTCTGTCGGTTTCTCTCTCTCTCTCTCTCTCTCTCTCTCTCTCTCTCTCTCTCTCTCTCTCTCTCTCTCTCTCTCTCTCTCTCTCTCTCTCTGCAATCATCCAAAACTTGCCTTCACGCTGTGAACTATGTATGCTATGGTAACTTGGACGACAGGTCTGACTGAAATGTATGCTGTCTATCTGTCTGTCTGTCTTTCTCTCTTTCTTTCTTTCTTTCTCTCTCTCCAGAGAAGCTCATAAAGATGCATATGCATACCGTACTTCTACACACACACAACACACACACACACACACACACACACACACACACACACACACACACATACACACACACACACACACACACACACACACACACACACACACACACACACACACACACACACGCACACACACACTCACACACAGAGGGAGATACAAAGAGAGAGAGAGGGGGTGAGAGAGAGATTTCCCACACCCAGCTCTCCAAAAGTTTGAGGATGACTTTAGACAGATGAAAACGAAAGAAAGAAGAGAGAGAGAGAGAGAGAGAGAGAGAGAGAGAGAGAGAGAGAGAAGAGAGAAGACAGACAGACAGACAGACAGACAGACAGACAGAGAGAGTCAGAGAAGGCAGGAAGTAAAGGCAGAAGAAAAATCCGATTTCAGCATAGAAATAATGAATGACGAGCCAAGGATGGAAGTCAAAAGAAGAAGAAAAAAAAATAATAATAATAATAATAATAAGGAATCAACGGCATTCCACCACCCACCCAGCAACACGTAAGGCAAACGGAGAAATAAAAAAATGATGCTAGAAATAAAAGAATGACTGACTACTCAACCAACAAAGCAGACTAGTTTACACGAAGGAATGCAAACTCGATGTTGCTGTTTTAAACCCCAGCAAAGTCATTCTCATTGCCGGGACTGTTTGGGCCTATAACAAACAAAAAAGTGTGGGTAAATGGGAAAACCCCAATTCGCCCGGGGATGCATGACAACGGGTCTGCATCATCACACGTACCTCCCACAACAGGAACTGAGAACAGGATTCCTCAAATGTCAGAAGCACAGTCCTCAACTCATCTCCCAAGCGATCAACGAACCCAAGAACGTGTGTATTGAAACGTGAGGCAGATAGCTTTCCTCAGACCTTCCGATCATGAATACCAATGGGTCTGGGCCGGGTAAGAGGATTCTTCAGGAACCGTCCTACCACTGGCATGCCAGTTGACCTTTCTGTCAACGACACCCTAGGGGGCTCTACTACTGAAAGCTTGCTGCGGTCATAGTTATATCACCTGTATAAAGGACGTTGCCCTGGTTACCAATGGCATGGTCACTTTGAGAATGTCATGTTGAGGTAGACATTATCTCTGCCTCTTCCTGCCTGTCTCCCCCCCCCTCTCCTTCCCCCACTTACCGTGTCACCCCCTTCTCTGTCTTAACGTGCGGGGCTCTAATTAGCGCCCTCCATTAGGGTAATAAGCAGCAGTCTTTGACCTTATGTCCGTGCCTGACCACTGTCGTGGGCACTCTGATCAACAGCCTGTGTAGGATAGGTAGAGACGTTGCCGCACTGACGTTGATTTGTCCTCATGGTCGTAACAGTGACGTTAGAGATACATGTACATGTATATTTACGTGAAGACATGAGCACGAATTCCCCCCCCCCACTCTCTCTCTCTCTCTCTCTCTCTCTCTCTCTCTCTCTCACACACACACACACACACACACACACATGCTCACACACACACACACACACACACACACACACACACACACACACACACACACACACACACACGCTCACGCATATGCACGCGCACACATACACACACGCACACACACGAACACAGGCACACACATACAGACACAAACAGTGTGTATGCACAGTGCTGTCAGAGAGACAGAGGTGAGAAATAGGAAAAGGGAGGGGGGGGGGGGGGGAGGCGTAGACAAACAAATTGGCAGAGACAAGAAGATAGTATGTGTGTGTGTGTGCGTGTGTGTGTGTGTGTGTGTGTGTGTGTGTGTGTGTGTGTGTGTGTGTGCGTATGCGTGCGTGCGTGTGTTCGTGCTTGCGTTCGTGCGTGTGTTTCGTGCATGCGTGCGCGCGCGCGTGTGCGTATGTGTGTATGTGTGTGTGTGGAGAGAGAGAGAGAGAGAGAGAGAGAGAGAGAGTGAGAGAGAGAGGGAGAGAACAGACACAGACAGACAACGCGCAGAACTGCCAAAAACAATATAGACGAAAAACTCGACGAAAAGCACGCAGAAAGAAAGATGATAGGAGTAGCACGTGAGACCATTTCTATGGTTTGACCCTCCAAGGGAGTTAATTTCCTCGCTCCGTCCAAGACAGTAACGTTAGAAGAGGTGATCAGAATGCGAGCGGCCAGGGGCGGTGCAGGGTCTATAACAGGACAGGACACGGCCTCACGAGGCCCTCTGGGTGCTGTCTTTCAAGTCCAGCCTTGACGGAAGAACCCGCCAACGACCGGCCGGCCATCCTGTACGTTGACTGTCGCTTTGGGTGCTGTGCTTTACTGGTCTCCGCCACCAGCTAGAGTAGTGGTCGTGGCACAGAAGACGTGACGCTACTGCTCAAGGACTTTTCATTCTATGATATATACGATTTAGCTTGATCCAGTCCAGGAGCTATATCAGGGCTGTCATCAAGTCGAGTCAGTTCCTTATGCAGTTGTTAATTTTCATTTTTTTATGTAAGTATGTATGTATTTACGCAAATAGATAGATAGACGGAGATACAGGTAGACAGATAAACAGATGGATGAATGGATGGATAGGTAGAGGGAGAGAGATGGTATCAATGTCAAATACAGGCCTGAGAGAGAGGAGAGAGAGGAGAGAGAGAGAGAGAGAGAGAGAGAGAGAGAGAGGAGAGAGAGAGAGAGATGCTTTGTATGTCAGATACAGACCAGAGACTGAGAGAAAGAGAGAGAGAGATGGTTTGTATATCCGTTACAGGCCAGAGAGAGACAGATGGTTGCTATGTCAGATACAGGCTGGATCTACTGATCAGTCTTACCCGTGAGACGAAAGCCATCTGTCCGTTCTCTCTCTTTCTGTCTCTGTCTCTCTGTCTGTCTGTCTGTCTGTCTGTCTCTGTCTCTCTCTCTGTCTCTCTGTCTCTCTGTCTCTCTGTCTCTCTGTCTCTCTCTCTCTCTCTCTCTCTCTCTCTGTCATTCATTTTCCAAAATGACAGAGATAGAGTTTGCTTGCGCCTGTGTTACCTGTTCCTTTGGTCCATATACTTATCTGGTCAACCATACAAGATATCATCTCTTCGGTGGTCTAAGTGACCATTTTCAGTTCACCAAGGTAACTAACCATGCATGGATTACTGAACTGTCGAACTCAACAGTCCGGCTATTGTCACATTTTGACCTCGCTTGAATTTTGCAAGGTCCCCAGATTTAAGCTCGAAGATTCCTTGTATATTATTTAAATCTTTACTGATATTCATCTCTTCGTTTTTTACTTATTACTTCACAGTTTTGTTTCCCATTTCTCGGTTCTGCCCTTAGCTGGCGGCATAGAGGCAGTTGATTTGTGGTTGTTTCCCTTGGTGGTGAGAATACCACAGAACTGTAGGTGACGCTCTGCTTTAAATTAAATAGGACGGGTGTGAACACGTTTGCCAATGATCTCATGAAGCGGCTCTCCAAAGCACTGAAGGCACTCGAAGGAGGGATTAAGAAAATTCCAGTGTTAAGAAGAAGTACGGATGAACTTACAGAGCTTTGAATTTCCGAATTTCTACAGGTACTCCGCAGCTAATCGGTTGAGGCTATCGTCAAATTTAGCTTGCCTTTGAGGCGCTCACAATCAGAGATGCTGTCTGGAATTCCGAAAGAGATAAATAAGGAGAAAGACAAGAGGCAATAGAGGAGTCCGTGATGTCCTTGTTGCAGCCTTGCGCCCCTTTCAGGACCAAAGAAAAACCGTTTGCAGGAGGCGGACTTTTCTGAGACCCTGCTGCTGTGCAATTCTCCATAAAAACCACACACACACACACACACACACACACACACACACACACACACACACACACACACACACACACAGTGAGAGAGAGAGAGAGGTGACATGCCATTCAGAGATATGTTAGTGCTACAGAAGTCGTTGAAATACCGTACTAGATTTTAACACTGCATAATGGATAGCTAGTGTCCACACACACACACACACACACACACACACACACACACACACACACACGTAATGTATGTGTGTGTGTGTGTGTGTGTGTGTGTGTGTGTGTGTGTGTGTGTGTGTGTGTGTGTGTGTGTGAAGATTCTGTTGTGATATAGAGAAAAACGATTGTAAAGCCCAAAAGCCCTAAAGTCTTCCATCTCCATTCAAAATATAATGCGCACGTCAAAGACCATCCCAGGGATAACACATTATTCAACAGATAGAGCTGGATCTCGAGAGAAAGGGACGTGCACAGAAACTCTTCTCTAAAGTGTTGCTTCTCCAATGTATGCCTTTAAGTTCCTCCAGTGCAACACACACACACACACACACACACACACACACACACACACACACACACACGCATGCACACACACACACACACGCACGCACGCACGCGCACACACAAACAAACGCACGCACGCACGCACGCACGCGCGCACGCACGCACGCACGCACGCACGCGCGCGCACGCACGCACGCACGCGCGCACACACACACACACACACACACACACACACACACACACACACACACACACACACACACACACACATGTGGTGCGGGGAAGTCGTAGTGGAAAAAGTGTTGCGGGGAAGCAAATGCAGGCAAACAATTCTTCATTCATTACCACAATAATTACTTTGAAAAAAAAAAAGCATTAAGAAAGCACAAAAGGGGAAATGACAGGGGGTAACGGTAGGGGACTAGCTGAGGAGGACATCATGTATCCATTCTTCACTGAAAACATGCACGAGAACTACGGAATTCTGTTTCATGAACTGAACGTACGCTTGTCTAGAGTCGTTTTTCGTCACCTTGGTGAGAGTCGTCAGCAACATCGGGATCTCTCTCTCTCTCTCTCTCTCTCTCTCTCTCTCTCTCTCTTATATATATATATATATATATATATATATATATATATATATATGTGTGTGTGTGTGTGTGTGTGTGTGTGTGTGTGTGTATGTTTATATACACCTAGTACCTGCATTATACTTACACCTCTATAATCAATACACACCAACCACGCATAGTAATCTTACCACCGACACCCTTAAGGCCTTATCAAGCCAAATAACACCAGGCTCTGCTGAGATCGTCTGCCAATTTGATCGCTCGCTCTCTCTCTCTCTCTCTCTCTCTCTCTCTCTCTCTCTCTCTCACACACACACACACACACACACACACACACAACACACACACACACACACACATGCCCGCACGCGCACACACACACACACACACACACACACACACACACACACACACACACACACACACACACACACCATCCAGATATATGTCAGTGCAAAAAAAAAATCGTTGAAATACCATACTAGCTTTTAACACTGCGTAATGGACAGCTAGTGTCTATTCTAGTATATAGAAAACCATTTCTTCATTGTTAAAAGCCCACTACCTTGCAGTAAGATGCCACGACCTTGTTGTCTGACGACAAAGGCATAGCCAGCAGTTACGAACTGCAACAGGAAAAGAAATAAATAACAAATAAGACGTACACATTTTAGAACAGAGACGGGTGATTAGGGAGCGAAGACTGAAGAACACCAGACAATTTAAAGGAAGATTTTGCAAAAATGCTAAAGACGATGAGTGAGAAAACAGGATATTTCTAGAATTTGAGTGTTTGAAGGTGGAAATACCATTTACACTGAAAGAGCATGAACGTTAAAGTAGTTGCAACGACACAAGGTTCGTGCGTGTGATTTTCAAAGTGAACGAAGAAAAAGAACCGTACGTCAATGAGCAAACATGGACAACTATTCTGTTTGGTGCTGAATTTAGGAAGGCATCATACCAGTATTGTGTTTTGGTTGTACACCTGAAGTGTGGTCGGTTGTTCTTTTTCCAAATATGGCTTCAATAGGTTTTCCGTCTTGCTTTTTGTAAATGGTTATTTAGTTTTAAAAAAAGAAAGAAAGAAAGAAAAAAAAATGAAATGAAATAAAGAAAGATGTCTGTGTTCTTTACCTTTCTTTACACACCAAAAAGTGCTAACATTTAGGGCATTATCGTATTTTATTACCGAGTAGAGTTACATGAGTTCAGAAACTTTTCCATTTGTCCTTCGAGTCTCTTGCGACGGGGAAGAAGCATTACATTCTGAGCAAGTCGCGTGAACTACGGAGTTCTACGCAGTTAGGGTCGTAACAAGTCAAACAGATATTGCAAAAAGTGTTAAGATGTTCCCCTATTTGCCATGACAGCTATCACTGTGTGTTGCTTAATTTTTGCCCCTTGCCATGGACATGAAGGCACGTGGTTCACAGCCAAGCTGACCAGCTCTTCTCAGGCCTAAGAGCTGGACAAAATCAAGACTAGGTCAAATAATGTTGCAAGGTCAAAATCAAACCTAAAAATGATTGAGGACATTACGAAAGTAACTGAAGCACTTTCATCTTGATCTACCTGTATCAGGTCAAAGAACACATGTTGATGTCCTTGGCCTTTACGTCCTCGCGTGTACTGAGAGCCTGTATTTCCCGCCGTGTTCCAAGGCTCGGAACTTCATCTCTTATAAGCCGTTCTCATGCTGCTTGGATTAAAATGAAAACGGTTTTGTTTAAAACCTGTAGGGGATTCTCTTCGTTCACCATCTTGCAATACATGTCGGTCTCACTGTAGTATCCTGTGCAGAAATGGAACATCCATGCTGAGAGTTTTGGCGTGGCATTCTGTAACACGGGCGTTGACAACATTAACACAAATTACACAGGATGGAACATCTTGAAACAAAGTCTTCATGGAGTCTGCGTTAAAATGTTTGTACCTAATGGACTGTAAATCCTTGCGCTCGGTAAGATGTTTTACACTGAGAGTCTCATCACACGGTAATAACGAAGGAGTTCATTAAGCCTTTAAAAGGCAGGGGTACGTAAGAACGGTTGCCCATTTTGTTCCCTATCAGAGAGGCAGGCGAGAGCTTCTAAGTCGCGGGGCAGTGGAAATAGTTCATTGCCGCCAACATTCTCGAGGCACGATGCATAATTCAGTGAAAATGTGTCCTGGTTTTTTTGTCTTGGTTTTTTTTTCTGCTGTATTGTCTCTACTGTGTAGATGTGGTGTGCAAAAGAGAATAATCCCTATGTGAGAATGACTTTTCGTAGCATGTTACGCATCTCACACCGACCGTAACTCCAGATAACAGAGTGAACAGTTGTCTATGGAGTTCCTGATCTGGCGTCGCCATTTGTGCATTAGCTTTTCTCTTTTCCAACACCCAAGTCCGACGAGTGGATCTGAATGTCAAATGAGGTGTCTACCTCGTAAGGACAAACTGATTACAGACCAGGATCTTTAGATCAGCTGCGTAGCCGTGAGATGTACGTCACAGACGTAACAACGCTAATGGCGTCATTTTGTGGACTTGGGTGTCCGTTGCCCTCCGGACGAAAAGGCGGGAATGGCCTATAGATCAGGACACTGCTTTTAATCGCAAACGTTGTTGAACGTTTATATTTCTGTTCCAGCCACAGTGACAGTAGTGGGTCAAACAATATTTTTCCTTTCTGTCAGACAGTGAAACACACAGAATGATGACGAAATGGAAAACATTATAATTTATGACGGGGGGGGGGGGGGGGGGGGGGGGGGGGGGGGGATAGGCAATTAGACAAACATTTCTTTTCCGAGCTTTAGCCCTTAGAGACATTAATCCTGTATGAAAGTCGAAAATGGATTGCAACCAGAAAGAAGATGAATCAGGGACAAGAATATGAAAAATCTTATCTCTC
>CM065720.1:10040548-10045548 GCA_033310375.1 Conus canariensis
GGCAGGAAATGAAGTAACATTTAGAAAGAGAGGGGGTTAGTTACCACCAAGGACACAGAAAAACAAAACACAGGACAAAACACAACGCATTTCGACCTCTTGGGTCTTCTTCAGGCAAAAACAAATAACATTTAGGACAGTGAAAACGAAGAACGAGAAATCACTTATCTTCTGATATTCGGCGCAAAATCAAAATGGCAGTTGGATGAAAACGAGGCCGTTAAGGAGGGGATCATGGGAGTTGATATAGTAATGCTAAGCGTGATAATGATGGTACTAATGAAATAGTAATGCTAAGCGTGATAATGATGGTACTAATGGCAGTGATAGTGGTGATGATGAGAACGATGAGAGAGCAAATACTGGTTGAAAGTACAATCATTTTCTTTATTTTACTTAAAGTTGTGAGGAACTGGCTTAAAGAGGGACTGAGTGACGAAGACAGTGACTGTGAAAACAAAGTGACTGTGAGAAATGCTGAATTTCAACTCAGATGGGGACGACGAGAGAGTTAAGGCCGATAAGCATTGTACTTTTCGATGTCGTTAAGAAGGATTTATAACCTACTCACGAAATAAGCTGTATTGGATTTGTACCGCTTGGAGCCGCTCTGTGTCGTCCAACAGGGAAATGGGTACCTGATTCATTTCAGGGAAGGTGAAGGCGGCGGAAAGAGAGGGTTGGGCGCCACTGTCCACAATACTCCAACACGCTGAGCCTCCAGGACCTCACTGCCCTCAGGCTGTGAGACGTAAACCTTTCCCCTTTAACCGGTGTTACATCGGGAGACATGAACGCTGAACAAAGTCGCCTTACTGACCCTCAGAAGCATCAGCGCTAGTGACAAGGACGAGCGGCCGTGCTCCAGTGGTCTGTGTCGCAGACTGCGGTTTGGGGGCTTGTGGATTCGAGTCCCACCAGCTAGTTATGAGTGAGATTTGCCGTGCCCGCCTTCCAAACAGTCAGTGGGCTACGGTCTCGCATGAGAAAGCTAGAGTCACACAATCGAGCTTCATCCATTTCAAGGACGTGTTTCAGACAGAGTTGCTCAAATATCCTGACCAACACCGCAAGGCGTCTGTATCTCGCGGTTCTGGTTGACGCTGGAATACATTAGAAAGGAACGAGTGAGGAGGACTGCCTTGTCACGTAGTCTCAGACCAGAATGGAAGTGCACAGCATCACATCATTCCACACCCTCGTTAATCTGTATGTCTGAAAGGTCTCACGTTCCGGATTTGGCTGTGTAAAAGCTGAGTCAGAATGGGCGGTGTGGGAGCTATGTCACCATGGGGGCACTGAAAATAACACGCCAAAAAGAAAAATGATGAAATAAATGATTCTGAGTTATCCAGCAAAATCACAGACAGAGAGGCAGACAAGCTTGAAAATAACACCTCACTCCCCTGTACTTCGCGCGCATGTCTGTCCATTTTACATAGATCAGTCATACCATAGCTCAGACTTTCAGTATCTAGGCACTCGGCAAGCAAGCAGCATGCAATTCAGATGAGGCTCAAACGGCCTGAACAGCTCGGTTTCTCGTACATCAGGTACATGTTTCTTCCAGTGGGCTTTTCGTTTGATGAGGCTTGACAGAGGAGCTGTTGCGTACAATATGGAGGAGTTCGAAGGCGGTAATTCCTCCCGTGGGCAAAATAAAACAAAAACTTTTCTTGTACTTTATTTCTTATGAAAGTTTTTCGACCGGAGAAGATTAATCTGTTTTTGTATCGGTCTAGATTTAAAGGAGGGAACGGGAGGTGGGGAGGAAACGGGAGGGGGAGGAGAGGGAGTTTAATCTGTTTTTGTGTCGGTCCAGATTTAAAAGAGGGTACGGGAGGTCGGAAGGGGAGGGCAGGGGTAGGAATGGGGGTGCCGAAAATCCTGGAATGACGTCCCCTTCCTGCTCTTTCTGTGGAAGATTTACATCTGGGGAAGTGAAGAGTTTCGTTTTCTTTTGGGGGTGCTGCAGCTGTCGTGTTTTGTTTCAAGATCGTATATCTACCTCAGGGAAGCCATCAGTGTGGAATACTTTATGTTCATCAGTGTGGAATACTTTATTTTCTCACAGCGCCATCATCATCCTCTGCCTCTCTGCAATCCATTTCCCATCATCATCCTCTGCCTCTCTGCAATCCATTTCCCATCATCATCCTCTGCCTCTCTGCAATCCATTTCCCATCATCATCCTCTGCCTCTCTGCAATCCATTTCCCATCATCATCCTCTGCCTCTCTGCAATCCATTTCCCATCATCATCCTCTGCCTCTCTGCAATCCATTTCCCATCATCATCCTCTGCCTCTCTGCAGTCCATTTCCCATCATCATCCTCTGCCTCTCTGCAATCCATTTCCCATCATCATCATCTGCCTCTCTGCAGTCCATTTCCCATCATCATCCTCTACCTCTCTGCAATCCATTTCCCATCATCATCCTCTGCCTCTCTGCAGTCCATTTCCCATCATCATCCTCTGCCTCTCTGCAATCCATTTCCCATCATCATCCTCTGCCTCTCTGCAATCCATTTCCCATCATCATCCTCTGCCTCTCTGCAATCCATTTCCCATCATCATCCTCTGCCTCTCTGCAATCCATTTCCCATCATCATCCTCTGCCTCTCTGCAGTCCATTTCCCATCATCATCCTCTGCCTCTCTGCAATCCATTTCCCATCATCATCATCTGCCTCTCTGCAGTCCATTTCCCATCATCATCCTCTACCTCTCTGCAATCCATTTCCCATCATCATCCTCTGCCTCTCTGCAGTCCATTTCCCATCATCATCCTCTGCCTCTCTGCAATCCATTTCCCATCATCATCCTCTGCCTCTCTGCAATCCATTTCCCATCATCATCCTCTGCCTCTCTGCAGTCCGTTTCCCATCATCATCCTCTGCCTCTCTGCAATCCATTTCCCATCATCATCATCCTCTGCCTCTCTGCAGTCCGTTTCCCATCATCATCCTCTGCCTCTCTGCAATCCATTTCCCATCATCATCCTCTGCCTCTCTGCAGTCCGTTTCCCATCATTATCCTCTGCCTCTCTGCAATCCATTTCCCATCATCATCCTCTGCCTCTCTGCAATCCATTTCCCATCATCATCCTCTGCCTCTCTGCAGTCCGTTTCCCATCATCATCCTCTGCCTCTCTGCAATCCATTTCCCATCATCATCCTCTGCCTCTCTGCAATCCATTTCCCATCATCATCCTCTGCCTCTCTGCAGTCCATTTCCCATCATCATCCTCTGCCTCTCTGCAATCCATTTCCCATCATCATCTTCTGCCTCTCTGCAATCCATTTCCCATCATCATCTTCTGCCTCTCTGCAGTCCATTTCCCATCATCATCCTCTGCCTCTCTGCAGTCCATTTCCCATCATCATCTTCTGCCTCTCTGCAATCCATTTCCCATCATCATCCTCTGCCTCTCTGCAGTCCATTTCCCATCATCATCTTCTGCCTCTCTGCAATCCATTTCCCATCATCATCCTCTGCCTCTCTGCAGTCCATTTCCCATCATCATCCTCTGCCTCTCTGCAGTCCATTTCCCATCATCATCCTCTGCCTCTCTGCAATCCATTTCCCATCATCATCCTCTGCCTCTCTGCAATCCATTTCCATCATCATCCTCTGCCTTCTCTGCAATCCATTTCCCATCATCATCCTCTGCCCCTGTCTTTTCAATCCATTCTCTCGCATCGTATCTATCCTCTGCCTCTCTGCAATCCATTTCCCATCATCATCCTCTGCCTCTCTGCAATCCATTTCCCATCATCATCCTCTGCCTCTCTGCAATCCATTTCCCATCATCATCCTCTGCCTCTCTGCAATCCATTCCATCATCATCCTCTGCCTCTCTGCAATCCATTTCCTACCCGCCTGTATCACCTCCTCCTCCTCCTTATCTTTCTGCTTCAGCTTCCTTTCTTTCTTTCTTTCTTCTTCTTCTTCTTCTTTTTCTTGTTCTTCTTCGTCGTCGTCGTCGTCATTGTCTTCGTTGTAATCGTCAGTCAAAGTGTTAAGGAGAAACAGTCTGATCTTGTGATATCTTTCCAGTTTAGAGAATCATAAGAAGAAATGGGGGAAGGAGGGGGGGGGGGGGGGTTGGTGTCGAGGGAATCGGGGGGGGGGGGGGGGGGGCTATGGTAGAATAACGATGAATCTGAACTCAATCTTAATGGGGCGTGTTCTTTTCAGGATTGTTTTTTCTTTTGTTTTGGTTGGTTGGTTTTCCGTCCTCTGCCAGTAGCATGATGTCCACGCCAGTCATTAAGGCTCCCTCATACAGCGCTACACCCAAGCCTGTGCTGTGGCAGGCTCAGCACCAGCAGTTGACAGTGTGCATTCATTGTATGATTATCATGGGGTGTATCCTTACAGCGGTCCCAAATGGAGATTTTCTGCTTTTATTTTCGGCACACTTAACCACAAGTATGCGCATTGCAATCAATGCTCTGAGAACGGAATCCACCGCCAAACAGGATGTTTAAACAGAACATACAGGGGGCCGGAATTGCTCAGTTGGTAGAGCGCCGGACTCGTGATCCTGGGGTTGCGGGTTCGAATTTCGGTACAGGGGGATTTTTCCCTCGGAGTTAACATTGGTTCTGACTCCATTCCCCATACAGTCCTTCGAATGAGACTATAAACCGAGGTTCCGTGTGTGAACACACGCACAACATCTTGCACACACGTAAAATCCCATCACCAACTTTCGGAAGAGAAGGCCAGTTTGGCCGTTGGTATGGATGACACTTTACACATAGCATGAACCTTCCCCGAAGATGGAGTGTGGCTGCCTTAATGGCGGGATAAAAAAAAAACGGTCATACACACAAAACTCCACTGCCTGTCCATACAGGCAGTGTCCGCATGAGTATCAGCCTGCGTACGCAGAAAGAATGAAAAGAAAAACAAAACATACAATTTCTGTAACCAAACACAGCACTGCACCCTTCCCCCATCCACCTGATGAATGAATGCATACCATAGTATCGTC
>CM065720.1:10050548-10053048 GCA_033310375.1 Conus canariensis
ACCAAAGAAAGGAAACTAAAGAAAGGAGGAGGAAATGTATGTATATGACGATCAAATCACGAGTGTTTTTGAGGTGTTTTGTGGACAGATTGAAAAAAAGACAGACAACCTAAACACAGTCCTCTACGTGCTTCTCCTCATCGATCTACATTCTGTGTAGATCAGTAATCTGTAAACTACAAACGAATTACTGTTTATTTCTTGAAAAAAAAAAAGAATGAGTATGCACTAGCCCATCCAAGTCATGTGATAGCTCTTGACAGTAGAGGGTGTGTACACGTAAATCTTGTGTCTGTTCTTTTGATTTTGGTCAAACTTGCAGCTGTGCTGTTGCGTACAAGTTTTGGGGTTGTTTGAATGCAGGAACTTGTCTCTTGGGGAAAATAAACAACACACACACACACACACACACACACACACACACCACACACACACACACACACACACACACACACTGTTCACACACACACGACACAAACACACATCTACACACACACACATCTACAACACACACACAACAACACACATCACACATCGCGCAACACACACACACACACACACACACCCCACAACACACACACACACACACACACACACACACACACACACACACGACACACATCACACACACACACACACACGGCTACTCGGTCACGGTAGCTAGCAGTGTTCAAACACCTCTTTAGGCAATAGAGTGGCCAGCAAAGTCTACGTAATGCAGTCCACTGAGAGGCTTACAGAGAAAGAGAGGGGGTGTTAGAGAGAGTCAGACAGGCAGAAGACAGACAGACAGACAGAAGAAAATAGAGAAGAGGCACGAAGGAGAAGAGAGAGATATGGGGGGGCAGAAAGAGCGAGAGAGACAGAGACCCAGCAGACAGAGACGTGATGCGTCTCCAGGAGAGAGAAGACAGACAGACAGACAGACACAGACAGGCAGACAGACAGATGGAGACCTAGCTGGAAGAGATGTGGAGCGTTTCCAGGAAAGGAGAAACAAAACAGACAGACAGACAGACAATGACCCAGTAGGAAGAATGTGGTGGGACAGACAGACAGAAATATCAGACAGAACAGGACCTATCAGGACAGAGACCAGGATGCGTGACGTTAGGAGAGAAGGAAAGACAGAAGACAGACAGACAGAGATCAGAGGAAAGAGATGTGATGCGTTTTCAGGAGAGGAGAGAGAGAGGAGAGAGAGGAGAGAGAGAGAGGAGAAGAGAGAGAGAGAGAGACCAGAGACAGAGCCGTGATGCGTTTCTAGAGAGAGAGAAGAGAGAGAGAGAGAGAGAGAGAGAGAGAGACAGACAGAGAGAGGAGGGTCAAGGAAGAGGATGCGTTAGGATGAGAGAGAGAGAGAGAGCGAGGAGAGAGACCCACCAGACAGAGACGTGCTACGTCTCCAGGAAGAAGGTATTGATGACACTCAGAGAGGCAAAGGATGCATTCTACTTTATCGTTACTCCCGCCCCCAGCCTGTCGTCCTCCCCCCCCCCCCCCTTCCCCCCCACACACACACCTTAATTGAACATTCCTCTCCCCGTCTAGTCCCATCTTTGCCACTTTGATGATGGCAACATTTAGCCGCTGGGTCGCTGTGGAGGAAAGTCAAATCCCTCCTGATTACCTCCACTCTCTCTCGAGCTTTAAATGGAAGGTAGTTGTCAGTCTCAAGCTTTGGTCTTTTTTCTGGGTCAAGAAGAGAGAGAGGGAAGGGGGAAAGGAGAGGGGAGACGTATTAACGGGTGGTGGGAACATGTAGTTGAAAAAATGTAATAGAACACACACACACACACACCACACACACACACACACACACACACACACACACACACACACACACATACACACACACGCACACGCGCGCACGCATGCACTCACTCACACACACACATACAAATATATATATATATATATATGTGTGTGTGTGTGTGTGTGTGTGTGTGTGTGTGTGTGTACTGTGTGCGTGTGTGTGTGTTGTGTGTGTGTGTGTGTGTGTGTGTGTGTGTGTGTGTATACAGACAATGACTGATGAGAGAGACAGACAGAGTCAGACAGACAAACAGACTTGCTGAAAAGGAGCATAAGCTAGGATTTGTGCCAGACTTTGGTGGGGGCTAGGATGGGATCAAGGGGTTCTACAACAAAATTGATACGAAAAAGCAAAAAAAAGAAAACCTATGTGGTTTCAGAGTAGAATATGTTGTAATGTTCTCGTCACAAAATTATTTTCGAAAGAAATCTGTTTTATGATTAGTGACAGATGATCACTTTCAAAGACTGAAAATTGTTCAATAGAGCACTATTTGTAGCACTGCGAACATTTTCGAAGTTTCTGGAGTGTGCCAAAGAAAACCTTGAGAGAAAATGTAAAAACGTGTAAAAAAAAAAAAAAAAAAAAAAAAAAAAAGATGAAGCGTTATATAGAATTGCCATCGTTTTGTAAAGATGAACAGAAGAAATCATGGAACTGATCAAAGTATTCCAATTTCTGCAC
>CM065720.1:10058048-10073048 GCA_033310375.1 Conus canariensis
GTAACGTATCTGGGCTTTGTCGTCAGACCTGTGCTAGTCTGCACTTCATCATTTCACCTGGATCCTGTCTTTTTTTTTTTATATACGCTTCCCTATTCCAGGTTGTAATCATGTTGTCCCTCTATCTCTTGGATTTGATTAAAGCTTGTCGTGGTTGAGTCGAAGACAGATATTACGGTCCTTGCGAAGTGCGTGTTGAATATCTGGGTTTGCCCGAATTTTTTTCAGGAAAAAGGCACAGAGAGAGAGAGAGAGAGAGAGAGGAGAGAGAGAGGGGGTGGGGGGGAGGGAGACAGACAGACAGACAGTCAGACACAGAGAGAGAGACAGACAGACAAACAGACAGACAGACAGATGAGAGGGAGAAGGGAAGAGATGTTGGTGGATTCCACTCCATTCCTCTTCCACTCGCGTGACATTCCCATCCTCAGCCTGTGGCTCTGTCTGGAATTTCTTGTTATTGTCCACATTGGCATCGATTACACAGCAACCAGGATTGGGTCTCAGATGGTCCATGCCATGTAAGGTACCGCCAGGCAACAATTGACAATCAAGACTCAGACAGGAAGAGTGAAACTACACGGCTATTTTTGAGGACATATATTGTGACCAACCCTGCAGGTCTCTGTCTCTCCCAAGTCATCCTTGTCATCAGTGTCCTGTTTTCTGTTGTTGATTATTTCATTAACAAACTTTGTCTCCAGTTCTGTCTTCTCGTGAATTGCTTTCATGATGGGATCGGGTATGATTGCCTGTCCACCTGCATTTCTGTTGGGCACTGTCGGATATTCTTAAGGACTGACAGTACACTTTATTGTATCATATTGCATAACTTTCATGTCACTCAGGGATTTCTGTATGCGAAATTCGAGCTGAATTCTCACTGGGAAGAACGCGTTACCATAATAGGATGCCACCTATCGTGCTTTTTTTTAATGCCAGCACATTTTTTTTTTACATTTTTGTTTTTAGATTCTTTTTTTTCAGGAAGCCTCCATTGATTGTAACGGTTCCTTTATGTGCACCTAATATTTACATCCCATGGGACTCGGACTCATCATTTCGTTCCAAAGACTAGCGCTCAAACCACCACTTATGGTCTCCTGAAGAGGGCAAAAGATGAAAAGTTCTACAGCTTACAGGTCTTAGGGGCGGTAAACCGTCAGAGGTTCATTGTGACTGAGGTATGACGTGATAGAAGGTGGGCTCCATCTCTCTTTTTCCGTCGCCTTTAATCCTTTTTTTCTAAATTCTTTGTGAGTCCCGCCAAAACCAAGGACAAACAAATAACAAGACGAAACACGACGAATGATTGTACATGTTCACCTGTCAAGGTCACCTCAGCATCAATTTCCTCTTTACGTCCACGACTGTGGTGACTTTGTGTCAAACTCCACGACTGTGGTGACATTGTGTCAAACTCCACGACTGTGGTGACTTTGTGTCAAACTCCACGACTGTGGTGACTTTGTGTCAAACTCCACGACTGTGGTGACTTTATGTCAAACTCCACGACTGTGGTGACTTTGTGTCAAACTCTGTGATGCCGGCAAGTTCATCGGGACACTCGCTAAATGGAAGTGAGGGTGACGTCCCTTGAGACAAAGACCTTCGTTAATATTGTACTGTACCACGCAGATACTCGGATTCCTTGAATTCCTGAAGGATTTTAAGGATAATTCTTAGTGAGTCCGCGAAAAACAAAGACAAACAAATTACAAGACATAAACGCAACGCGTTTTGAACTGCTAGGTCTTTTTCAGGCAAGATAAATAACATTCAGGACAACGAAAATGAAGAACGAGCGATCACTTATCTTCTCATATTCGGTGCAAGAATCGCAAGAATATTCTCATATTCTGCGGGCCCAATTATGAGAAGATAAGTGATTGTTCGTTTTTTGTTTCCGTTGTCCAGAATGTTGTTGATTTTGCCTGAAGGAAACCTAAAAGGTCGAAACGCGTCGTGTTTTGTCTTGTAATTTGTTTGTCCTTGTGTTTGGTGGACTCACTCAGAAGCATGTTCAAAATTTCTTCCAATTTCCGCCTGCAATTACTTCACTTTGATACTGTCTTTAATCCTGCCTGACCTAAATCAGGTAACCACTTTACTGCTGAGTAGACAAAGAGGATTCTTAAGCCTCCCCCCCCCCCCCCCCCCCCCCCCCCCCACCAAATCCGACCCTATGTGTGGGTTGACCTCACGACCGTTAACTCCACAGACAAACTCTAAGACTTGCAGATCCCTGGAGAGGGGGGAGAAATTAGTCTGCCCGGTGCGAGACTTAAGACCTGGGTCCTTAGCAGGGGTTGCTCTTTGGTGCTAGACGAGTGCATTATCCATTAAGCCACCACTCTGCTGTCAACCTAATACCTCACCAACACTACGGCCATCACCACCAAAGTAACAATACTCCGTTCGTTCTGTCCTTTCTCAAGCAGGTAATGTTCTGAAACACCTTCGTTGCTATGTCTGTCAGAAAAATGACGCTGTAACTACTGAACCGACCAAAAAAAAGATGGTGAGAAGGGATGCAGGTCCAAGGACGAACTCATTCATTTTGCTGCGTATCCGAAACAAGCAGTGGACCTAGGGATTATCTTTTCAGAGGACTGTTTGACCTTGACAGGGGTCTGCGCTCTCTCACGTGTCCTTCTGTGTCCGGGGCTGCACAGTCGTGATCGTTAAAAGGATCAGCTCTACTCATGTGACACATTAGCCGCAGCGCAGCCCCCACGTGTGGTCTTCGTGGTCGGCTGGGCGATAGACGGCAATGTTTGACTTGATTTTCTGATGGTGCAGCCGTGCCGGGTCGTCTTTGGTCGGGGGCCTTGTAGCAGTCTGAATGTTGATGATCTGCTTCGATCGGGGTGTGTGTGTGTGGTGTGTGTGTGTGTGTGTGTGTGTGTGTGTGTGTGTGTGTGTGTGTGTGTGTGTGTATGTACAGCGCTAGGAGATATAGTAAAAAAAAAAAAAAAGAATTAGATAATAATAATAATAATAATAATGTTATAGAAATAATGATTATAAGAATACTGATAGTAATAATGAATATGATAATGATAATAATGATGATGATGATGAATATGATGACATTGATTAACAACGCAAAAATGTGATGCTGATGATGATAACAATAATAATAATATATGATGATGATGATATGAGATGTGATGATGATGATGATAACAATAATGATAATAATAAGATAGTAACAATGCCCATGGGTTGCAGGCAACCCTTCTCTCTCTTATTTCTCATTCTCATCTCACTCTGTTCCCCCTCTCTCCCCCCCTCTCACTCTCTCTCTCTCACTCTCCCCCTCCTCCTCCTCTCTCTCTCTCTCTCTCTCTCCTCTCTCCTCTCTCTCCTTCCCTGTCTCTCTCTCTCTCTCCTCTCCCCTCTCTCCCCCTCCCTCTCTCTCCCTCTCTCTCCTCTCTCTCCCTCTCTCTCTCTCTCCCTTTGTCTCCCCCTCTCTCTCCCTCTCTCTCTCCCTCTCTCCCCCTCTCTCTCTCCTCTCTCTCTCTCCCTCCTCTCTCCCCCTCTCTCTTCTTCTCTCTCTCTCCTCTCTCTCTCTCCCTTTCCCCCTCTCTCTCTCTCTCTCTCTCTCCCTTCCCTCCCCCCCTCTCTCTCTCTCTCCCTCTCTCTCTCTTCTTCTCTCTCTCTCTCTCTCTCTCTCTCTCTCTCTCTCTCTCTCTCTCTCTCTCTCTCTCTCTCTCTCTCTCTCTCGCTCTCCCGCCCATAACCCTGCCAAAGCTGGTCTGTCGTCTTTCTGTTTACTCAAGAACTATATCCCGTGTCCCTGTCTCCACGAGTTGGTATTTGTCCTGGGTATTATCTTTCCTGTGCGGGCTGTCTGCTGGAGTGGATGGTCATGTGGGGGTATTTGTCTGCAGGCTTCACAGAACATGTGAGACAGACAGACAGAGACAGACAGACAGAGAAGCAGGCACACACACACACACACACACACACCACACACACACACACACACACACACACACACACACACACACACACACGCCAGAGAGAGAGAGAAACCGACGGTCAAACAGACAGACAGACAGGCAGACAGAGACAGACAAACAAACAGACAAACAAGCAGATAGGGACAGAGAAGCTGACACTGACACCAATACTACTTCTGAACGGGTTTGATAACACAGGCCAACACCCCATACTATGATACCTCCCAACAAAAGCAAATTCTGTCCATTATCAATTCCATTCGCAGTCAAGTTACACTCAACCAAAACGCTCGCACGCACAGTAACCCCATCTCTTCATCATCGTTTTGTACATTGACAGACTTGAGGTATTGAGAGACAGGGTCATGAAACAGAGACATGGAGACGGACAGACAAACAAAATATCTCTCATGGATATCACAGTGAAATGGGGAAACATGTGGCGGTTGCCTTCTATGTCACGGAAGATTGGGTCTGCTTATAGAACACTTTGTCGATGAGTGTATCTGGCTGCTGTGACTTGGACTCCTTGCGGCTCTTGGTTAAAGCTGTGGAGAGCGCTGTGAGCTTGTGTGGGAAATGTGCACAAGACATGACTTTCAGTAACTTCGTGAATGCATCTCTTAGACTGTTCCTCAAATTTCCCACAACATTTATTTTTCCAATATTTTTGTCATAATCATCATTATTAACATTATTACTATTGCTATTATTATTATTATTATTATCATCATCATCATCATTATTATCATTATCATCATCATTATCATAATCATTATTATTGTTATTGTTATTATTATCATTATTGCTATCATTATTCTTATTACCATCATCACTGTTTTAACTCGCATTGTCTCCTTCCCAAAGGCCTCGTTTTAATTCAATGGCTATTTTCCGCCAAATTTGAGAAGATAGGTGATTGCTTGTCCTTCGTGTTCATTGTATTGTCCTGAATATTGTTTATCTTGCCTGAAGAAGACCTAAGAGGTCGAAACGCGTCCTGTTTTGTCTTGTAATTTGTTGTCCATGTTACTTAAAATTCCTTTAAAAATTCCCTACCCGTACTGCAGGTGTCTGTGTCTCCCATCGAGTCATATAATGCATTGTCAAGTTGTCTGTCCCATCAAAAGTAGAATTCAGGGGAATCATCATCATTATCATTAACATAGAATTCATGAGAATTATCATCATCACTATCATTCACTATCATTCACATTATCCTTCTCTTCATCATCATTAGAAACACGATTGATTATCTTGAAAAATGAATGCATAAAAGTATTATATTACGTGGCACTAAATAGGGTGTTGAGATTTTGCATTACATTAAAAATAAGCACTTTTCAGCAGTCTCCAAAAAGATCATGTTCAGGAATGTTCTACTAGATGTTGTTTTTTTGTTTGTTTGTTTGTTTTTAGCTTTTAAAGGAAGTAAATATTTTCAATTCAGTCTAAGATTATGAAGAAAATCGATCTGGTTTTGAGCTGTTATAAGCATGTTTGAAATGAAGTGGCCCTTCTTACTCACAAACAGGATATCGATTTTGACTTGATAACAGCTCTGATATGGTCGACTGCGGTCGGCCCGGCTATAAACAATGTGAATAAATGAATAAATGTACGCGTTCACCTGTCATGGTCACCCCAGGATCGATTTCCTCTCCACGCCCATGACTGTGGTGACGTTGTGTGAAACTCTATCATGGCGGCTAGATGACGTCCCTTGAGACAGAACCACTCATTCATGCCGGACTGTGCGACGCAATTACTCCTTGAACTCCAAAAGGAATTTAAGAATAATTCTTTGTAAGTCCTCCCAAAACAAGGACAAACAAATTACAAGACAAAACACGACGCGTTTCGACCTCTACAGGCAAGATAAACAACGTTCAGGACACTGAAAACGAAGAACGATCAATCACTTATCCTCTCATATTCGGCGCAGGATGGGCATTGAATGAGAAGATGAGGTGATTGCTCGTTCTTCGTTTTCATTGTCCTGAATGCTGTTTATCTTGCCTGAAGAAGATCTAAGAGAACGAAACGCGTCGTGTTTTGTCCTGTAACTTGTTTGTGCTTGTTTTTGGCGGACTCATTAATAAGAATTATTCTAAAGATTTGTTTCAATTTCCGCCTGCACGCACCTCACGTGGAGACTAACTTCCAGAAGGAGTCTACTCCAGTGCGATACAATCGTGTTGCATTGCATTCTATAACATTGACCAAAATGACTTTCTTCTTCTTCGGCAGGTTTCACCATATTTTCAAACACTGAACACTAGACTGTAGTCTTAAAAATTCACCAAAAGTTCAGCCGCGATATCGCATTTCTCTTAAATCAAATTAACATTGGGTAGTACAGATGATTCCATGTCTATCAGACTTGAAAGTTCAAGTTGCAAAGTTAGACGACTGCAGGCGGAAATCTAAACAAATCTTGAATAAATGTTAGCGAACCGCCCAGAGAAACGTGGACAAACGAGTCACAAGACAAAACACGATGCGTTTCGACCTCTTAGGTCTTCTTCAGGCAAGATACAGACAAATAGGACAACAAAAATTCACTTAGATGTATCTTCATTTGTCTGTATCTTGCCTGAAGAAGACCTAAGAGGTCGAAACGCGTCGTGTTTTGTCTTGTGACTCATTTGTCCACGTTTCTCTGGGCAGTTCGCTAGCATTTATTTAAGATTTGAAAGTTCAAACAAAATCACTGACACTAATGTGACCACTCCCTTCGTGGCGTTCCCGGTCTATCATCTTTCGTATTAAATTTCAGAGAAATGTATTTGTACGATTTTAAAAAAACCTTGATTTTCCACACACTGCGTAATCGTTACAACACAATTTTTTCCGAACCTATGTCACCCAGATGTGTTTTCCCCTTTGTCACACACACACACACACACACACACACACACGCGCGCGCGCGCGCGCGCGCATACACACACACTCACACAAACACACACACACACACACGCACGCACGCACACACATACAGAGAGAGAGAGAGAGAGAGAGAGAGACAGAGACAGAGACAGAGACAGACAGACAGAGACAGAGAGCACATGACATCACATCACAACGTGCATGCACTCTCTCTCTCTCTCTCTCTCTCTCTCTCTCTCTCTCTCTTTCATACACACACACACACACACACACACACACACACACACACACACACACACACGCGCGCACGCACGCACACTCACAAAGAGACAGACAGACAGACAGACAGACAGACAAAACAGACAGACAGAGAGAGAGAGAGAGAGAGAGAGAGAGAGAGAGAGAGAGAGAGAGAGAGTGGCAAATGAACTAATGGAATGTCCGCGGCGTCTTGTAGAAACTTTAATAGGATGTTTGCGGGCGGAGTTGAAGGTGCGGAGGGGACTTTGCCGGCCCGGAGAAAGAAGGAGAGAGGCCGGGCAGGAAATAGAACATCCGCCATTCGGGTTTCTTCCGATGGAGAGAAGCCCATATAAGTTATTCAAATGTCAGGAGAGGAGAGATGGAACGTGCACCATGTTTTATCATAGATTTCAGGAGTGGAAAAGAACTGGTTTTATGTTTTAAACATACTGATACAAATTTAGAACTAAAAAAAACAGACCCATCATAGACAGACAAAGGCACAATAAAGCTAAAACCAAGGATGCTAATGTACGTGATAGTAGTGACGTCATCTACAGCGCTTTCAAGACAGGAATCGGGCTTTTATTGTAATCAGTCATACATTCAGTGAAAAAAATTTTTTAAAAAAGAAAAAAGAAAAACAGAAAAAAAACACCACAGAAATAAGAATCTTGTGAAAAGGAAAACCCAGACCCCCACAAGCCAGAATACAAATGAATGCACAAAACCCAAGGCGAAGCGGTTCTTATCGATACATAATACAGAAAAGAAAGGAGTGAATTGTCAGCATACGTCTTCTTCAGACAGGCAAATAACGGGCATCACACTCACAAAATAAGACTCACTACATGGCAGTCAGAAGGGGTTGGTCAGCAGATGCTGGACACTCCCACTGATGACCATCTGGACAGCATTGCTTTGTGTATTTGTCTGTTATCTGTCATGTCTAAAGATGACATATACAATGGTATTTGTTTTTACTGTGTATTACACAAGCTAGGCTTTGGCCCATGTTTTACTTGTATATTTGTATTTTGGATTGTGTTGAGTAACACTTCAGTCTGTTTCGGTCGTGAAGACCGAAAGCTTGCGGTGTGGTGTGAAAAAAAATAGATAGAAGTTTACATGAGAAATGCGGAGATCAGCTTGACTCTTTGACCACGCAGACATTGTTTGTGACCGCCAGACTTTATGGGTTTTTTTCCATGATGATCAATGAACTTAAGGATGATGGAGATGGCGCGGAGGAAGTTTCGTTCCGGTCGGAGACTACATTTTAGGGCTTTACCGTTTTCTTTCCCTGCATCAACCAGGCCCGAGACATACAACCACCTGTAGTGTTGCTCAGGGAATCTGAGTGCCATTCTCAGAGACGCGTCCATTAAGGAGATGCAGCTCAGCAGTGTGGTTCAAGTCTTCCCATTTGAACCCATGGCACACTCACGTAGGGATAGCATCCGACTGGGCCGAAAAAACAAACCAACCATCACTACTACCGGGACTAGAACCCCTCACGCTCCCTGCTTGCAGCCGCGGACGTTAACCACTGCACCACGACGGCTGATTTCATGACGATTTTTTTCTCCAGTTCTGTACCGACGAAGAAAAGCTCAAGAGTTAGTTAATGACTTTCAGACTACTTTACGCAAGTTCCAGTCGGCAGTCGTGACAAAAAAAGGACGATTTTTGTTGGTGGGGAAAGAAACAAAAATGGAACGTTAACAGGCATGAAAATGATGCTGACGAAGACTTGCTCAGACGCCTGGATCATGTCTATTTTATATCATATCTGAAATAGTCACACTTTTCTCTGTTTCTCGTCTGTTACTGCGTTGGCCCTGACTGTCTGTCTGACTTACCCTTATCTCAATTCTTCTTTACGTGGTCTCCGTTCTTCTTCTAATGATCGCGTTCTCTATACACCCACCATCTGTCAGAATTCAGTTCTTTGGACGGTGTTCTCTTTCCTGTCAGGGTCTTACTGTCTAGAATACCACCCTCCATTCAAGAATAGACCTCAGCGAAAGATTGTCTGAAAACCCATTTGTAAATACATCGTGTAGGTTCATGTGTGTGTGTGTGTGAGTGAGAGAGAGAGAGAGAGAGAGAGAGAGAGAGAGAGAGACAGACAGACAGACAGACAGACAGACAGACAGACAGAGTGTGTGTGCCTGTCTTTCTGTGTGACTGTCTGTATGTGCGTGCGTGCATGCGCGTGCGTTCGTGTGTGTGTGTGTGTGTGTGTGTGTGTGGTGTGTGTGTGTGTGTGTGTGTGTGTGTGTGTGTCTGCTTGTCTGTCTGTGTATGTGCGTCTGTATGTGCGTCTGTCTGTGTGTCTGTATGTGGATGTCTGAGTGTGTGTGAGAGGGGGGGGGGGGGGTCGCAATGGGACGGGGAAGGAAGGGGAGAGAAGGACGGCTTCAATTCTTGATTAATGGAATCTCCTGTCAGGTCGACAGACGATTGGGCAGCCAAGAATGTGTCCTCGTGTTGGAGTGGAGACCTACCTTTGAGCTTCTTAGTCGGCCGCAGATGTTGCAGGGGAAATAAATCAGCGAGTTGGAGTCCTGTTACCTCCCTTTCTGTTACCTTACTTCTTGTTACCTCCCTTCCAGTTATCTCCCTTCCTGTTATTTCGCTTCCTTAAGGCTCGTAAATAATATGAAAATTCAGTCAGAGGAGATTATAGAATCATGAACTATTTACCGGCCAGGCACACACAGAGCTCTTGATTAAACTGCCTCCTTTTGTCAAATGTTCATATTCTTTATCACATGTAACTGATGTAAAAGGCTTGGAGTTAACTGGTGAAAGAAGCGTTCAATATTATCTTCATTGTTATTGTCATTCGATATGTCTTGGGTCCGTTCTTAAAGGAGAAGAGAAAAGAAATACCGAACATGGTGGGTTGTGGGATCCGAACGAAGCATACAAATAGCACATGATGAAGGAATGGATGCTGAATGACGTGGCAGAAATGAAAGGTGGTACAACCTTTGGTCTTTGACTTCCCTGTCCATGCTGTTTTCGATCGCAGTGTCAGTTTCAGTGTCATCAAGGTGTCACTGCGTGCGGACTAGTCCATATACGCTACACCACATCCGCTAAGTTTTGAGGCCACACTGCGCTATGATTTGATCGCAGTCATAATGAGTGATACATAAATACTTAGTTCTGCACTTTGATCTCTGTCCGTTGTATGTGCTTATGTGTTCATTTATGCTTTGATGACAAAAAAAACTGTCTCATTGAAAGGGGATAGATAACCCTGCTTATGTGTTCATTTATGCTTTGATGACAAAAAAAACTGTCTCATTGAAAGGGGATAGATAACCCTGCTTATGTGTTCATTTAGGCTTTGTTGACAAAAAAAACTGTCTCATTGAAAGAGATAGATAACCCTGGCAGCGAGAAAGGGGGAAAAAACTCATCTTCGTGGGGAAAATTTGCCCCATCGCTGTCCCATGAGAGATCAAACTCGATCCTTCTGTGCAGACGTGAGATCCACAAGTTGACAGCTTATGTAGCGGAAAGAAATCCAAGTTCTTAAAAAATATATGCGTCAGTCGGGTCTCTTCACATTTAGGAACCTGTCCTGACATGTTTTTGTTTGTTTGTTTGTTTGTTTGTTTTTTGTAGCGGTGAAATGAGAGGATGATAGTGGTGGAGAGTGGGTGTATGTAGAGGAGGGGGGAGGGTAGAGGGGGGATGTGGAGGGGGGGGAGGTGTCTGTCATGTTCTTTTATTACAGCTTGTGCAGTCCATGCGGCATGCTGCAAATGTCATCTGCACTGCAATCTGCCACTCGTTCCCCACTTCACCACAAAGTCCCTTCCCTCCAGTCGACTGTTCGTCTTTTCTTTTACAAAAAGACTTCCCCTTTGATTGGGGTTGTTCTTTTCTTTTCTTTTCTTTCTTATTTTCTTTTCTTTCTTTCTTTCTTTTTCTTTTCTTTTCTTTTCTGTTCTTTCTTTCTTTGTTCTCTTTCCTTCTTTCTTTCTTTCTTCATGTACCTTTTCCCTTCGCATTTCTGTTGTAATTGCTCTTTGTTCTTGTTGTTTTCTTTTCTTCTTCTTCTTCTTCTTCTTCTTCTTTCTTCTTCTTCTTCTTCTTCTTCTTCTTCTTCTTCTTCTCTTCTCTCTCTCTCTTCTCTCTTCTCTCTCTCTCTCTCTCTCTCTCTCTCTCTCTCTCTCTCTCTCGTGGACAGTAATCACAAGCCTTCAGATTGTGCGTGTCCTGAGATGGCCTCTACCACCTCCCTCCACATCACAGTGTGGATCGATGCCTCAGAAGTAGAACGAAGATGGTGTAGCAAGCTACAGTCAGATTAAGCACACACACACACACGCACACACGCACGCACGCACGCACACACACACACACACACACACACACACACACACACACACACACACACACACACACACACACCCCACACACACACACCGCACTTATTGTCGTCTTTATTGGGATTGGTGTTTGATGTTATGAACATTTTGCGTTGTGTGAGAAGAGGTACCGAAGCACCGCTAATCATCTCCAAAATGGACGGTGTTCACATGTCAATATATTTTGAGTATACTGGTCACCATGTATGCTGTAGTTCTGTATATTTGATTCGTTATCATGGTGTCATTTTTTCAATTAATATTCTCTCTCTCTCTCTCTCTCTCTCTCTCTCTCTCTCTCTCTCTCTCTCTCTCTCTCTCTCTCTCTTGTAAATGTACTGTTTTTGGTCCAAACAAAGAATAAAAGACTCAGTACACCAAACAATAGTCCATAAATAAAATAGACGCTTTGTATCAAACGCCCAAATATCAAAACCCGTTTTTGACTGCCCATCATTAAATAGCACATAAAGATTTGCATGGTGAGTAAGGATAGAACCATGGAAGGAAAAGAAAAGAGAAACTTCATAAAATAGGACGATAGCGGCCCCATTTATAGTACAAACTATCAACAACAACACAACAAAGCAAAACGCAACTCCTCCAACGTCAGCAGCCTCATCAAGCAACTGGACTGGCACCCCCTAAAGCAGCGAAGGAAGATCACCAGATTGGCCATGCTGTTTAAAATCATACATGGCATGGTCTGCATGGATAGATCCCAGCTGATTCCTGCTCCAACCCAACAGCGTAGAAGACATGATCATCAGTTCAAACAACCACAGTGCCGAACTTTGTACCGACAGGGGTCGTTTTACCCACGCACCATAAAAGGACTGGAACGCCCTGCCCGACACAGCTGTTGAGGCAGACTCTTGACACGTTTGTGTCAAGAGCAAGAAAACTACAGTAAACCTCTTTTTCTTTTTTTTTTTTTTTTTTTTTTTTTTTTTTTTGGGGGGGGGGGGGGTTGCTGCGCCAGCCCATCGTTAAAACCTCAGAATAGTCAACATGATGACTGAGGACGTTTAATGGATGAAGACGAAGATGAACACGAGGGGGAGGAAAGGAAAAGGAGGTGGACAGAATAGGAAGTTCGTTCGAGGACCACAAAAAGCAGTGCAGTGTCTCCTGCAGCGGGTTGTCATGATACGGATTGCTCGCTGTGCACTCTCGTTGCAGAGGCAGCAACAGGGTGGACATAGGTATGGCTCTCTCTATATGAAATGGCCGGAATGAGCAGCACAGAAATAGTGCCACAGAGAGGTCGTGAACTTTGAGACAGCAAATTAAAGGGGAAAAAAGAGAGGAAGGAAAAAGACAGAAGCTCTGAGAGAAAGAAAGGCAAGGAATAAAAAATAATTAAGGGATTGAAAGAAGGGAGAAAGTAAAAGAAAAATATCCGTAGACAAATTTTGCTAAGAAGGGCTTAGCTGTCGAAGCAGAAGAAAAATATCCGTAGACAATTATCCTCACCATTTTGCTAAGAAAGGCTTAGCTCTCGAAGGAGAAGAAAAATATCCGTAGACAATTATCATCACCATTTTGCTAAGAAAGGCTTAGCTCTCGAAGGAGAAGAAAAACATCCGTAGACAATTATCATCACCATTTTGCTAAGAAAGGCTTAGCTCTCGAAGCAGAAGAAAAATATCCGTAGACAATTATCATCACCATTTGCTGAGAAAGGCTTAGCACTCGAAGTAAAGGAAAAATATCCATAGACAATTATCCTCACCATTTTGCTAAGAAAGGCTTAGCTCTCTGTAACACCAGCTTGTGATTAGAGTCTTGGCACTGCCATTGGAATCAGCCCCATTTATGCGGACTACTCATAAGAAGGTTTCCAGTCTGTAATAACACTTTCGGTTCCCTTTTCTCCTGACTTGGTCAGTGGAGATCGACAGGCGCAGTATTGATCTCAGGCAAGTTTGGTGTTTAATGCAAGCTAATGGGCTGACTTAAAAAGAGGGGCAAAAAAAAAAAGAAAGAAACCGCCCGTGTGGCGTGTAATGAGGGAGTAATTGCAATAATTACTGATGGAAGTGAATGACAAGGCCGTTAAATCAATCGGTTCTGCTCTCTCTCTCTCTCTCTCTCTCTCTCTCTCTCTCTCTCTCTCTCTCTCTCTCTCTCTCTCTCTCTCTCTCTCTCTCTCGTTAATGGAAACGCATGTGCAAAACAAAAAGTGTATGTAATCACCCTGTTTTGGATGTTCGTGTGTGTGTATGCGCGCGCGCGCGTGTATGTGTGTGTGTGTGTGTGTGTGTGTGTGTGCGCGCGCGCGCGCGCGCTTGCACGCACGAAATTCTTCAGTGTTGATGTTTTTCGGATATTACAACTGCTACCATTACCAAACCTGGTAAAATCATGAACATTGATATGACTTAATGGCCATCCACGAAAGCACTGGATGGTTAAGCCAGTAATGAAAAGTTTTAACAAATATTGGGACAGGCAGTTCTCTGTATGGGAAAATTATTTTCATACGTTGACAGATATTCCCCTGTTTGAGAGAGCTACTTTTCGCACATACTGATAGATTTTCCCCTGTCTGGGAGAGCTGCGTCATGTATGTTTTGACATGTATTTCCCGTTTGGGAGAGCGGCTCCCTGTACACCTTCATGGATTGTCTCCAGTCTAGGAGAGATGCTCCTTGTACACTTTCATAGGAATTCTCCAGTCTGGGAGAGATGCTCCCTGTGTATTTTCATAGGAATTCTCCAGTCTTGGAAGAATGCTCCTTGTGTATTTTTCGTAGGAATTCTCAAGTCAGGGAGAGCTGCTTCTTGCATATTTTCATAGGAATTCTCCAGCCTGGGAGAGATGCTCCTTAGATGTGATTAGAGATATTCCCCAGTTTAGAAAAGAACTGCTTATTGGATATATTGACAGGTATTCCCCAGCTCTAGGGAACTGCTTTTTACATCTACTTATAAGTATTCCCCAGCCTGGGAAACCTCTTTTTTCACGTTTTGATAGATTTCCCCAGTTTGGAAAGAACAGCGGCTTCTTACTTTTTTTGACAGATATTCCCTCTCTTTTGGAGAGCTGGTTCTTCCTTAGTATGCTGATAGGTGTTCCCCAGTTTGGGGAAAAGGGTTTTCTTGCTTGTGTTTGAGTTTCTGTCTGCGGTTGGTGGCTAGGATTAGCAAGCCTGAAGAGTCATCCAAGGGCAAAAATGGCCACTCTTTGTTTTGGTGAAATCACACTCAGAACCTCCTTATGGTGAGCCTCAAATGAAGCGGAGCAGTTCTTTTAGGGTTTTTACCTCCGCCAAGAAGGTTGTCTTTGTTTGTTTGTTTGTTTGTCTGTCTGTCTGTTGGTTTCTCTGTATGTAAGCAACGTAACACACAAATTAATGAACGGAAATCCTAAATAAGGCAGGGAACAGTAAACAGTAAGTAACAAACAAATAGAGTAACTCTTTCTCCCATGATGAACTAATTGTAGGCCCATGATTCTAAACGAATGCTGCTTACGACACCAAATCGCCTCAGCAGAAATGACA
>CM065720.1:10078048-10080548 GCA_033310375.1 Conus canariensis
AGGAGAGAGAGAGAGAGATCTGTTATTGCCTCCAGCTGAAAGAAAGCCAGAAAGGCAAAGGGCTTTCACATTAATTTTAGACCACGCATCGTTTTTGTTAGTTTTGTTTGTTGTTTGTTTTCAAAATCAAAACAAAGAACTATGGGCAATATCAAGGTCAGAGATTCGATTCTGCGAATATTACAAACAACGGAAGAGAGAGAGAGAGAGAGAGAGAGAGAGAGAGAGAGAGAGAGAGAGAGAGAGAGAGAGAGAGAGAGAGAGGCACAGACAGACAGATTGAGATAGAAAGGGAGACAGGAAGGCAGACAGACAAACTGACCGCGAGAGAGGGGATGAGACAGGCAGACTAATTGAGAGAGAGAGAAAGAGAGATATACAGATTGGAGAGAGGAGAGAGAGAGAGAGAGAGAGAGAGGGGAGAGAGAGAGAGAGAGAGGAGGACATGCAGACAGACAGACAGACAGATTGAGAGAGAGAGAGAGAGAGAGAGAGAGAGAGAGAGAGAGATGTATGCATTTTGCCTAAAACTGACAATTCCATTTTTCCAGCAAAGAATCGACGAACCCTATACAGAAGGATAGAAAGGACAACACAACATTCACTGCATGGCGAGGACTGGACCCAGAACGTACCGGGCAATATCAACATTCTGATTGATTTCACCATCATTATTTCTGACTTCGTATATGTATCTCTGTAGTTCGTTGCAGTCCCCAGGCCACCTCGTATACATACGCCCACGCCCGCACACACACAAGCAAGCACAAGACACACCACTCGGGGCACACACACACACACACACACACACACACACACACACACACACACACACACACACGCGCACACACACACACGCGTCACACGTGCGCGCGCGCACACACACACACACACACACACACACACGCGCGCGCGCGCGCGCCACACGCACACGCACACACAAGCACACACATACAATACACACATACACATTCACGCACGTGAGTGCACGCACACACAAGCACTCAAGTACACCACACACTCTCTCTCTCTCTCTCTCTCCTCTCTCTCTCTCTCACACACACACACACAACACACACACACACACACACACACACACACACACGTACCCAATGCACGGACATGCACACCATACATATATGCATGCACACATGCATGCGCGCGCGCACACAGACACAGACACACACACACACACACACACACCACACACACACACGCACACACACACACACATAGGCACATGCACACGCATGCACGCACGCACGCACGTGCGCACCACACACACACACACACACACACACACACACACACACACACACACATTTAAAAAATGTTATCCAAAACCACAACGTGTTTTCTTTCCTTACACGTAATACATAAACCCCCTGGCACACGGACATACAAATCATTATTCCGATGTGCAGCGTCACCCACACATCAAAGGGGGCCGGAATAGCTCAGTGGTAGAGCGCCGGACTCATAATCTTGGTGATCCTGGGGTTTCTGGGTTCGGATCTGCACCGGGCCATTTCGGTTCAGGGGTACTTTTCCCTTGGCGTTAACATTGGTTCTGACTCCATTTCCCGTACAGTCCTTTGAATGAAACTGTAAACCGAGGTTCCATGTCTGAACGCACACATGACATCTTGCACACACGTAACACCCCATCACCAACTTTTGGAAGAGAAGGCCAGTTTGGCCGTTGGTATGGATGACATGTTAAACATAGTATGTGTAACAAGAGTTGGGAGTGGGTCAGCATGTCCTCTAGGGGAAGGACTTGGAATATTTTCTCTAATAGAGTTATGTTAAAATTTCACCTCCACCCTCTCTCTTGCTAGTGATGGAAGGAGCAACTTTCCGGTACTAGTCATTGAAAAAAAAATTCTTAGTTTTTCTCGGGACTGTTAGAATACTTAATAGTGGCTCAGGGATAAGTTTCCTTAGGCTTGTGCTCTTAAAAGTACTTGTAGCTCCAAGAGACAGAGTTTGAGAGAAGTTCAGACATTCAATACTGATTGAACAACAAAGAACTGACGCAAGTTAAGTGCACTTTCACACATCAACTTTACTTGTTTATGCAATATTCAGTCAGTTCAAGCTGAGTTTTGGTTCCACTGTTAATCATTGAGAGAGGAAAAGTTCTGGATGAGTTGAGTGAAGTCCACTTGGAATATTATAACTTATCTGATGTTGGAGAGGATAGTTGATCTCTCTCTTGTTGCTGGTGACTGCCCACTTGTGTAGACCTGCTGCTCAATTGCTGGTCGTGGTGTTTCTGACTACCGTACTTGCCCAGGTAGACAGGATCCAAGGTCTAAAACAAATAAACCTGGTCTGTAGTTAAGTAGCTGAGAGTTTGGCTTGTCGAGTTTATACACTTGCCCTCTGTCTTCAGAAATGTGTGAGATCTCAGCCAACAAAGGATTAGGCTAGCATCAATATTTCTGCCATAATTCTTAATCACCACTTCTGCTCAGAGTTTGAGTGGAGTTTACAA
>CM065720.1:10085548-10088048 GCA_033310375.1 Conus canariensis
AAAGACGAGTGTGTTTGGAAATACAATCCCATCAATAGCTACGAAGTGGAACAGGTCTGCAATGAGTCGAGCATTGAGTTCTGCAGACTATCAGCGCTGTACGTTTCGGGCTGAACAGTTCCAGAACTGAAAATAAAATGTAAAAAAAAAAAAAAAAAAAAGGTTATTAGTTCCGCAAGACAATACAGACAAACCGATCGCAGGACAATACAGACAAACCGATCACAGGACAATACAGACAAACCGATCACAGGACAATACAGACAAACCGATCTCAGGACAATACAGACAAACCGATCACAGGACAATACAGACAAACCGATCACAGGACAATACAGACAAACCGATCACAGGACAATACAGACAAACCGATCACAGGACAAAACAGACAAACCGATCACAGGACAATACAGACAAACCGATCACAGGACAATACAGACAAACCGATCACAGGACAATACAGACAAACCGATCACAGGACAATACAGACAAACCGATCACAGGACAATACAGACAAACCGATCAAAGGACAATACAGACAAACCGATCACAGGACAATACAGACAAACCGATCACAGGACAATACAGACAAACCGATCACAGGACAAAACAAAGTGTCTTACGGAATTAATCACCTTTCTTTTTAAGATTTGCTTCAGTTTCGGCTTTCAGTCACCTCGCTTTGAAACTGAAAATCAGCTGTCTCTGTCTGCCTCTCTCTCTCTCTCTCTTCTACTCTCTCTCTCTCTCTCTCTCTCTCTCTCTCTCTCACTCTCTTTCACCCACAGGGTATATAGGCAAGCTTGGAATAGAGAGAGGGGGAATGAGAGAGAAAGAGAGAGAGGGAGAGAGTGATAAAGAGAGAAAGGGAGAGAGAGAAAGATAGAAAGGGGGGGATGAGAGAAAGAGAGAGAGAGAGAGTGTTTAAAACTTTAATGATAAAGAGAGAAAGGGAGAGAGAGAAAGACCTAGTCATTACCTGATTGGTAAAGCTGGGTCAAATGCAGAGAAGAAGGGAGAAAGAGAGAGGGGGGAAGAGAAAGAGAGGGAGAGAGAGGGGTGGGGAGAAAGAGAGAGGGAGAGAGAGAGGAGGAGGAAAAGACAGGGTGAGAGAGGGGGGGGATAGAGAAAGCGGGCAGAGAGAAAGAGAGTGAGAGAAAGAGAGAGAGGCAGAGAGAGAGAGAGAGAAAGAGAGGTAGAGATCGAAAGAGAGAGAGAGGGGGGGTGAGAGAGAGGAAGAAAGAGGGAGAGAAAGATAAAGTGAGAGAGTGATAAAGAGAGAAAGGGAGAGAGAGAAAGATAGAAAGGAGGGGGGAAGAGGATGAGAGAAAGAGAGAGGGTGTTTAAAACTTTAATGATAGAGAGAAAGGGAGAGGGAGAAAGATAGAAAGGGGGGGGGGGGGGGGGCGAGAGGATGAGAGAAAGAGAGAGAGAGTGTGTGTGTTTAAAACTTTAAGTTTAAAGCTTCCGAGTGGAATGCAATGCGAACTCGAGCTGTCAAATTAGGTGGGAATGTACAGAGAAAGAACACTAAGACCCTCACAACCTAAAATAGCAATCGATTTCTAAATGAGATAGAAAGAGAGAAGGCTGCAAAAGTTGCCTCTCGTAAACACATCCCCTCACGCCTAAATTCGCCCTCTCCATTACCCTCATTCCGTCCTCCCCCCTACCACCTTATTCCCCCCCCCCCTCTCTCTCTCTCTCTCTCTGTCTCGTCTCTCTCTGTCTCTGTCTCTCTCTCTCTCTCTCTCTCTCTCTCTCTCTCTCTCTCTCCTCTCTCCTCTCTCCCGTTTCTTGAATACCAGCATTCCCGCTATTGCTCTGAAGACAGAGTTGTCTTCCCGTCAGTGCTATTTTCACTGGACATACATACGAGGTACGTGCATTGCGTAACTTCAACGTCAGGAGACCCTCCTTTCTCCGTCGGAATACCGTCAGAGCGCTCTGGCGGGAAAGGTCACGTGACCAGAGCATGGCGCAACCTTCTTTCTTTTTTTCTTCTTCTTCTTTTTTTGTTTTTTTGTTTTTTGTTTTTTGGGGGTTTTTTTTGTTTCTTTGTTTTTTTCTCTGCCAACGCCCGGTTTTTTTGTTGTGTTTTTTTGTTTTGTTTTACAGTCAAAGAGGAGGTGGTTGCAAAGTGAGGTGCCTGCAGGCAGAAATTGCAAGAAATCGTAAAGTGTATTTGAAACAACTCCGCCAAATACCATGAACAAACGAATTACAGACAAAACACGGGGCGTTTCGACCTCTTAGGTCTTCTTCAGGTTAAGATAAACGACACTCAGGACAAGCAAAATGAAGACTGAGCAATCACTTATCTTTTCATATTCGGCTGCAAGATGGACATTGAATTTTGTCAGGGAAAGCTCCCGTGATGCCGGGGTGGGGGTGGGGGTGGGGACGTGGGGGGGGGGACTCTTAACAACGTATGCTGCCACACAAGAGCTCCACTTCCCTGAAACACAAGTACTCAGGCCACCGGATCACAATGGAACGG
>CM065720.1:10093048-10125548 GCA_033310375.1 Conus canariensis
TGTGTGTGTGGCGTGCGTGTGTGTATGTGTGCGTGTGTGTGCTATGTGTGTGTGTGTGTGTTGTGTGTGTGTGTGTATGTGTGATACATGTATGGGAGGGAGGATGAAAGTAAGAGTTTTATGTACATGAACTTTCCGTGACTGCGCGTGTATGTGTGTGTGTGTGTGAGTGTGTGTGTGTGTGTGTGTGTGTGTGTGTGTGTGTGTGTGTGTGTGTGTGTGTACATTCTATTTACATACTTGAATATAATGACATGTTGTTTGTGCGGTATTTGTGCATCGTGTGTGTGTGTGTGTGTGTGTGTGTGTGTGTGTGTGTGTGTGTGTGTGTGTGTATGCATGTGTGTATGTTTGTGTGTGTGTGTGTGTGCTTATCTGTGAATGTGCATACGCAGCGCGTGTGCGTACGCGCGCGCGCGCGCGCGCGCGCGCGCGTGTGTGTGTGTGTTTGTGTTGATATATCTTTCCCAGCCACCCCTCCCCCTTCCCAGCCCTTCACTGCATCTCACCTAGGGTTCACATCGTAAAGCATCTCAGCCTGAACGAGATGCACATTAATTTGACAGCCATACTCCGACCGACACAGCAGTTGTCTCCTGCGCTACAAAGTAAAAGGAGTCTGTGCACGATGTGAACGTGCACAGCAGTATCACTGTCATCCTCAGTGAAATCTGAAAATAACATGGCTGTGCTCAGCGTCATTCAGTCATTCTCCAATGCATCGATCATCAGATATACAGACAGTCGTTGTACACCTGTTTCTCGTACACTTTTCCCTCATTCCTTCCAGCCCTAATTCATGTCTTCCAGACCCTACACTTTCCGCTCCTCAAGTCTTGCGTTCCACCGAGTCCTGATCCAACAGATTCGGAACATGACACCATCTTCTAAGCTGCCTCCTACTGGCGGACAATACTCGCTGAGTCACGTAATCCAGAATGAGCCAATTCGCCCACTAGAGGGCGCCATCACTTCCGTCTAACAACAACAATCGCCCGTGGCCTTGCCAATACTGACGACTTTGACCCGAAGTGGTCATGAGTCTGGGAACGTGAACGGGAGATCAAAATAGATCACCACTAGAACAAGGCATGAAAGGACATATACTTTGAGATTTTGAGCAATCACAAGTCGCTTCCCTTAGGGCCTCCCCCCCCCTCCTCCCTCGCCCCTACCCCCTCTCCTTCCCCTCCCCCCCCCCCCCCCAATCACAAGGCGCTTTCCTTAGGGCCCCCCTCCTCCCTCGCCCCCTACCCCCTCTCCTTCCTCCCCCTCCCCCCCCCCTCCCCCCCTCTTGTCCGTGAAGTTTTCTTCGTCCTTACGTGAGGTTATGAAGGAAAACAATCAACGTAGACGGAGGAAGTGACGTATTTTTTACTGTTTCTGTTTTGAGAAAACACACACACACACAAACACACACACACACAAACAGCTAGGGTTGCTTCTAGCAAAAGCCGGGTACCAACTTATTTCTTTCGCCTGTAGAACTTGTCGGAGACGATGGGTGTTTGGGTCTCTTTGCTTCTGGCAGTGTTTTGTCCCTGGGATGTTCGCAGTGCCGAGGCAGACTCATCAAGTCTGGAACCAAACAAAAAAAAAAAAGGAATCATGTTTGTTCTTCTGCTTCGGCTGTCGGTGCTATGTACATATGTCAGCTCGAAAGCCGTCTGGGCAAGATGGGAACGCACTTAGTTTCACAGAAGTTTCTTTATATGTTCTGTTTGTCTCTTGTCTGCGTGTGGGCTAGCTAGGTGATACGTCGCCAAAAGCAGCGTCAGTTTTGAAGTTTTGTGCAGCAAAATGTTTCACCATGGAGGCGAAGAGCTGTCTTCATTGTTTTTCATTTACATGTCTTCACAAAACAATTTCAAATTAAACGGACGTGGACACAAATTTCTGACGCGAATTTTCATCTCTGTTGTTGTTGTTGTGTTTTGTTTTGTTTTCTTTTTTTTTGCATTACTCTTTACATAGGAGGCTCAGCGTTTCTTTCTTTTTTTCTATTCATATACCTGTGGATTCTGGATTTTTTGCAGTTTGTTTGTTCCTCTATGTGTGTATGCGCGCGCGCGCTCGTATGTGTGTGTGTGTGTGTGTGTGTGTGTGTGTGTGTGTGTGTGTGTGTGTGTGTGTATTGTGTGAGTGGGTGTGTTTGTCTGTCTGTCTGTCTGTCTGTCCTTCTCTCTCTCTCTCTCTTCTCTCTCTCTCTCTCTCTCTGTCTGTCTGTCTGTCTGTCTGTCTGTGTCTCCGTCTGTGTCTGTATGTATGTCTCCGTGTATGTCTAATCATTGACTTGGGCCCCTTCGGTTTGTTTTACCCTTTGTGTACTCTCAAAACAAGACATCCCTGCTTAAGACTTAGCAGAATGTAAACCCGATTTTAACTACTCATTTTTCATTTTGGAGATGGGAATATCGATGAAAATCAATATCTGCTCTCATCTCTAATGAAGGGGAATATCGATGAAAATCAGTATCTGCTCTCATCTCTAATGAAGGGAGCCACGCTTCGTTTCAATTATGATTTAGGATTCTTCGGTTCGGTTGGGTTCACTTGCAGCATCACGACTTGTTTATCTGGGCTTTTAGGGCAAATGAAATCAAACAAATGTATATGTGCGTCTCTCTCTCTCTCTCTCTCTCTCTCTCTCTCTCTCTCTCTCTCTCTCTCTCTCTCTCTCTTTTGTTTTTGTTGTTTTTTATGGGGGAGGTGTGTGTGTGAGTGTGTGTGTGTGTGTGTGTGTGTGTGTGTGTGGTGTGTGTGTGTGTGTGTGTGTGTGTTGTTGTTGTTTTTTTTTTTGCTGTTTTTTATGATGGAGGGGTGCGGGAGTGGGAAAGATGGCGGTGAGGGGTAGGAGGTGAGGGTTGCCCTAGTGTCAGTATGTTTATTAGTAGCAAGCGACTACAAGCGTCTCGTTGTTGTTGTTGCTGCTGCTGTTGCTTTGTCAGACGTAAATGCTTACATTCATCTGTTTGAATTTTTATTTCAACGTAAAGTCTACGGGTATGTTTTTAGCCAGTGCTCGAAGTGCTCGCTTGTCTGTTGAGTTTCTGTGTTGGTTGTTTGTCCTGCCTGAAGAAGACCAACAGGGCGAAACGCGCTATATGTCTGTTTGTTCCATCCGTCTGACCGCATGCACTGGCATACACACATGGGCCCGTGCCCACACACCTATGCACACACATACACCCCCACACGTGTACACTCACCACACACACATACAATTATCATAATGGCATACGCCAGTGCTGGGTAGGTTACTCAAGGTCTGACCAGCGCGTTGGGCTAATGCGTAGGTCAGACATCTGCTAAGTCGTAACCACGAGACCCTCTTCTTCAATTCTATCATCTTAGTCTTTAATTCATTTATCCATCAGCTTTAAATCATGCGCACTGTGGTCTCGTAACTTAACGGATGTGGCGCAGCCTATATGGACTTGTCCGCACGCAGTGACATCTCCTCGATGAAATTTAAACTGACAGTCTGGTAAACTCACTCTTGCTCCCTTAAGGACTTCAAGAAGGTGTGTGTGTGTGGGGGGGGGGGGTGTTGTTTGTTTACTGAGATCTGTATGTTTTTCTTCTTAAAGTAATCACGTTACATTAGACAGCGTGGAATCAGCACATCAAAGGCAGTCTGTAACTGGCACTGAAAATCGTCGGAACAATCTGCAACAAAATAAAAAGAAGAATTGTAACAGAAGACTCTTCCATAGGTAAGACATGACTAGGACACAGCACATATTCTCATTAGTACATTGACACACTTGAGCCAGCTATGTCAGTCACGTAGGTTTAGTGCCGAGTAATATATAATACTGTTGTTGATTACGTTGTAGATTGGCAGAGAAGTTTTTGGTACCTAAGTTGATCGTGAAGAGGAGAAACAAAACAGTCGTAGTGGAAGCAGCTTCTTATCTACTGCGAACAAAGCATACGTAACGAAGTGATGGCATAGGAAACATTACAGCTGGTCTTTCGTCTCTACAGTAATATCAGTATAACAACACTGTCTGCTGTGTGATTCAGCTTGCATTTCGGTGCACGTCTTGTTTTTTGTTTGTTTGTTTGTTTTTTAACATTTGTTCAGTCCAGTTCTTTCTCTTTCATCCGCCTCTGTCTTTCTTCCCACTCGTCCTCGTATTTAGGGATGTAGAGGAACGTAGAGAGGAAAAACAGGGAAAGTGTCAAACAATTAGCCATGCAGAGAGAGAGAGAGAGAGAGAGAGAGGGGGAGAGAGAGAGAGAGGGGGACAGAGAGAGAGAGAGAGAGAAGAGAGAGAGGAGAGAGAGGGACAGAGAGAGAGAGAGAGGGACAGAGAGAGAGAGAGACAATGGACAAGAAAACATCAAATTAATGGACAAGCTTCTTTGTTTCCCTCCTTGTCCAGCCCGTCCATCTCCCACGTCGTGTGTTTCTATCCCTCCCCCATCCAGTCTGTCTCCCACGTCGTGTATTTCTATCCCTCCCCCATCCAGTCTGTCTCCCACGTCGTGTATTTCTATCCCTCCCCCATCCAGTCTGTCTCCCACGTCGTGTGTTTCTATCCCTCCCCCATCCAGTCTGTCTCCCACGTCGTGTATTTCTATCCCTCCCCCATCCAGTCTGTCTCCCACGTCGTGTATTTCTATCCCTCCCCCATCCAGTCTGTCTCCCACGTCGTGTATTTCTATCCCTCCCCCATCCAGTCTGTCTCCCACGTTGTGTATTTCTATCCCTCCCCCATCCAGTCTGTCTCCCATGTCCTGTATTTCTATCCCTCCCCATCCAGTCTGTCTCCCATGTCCTGTATTTCTATCCCTCCCCCATCCAGTCTGTCTCCCATGTCCTGTATTTCTATCCCCCCCCCCCCTCCCCCCCCCCCCCCATCCAGTCTGTCTCCCATGTCCTGTATTTCTATCCCTCCCCATCCGTCTGTCTCCCGTGTCCTGTATTTCTATCCTTCCCCATTAGTCTGTCTGTCATGTCATGTATTTCTATCCCTCCCCATTCCCGTCTGTCTGCCATGTCCTGTATTTCTATCCTCCCCCATCAGTCTGTCTGTCATGTCCTGTATTTCTATCCTCCCCCATTCAGTCTGTCTGTCATGTCCTGTATTTCTACCCTCCCCCATCCAGTCTGTCTCCCATGTCCTGTATTTCTCTCCCTCCCCATCCAGTCTGTCTCCCATGTCCTGTATTTCTATCCCTTCCCCCATCCAGTCTGTCTCCCTCATGTCTGTATTTCTATCCCTCCCCCATCCAGTCTGTCTTCATGTCTGTATTTCTATCCCTCCCCATTCAGTCTGTCTTTCATGTCCTGTATTTCTATCCCTCCCCATTCAGTCTGTCTTCATGTCCTGTATTTCTATCCCTCCCCCATTCAGTCTGTCTTCATGTCCTGTATTTCTGTCCCTCCCCATTCAGTCTGTCTGTCATGTCCTGTATTTCTATCCCTCCCCATTCAGTCTGTCTTCATGTCCTGTATTTCTATCCTCCCCATTCGTCTGTCTGTCATGTCCTGTATTTCTGTCCCTCCCCATTCAGTCTGTCTGTCATGTCCTGTATTTCTATCCCTCCCCATTCAGTCTGTCTGTCATGTCCTGTATTTCTATCCCTCCCCATTCAGTCTGTCTGTCATGTCCTGTATTTCTATCCCTCCCCATCAGTCTGTCTCTCATGTCCTGTATTTCTATCCCTCCCCATTCAGTCTGTCTGTCATGTCCTGTATTTCTGTCCCTCCCCATTCAGTCTGTCTGTCATGTCCTGTATTTCTTCCCTCCCCATTCAGTCTGTCTGTCATGTCCTGTATTTCTATCCCTCCCCATTCAGTCTGTCCTCTCATGTCCTGTATTTCTATCCCTCCCCATCCAGTCTGTCTGTCATGTCCTGTATTTCTATTCCCTCCCCATTCAGTCTGTCTTTCATTGTTATCCTGTATTTCTATCCCTCCCCATTCAGTCTGTCTGTCATGTCCTGTATTTCTATCCCTCCCCATCCAGTCTGTCTTCATGTCCTGTATTTCTGTCCCTCCCCATTCAGTCTGTCTGTCATGTCCTGTATTTCTGTCCCCCCCCCCCTCCCCATCAGTCTGTCTGTCATGTCCTGTATTTCTATCCCTCCCCATTCCAGTCTGTCTTCATGTCCTGTATTTCTTCCCCCCCCATTCAGTCTGTCTGTCATGTCCTGTATTTCTGTCCCTCCCCATTCAGTCTGTCTGTCATGTCCTGTATTTCTATCCCTCCCCATTCAGTCTGTCTTCATGTCTGTATTTCTTCCTCTCCCCCATTCAGTCTGTCTGTCATGTACTGTATTTCTATCCCTCCCCATTCAGTCTGTCTTTCATGTCCTGTATTTCTATCCCTCCCCATTCAGTCTGTCTCTCATGTCCTGTATTTCTCCCTCCCTCCCCATCTCAGTCCCCCCTGTCTTTCATATCCTGTATTTCTATCCCTCTCCATTCAGTCTGTCTCTCATGTCCTGTATTTCTATCCCTCTCCATTCAGTCTGTCTCTCATGTCCTGTATTTCTATCCCTCTCCCATCCACTCTGTCTCTCATATCCCCCGTTTTCCCTCTCTATCCATCATGACTTCTATAAACCCGATTTCTATCCCATCCCTCTTCTCCGTCCAAACCTGTCTCTCATCTTCTCCATTACTACCCCCACCTCACGCTCATTCTCCCTATCCATCCTTCTCCTGCATCCTCTATATACACGTCTCCTCCTCTCCAACCGACCTCCCACACCCTCCATTGGTATGCCCCCCCCCCTCCCAACCACCTCATCCAGCTTGTTTCCTTCATTTTCCGTTTCTCTCCCTCCCTCTCCAACCTCTTTCCCTCAACCTCCGTCTCTCTCTCCTCTCTCTCTCTCTCCCTCTCTCTCTCTCTCTCTCTCTCTCTCTCTCTCTCTCTCTCTCTCTCTCTCTCTCTCTTCCCATCTACATCCTCTATTTGTATCTTTCCTCATGTAAAATCTGTTCCCCATGTCCATCATTTCTGTCCATCCATGTCCATCGTGTTTCTCACGCACCAGATTTCGACCTCTTTCCATCCAACTTGTCTTCCACATCCTCCATTTATATCCTTCCCCATCCAACCTGTTTCCCACATCCCCCATTTCTATCATTCTCCATCCAACCTGTTTCCCACATCCCCATTTCTATCATTCCCCATCCAACATGTTTCCCACATCCCCCATTTCTATCATTCCCCATCCAACCTGTTTCCCACATTCCCATTTCTATCCCTCTCCATCCAACATGTTTCCCACATCCCCCATTTCTATCCTCTTCCATCCAACATGTTTCCCACATTCCCCATTTCCATCATTCCCCATCCAACCTGTTTCCCACATCCCCCATTTCTATCATGTCCCCATCCAACCTGTTTCCCACATCCCCCATTCCTATCATTCCCCATCCAACCTGTTTCCCACATTCCCCATTTCTATCATTCCCATCCAACCTGTTTCCCACATTCCCCATTTCTATCATTCTCCATCCAACCTGTTTCCCACATTCCCCATTTCTGTCATTCCCATCCAACCTGTTTCCCACATCCCCATTTCTATCATTCTCCATCCAACCTGTTTCCCCACATCCCCCATTTCTATCATTCTCCATCCAACCTGTTTCCCCACATCCCCCATTTCTATCATTCCCCATCCAACCTGTTTCCCCACATCCCCCATTTCTATCATTCCCATCCAACCTGTTTCCCACATTCCCCATTTCTATCATTCCCATCCAACCTGTTTCCCACATTCCCCATTTCTATCATTCCCATCCAACCTGTTTCCCACATTCCCCATTTCTATCATTCTCCATCCAACCTGTTTCCCCACATCCCCCATTTCTATCATTCCCCATCCAACCTGTTTCCCACATCCCCCATTTCTATCATTCCCCATCCAACCTGTTTCCCACATTCCCCATTTCTATCATTCCCCATCCAACCTGTTTCCCACATTCCCCATTTCTATCATTCCCCATCCAACCTGTTTCCCACATCCCCCATTTCTATCATTCCCCATCCAACCTGTTTCCCACATTCCCCATTTCTATCATTCCCCATCCAACCTGTTTCCCACATTCCCCATTTCTATCATTCCCCATCCAACCTGTTTCCCACATCCCCATTTCTATCATTCCCCATCCAACCTGTTTCCCACATCCCCCATTTCTATCATTCCCCATCCAACCTGTTTCCCCACTCCCCATTTCTATCATTCCCCATCCAACCTGTTTCCCCACATCCCCATTTCTATCATTCCCCATCCAACCTGTTTCCCCACATCCCCATTTCTATCATTCCCCATCCAACCTGTTTCCCCACATCCCCCATTTCTATCATTCCCCATCCAACCTGTTTCCCACATTCCCCATTCCTATCATTCCCCATCCAACCTTTCTCCCACATCTTTCATTTATATCATTCCCCATCTCAACCTGCTTCCCCACATTTTTCCATTTATGTCTTTTCCTACCCCTCCACGTCCAACCTCCCGTATCCTCCTTTTCTAATCACCCACCTTGCTCCCCCCCCCCCCTCCCTTCTCTCCGTCTTCCTCTTTCTAACGTGTCTCCCACATCTTCTATTCTGTCCCTCCCCAATCAAATTTGTCCACTTCTAACACACATACACACACGCGCGCGCGCGCGCCCTCTTCCCCAACCCATTCCCTGCCCCCCTCAGTCCCTCCCTCCTCCGTCGTGGGTCTCCTTCACTGAAAGTTGCGATCCTCAAGGGCCTTTGAAACCTGTCTGAGCCGTGCGGTTTCGGTAGGGGAGCTGCTATCCATGATTACTGTTCACGTTCAATTTAGTCCTGTTAGGGCTCCCCCCCCCCCCCCCTTAGGCTCCCCCCTCCTCCCCTCTTGTCCGGACCCTCAGAGTGACAGGCCTGATTGTTGGCGGGCTGTGTGTCCCCCCCCCCCCCCCCCCCCCCCCTTCTTCCCTGGAGCTAGCAGACACAAAGGAAATCGGCACTGTCAATTGTACCCAGGGGAGGGAACTATTGAGGGGGAAATTGACCCATAATCGATGCCTGTGATGGCGGGTCTTGGATGTGGCAGTGTCGGTCAATAGCTTTTTGTTTTTTGTTGTTTTATTTTTCGTTTGGTGTGGGTGGGGGTGGAGGAGGAGTGGTCTGGGGTGAGGAAGGGACGGGGGTTAAGGAAGAAGAGGAGAAATATTTTTTTTAGGGAGGCTGACCTGAGGGAATCATAAATCTCTGTTCCGCGCGATTTTGCAGAGTCTATCGTGGAATGAATGCAATCGATGATCACTCGTCAGGGGTTGTAATATATGTGATGTCTGCTGAATTACAATTGTATTGATATTTTATGCTGTGGATGTGGTGAGGGATGTGGTAGGAGAGGGTGGGGGGGGGGTGTCGTGGTGAAATATCCTGTCTGAGATTGAAATTGCTCTGTACACACACACGCACATACACGCACGCACGCGCGCGCCGACACACACACACACACACACACACACACACACACACACACACACACACACACACACACACACACATCACACACACTCAACGCACGCACGTACGCGCGCACACACACACACGCGACACACACACACACACACACACACACACACACACACACACGCACGCACCACCACAGCACACACACACACACACACACACACCACACACACACACACACACGCTCGCGCGCGCGCGCGCGCACGCATGTTCACGCACACACTCACGCATCTTTTAACAGAATGTTTTCTAAGCCAAGGTTCACGGACGTTCTTGGGTTGATTATGAAGCAAAATAACGTACTTACCATCGCTAGCAACAGGCTTACTAAATATTTTTCTAGCTTCACTTCCTTTGAAAACTAGAGAGAAAAAGTCGCTTCCACGTGAAATGTTTCTGGTCTTCAACGTAATGCGTATGCTTGATGTCATGTATGGCCCCTAACTCAACAGCACGGTTGGGGGACCGGAATAACTCAGTGGTAGAGCGCCGGACTCGTAATCTTGGGGTTGCGGGTTCGAATCTCCGCCGGGCCGTTTCGGTACAGGGGGATTTTTCCCTCGGGGTTAACATTGGTTCTGACTCCATTTCCCATACAGTCTTCGAATGAGTCTATAAACCGAGGTTCCGTGTGTGTGTCCTAATGCAGGGAATATCACGAACAAAAATTTCAGATTGGACAAAATCGGACAGAAAATTGAGACGAGTCACATCATCTTTTAACACACGACGAACATCATCTCTACGGAACAAAACTGTGTACAATGGTAACTGACTACATGCTGTGCTGTGAATCTGACATCTTTTGTACAAGTAAACATTGTCCGACCGTCGTTTCCTTTGTAGATGCATGCTGTAAGTAAAGAAAGTGGAAACAATGAGAGTATTAATAGTATCATAGAGAAATTGATTGAACCATGAGGGCCGGAATAGCTCAGTTGGTAGAGTGCCGGACTCGTGATCCTGGGGTTGCGGTTCGAATTTCGGTACGGGGGATTTTTCCCTCGGAGTTAACATTGGTTCTGACTCCATTCCCCATACAGTCCTTCGAATGAGACTATAAACCAAGGTTCCGTGTGTGAACGCACGCACAACATCTTGCACACACGGAAAATCCCATCACCAACTTTCGGAAGAGAAGGCCAGTTTGGCCGTTGGTATGGATGACACGTTACACATAGGATGCACCTTCCCCGAAGATGGAGTATGGTTGCCTTAATGGCGGGATAAAAACCGGTCATACACTCAAAACTCCACTGCCCGTCTATACAGGTAGTGTCCGCGGGAGTATCAGCCTGCGTACGCAGAAAGAAAGAAAAAGAAAAGATTGAACCCTGAGAACACTGAAGGCGGGGCAGCAAAACACAAAAGGAACCTCATTTTCTTCAGCTCCATTACGTAATGGACAGACACAAGCATGCTCATTACGTTTCCTATAACGATAGTAATGATAAATTCCAAATCTAAATTTTTTGATAGCGCGATTTAGCTCCCCATCCATTTTTAACGGTTGAATAAGTTGGAACGCAGTGTACATGAGTGAACTGCTAGTAAAAGGCAAATCGGTCACTACATTGGACGTGACTTACCGTTCTTGCCATCTCAGTATCAACTATTTCAAACTGTCCACAGATATTCACTTACATCCGCTACACTCTGGTGCAACCAATGACAACCAGATCCCTGTGCATGGAACGTCACCCTTACTGGCAACACCCGAGTTGTCTTTTCTTTTGCATTCAAACTAAATTGTATACTTTTAGGCTTTTCTTGAAAATATTGAATTTTTCATTTTTGTTGTTTCAACCGGTGACAAGTGCGCCTTGTAGCGGAATTCAAATTCATTGGAGACCTATTGGTTATTTCATTCGCTAAATCAGATAGATATTGCATTTACACTCCTTTAAAAAAAACCTTTTCAATGGAAGTAAATAGATGCTTTTCTATATCAACTACTGCGTTAGAGAGAGAGAGAGAGAGAGAGAGAGAGAGAGAGAGAGAGAGACCAAATTTCAAATCCATGGTATTCAATGGACCGTACCTGAGAATCAGACAATTTTATAAACAATTTAAAAGACTGGTTTCCTGAACTTGTCACCATCTGCAAGATGCACGCCAAACCATGCTGTGTTCTATTTGCTAACTGTTTACAGGCAGCTCTGAAACTCCCGTTTTGTTGACGTATGCAGGAAGGAGTGAGAAAGAGCTGTTCAACATGGCAGCTGTTAATACGGTCCCTGCCTTTCGCTGCACGAAGACAGAGGGGAGACAGTGGAGAGAGTAACGGAGGGTCTTGTTCTGAAGAGTTCGTTGTCCGTCAGGATGTTTTCTTTCTCTCGCCCGAGGCCTGTTATGTCAACTTACCACCCTGCTATTCGTGAGAGTGACTGGCAAGAGATTTGTCCTCTCTCTCTCTCTCTCTCTCTCCTCACTACACACTCCACACACACACACACACACACACACACACAGAGGGTGGGAGAGAGAGAGGGAGAGAGAGAGAAACAGAATTTTATTCAATAAGGTTATATCCCCATTTGAAGTGGGGGGGGGGGGGTGAAGTCACAAATAGTATACGATAATAAACAGAGCACAACTGAAAAAAATCAAAGCAAACAAAAGACACCAACATGCTGACATTTTTCAGTAGGACAGTGAAGTAGTTGTACAGATGAATAAGGTTTTTTTTTTTTTTAAAGATTCCATTGAGAGAGAGAGAGAGAGAGAGAGAGAGAGAGAGAAAAAAAATTTGACAATTTGACAGTTTTGTTGACCATAGCCTGACTGGCCTTCACGCCAAGGGGGGCAATTAAGTGTTCTTGCAAATGGCACACAAAAATATAGCACAAACATAAACATATCCAAAAAAAAAAAGAAGAAGAAACGGATCAAAAAGGAAATTGTGCTGCAGCACTCTATCTCCAGGCGAAATAATCTACCTTAATGCATTACAGACAAAACAGGTCAATACTAAATCAAAGTTAAAGATAATTAAGGACCATCCGACGGTAATCACAACATCGTCACAGAGAGAGAGAGAGAGAGAGAGAGAGAGAGAGAGAGAGAGAGAGAGAGGGAAACTTTTCTTTCGTAATTAGTAAGACTACTGCAGTTCAAATATCAGCTAAATGTTGTTTTTTTCTCGCATTTTGTCATTGTCATGGACAAAAAAAAAAAGCTGTAATCGTGGCCAGTCGCCAGCCAGTTCAATTGGACATAAGTTCCAAACTCAAACATCCTGGTTTCCAGGCAGACGACTGCATGTGTCGCGTCAGCCAATTAGGCACGGCGAGGAGGCTATTCTCTAGTCCTTCACGGAGACGGCACCGTCCTGCAGACAGACTGAGTGGCTTGACCAACCTCTCAATAGGTCTGGCCAGACGGATCTCTGCGTCTAGGTCAGACTGATACAGCTAATTTACAAGACCAGCGCCCACAGTTAAGTCAGACGTCGCCCTGGTTAAAGTAGGAAGGGAGGAGGTATTGTGTAGTGGGGGTGAAACTAAGTTAATTAATTAAATGACCCATTGATCACCACAGAGAGCAAGGCCGGTAGATGTTGCGGGAGACTTTGATTATTTGCATGTCCAATGAAATTAGAGGGGAGGTAACCTCGGCACAAGGTGGGAAAAACCTGACCAATGGTACTCACCTTTTTGACAGGTAGGAAGAGAATAAGAAAGCTATGGGGGTGAGAGCTCGGAGAGGAAAAGAAGAGGGAGAGAGAGAGAGGTTCTGAGAGTAGGCTCTGCACGAATGAAGAGCAGAGAGATGAGAGGAGGAGCGAAGAGAACCGTGTTGAAGCATTAGCACCATATAGAGTCTGCAGAGGAAGGACTAAGGAGAGATGTTGAGAGGGAGAGTTGCTAACTGATGAAGAAAAAAAAAGAGAGAAAAAAAAAAGCAACCATGTCCATTTGATAGAGCAGACCAGGAGAGAGAGAGAGAGTGCAATGCGTTAGTGCAGGAAGGAAGAAAGGAGAACAGATCAATGTCTGGTAGTCACTATTCAATTTGAACCGGGGTTCGACCTCATACCTGGCAGCGCCACTTCCATCAGGCAGAACCACAGGCCAACGCCAGTAACCTGACCAGTGCCAGCGGTCCAACCTGACCAGTGCCAGCGGTCCAACCTGACCAGTGCCAGCAGTTGTGTTGTGACTGGTGCTTGTGAAAGTGACAGTGAAAAGAAAAAAAAAGAGAAGAAAAGGAAAGACAGTGATTCGTAATAGTTTAAGATCACCTGGCCAGGTAAAGTAGAAAGTCTGTTTATACCCGGGTTAGTTATGATGATTTAGATAAATGTTCTTTTTCTTGAAAAAAAAAAAGAAAGAAAGAAATATATATTTGTGAAGTTTCAAGGAAAGAGAGAATGTTTATGTTTTTTGGACTCCATGTGCATTGATGTTTTTTTTTTCCTGATTATGTGTAGTAAAGTTATAGACTTTACCAGTGGTTTGATGTGACGAATGCATGATATATGAATGAGATTGTAAGCAAGCTGTGAGTGTGTTTGGGCTGTGCGCTAGTCCTTCCTCCACTGACTTACCCGAGGTTGACAATTTATTGGCGAGCCTGCCAGGATATTCTGGCCCATTTATTATGATTGTTCAACTTCTCAGAGAGGAAGCGGGGTGGGATTCAAGTACTGTAATCCTAAGACAAGGTAGTGTCTTACTGTATGTCTCCAAGATAGTTAAATACTAGGCTTGGCATTGCTTCCAAGATAGTTAACACTAGGCTTGGCATTTCAGCCCAAGAGTACTTATTTTCGCACAGATTGCCTATAATTCGCTCTCATAGTTGGGTCAGGCGCTAGGCGTCTTATAAAAACTAATTACGTTGTCCCAAGCTAATATTATTATTCATAGGATTGTGCTATTACGTCACTCGTGTCGGTAACCACCAGTTTGGCTGTCGTAGTAGTAAAATCTTGTTAAAAAAAAAAAAAAGAAAAAAAAAATATAATGGCGGACGAAAAGAACACCCCTATCGAACAACTTGTGAGCGTCGCTCGTGATTTAGGCTACTCTGGAGAAGAGTTGCGAGCATTCGTTGAAACCCAACAAAAGATGGAAAGAGATGAGCGAGCGGAAAGACGCCGTGTCGCAGTAGAAATAGCAGAGCAGGAAACAGAAAGATTAAGGATTCAAGCTAGCGAAACGTAGGAAACAGAAAGATTAAGGATCCAATTAGAGTTAGAGAGAGTGAGAATACAGAGGGAGACCACTGATGATGGTAGTCCAGTTTCCAGTGACCCTGTGCGCAGTTATGCCCCCCGACCAAAGTTGCCAAAATTCTCTGAAGGATCAGATTCGATCGATGCGTACATCAGTCGTTTTGAAACGTTTGCTACAAGTCAGGGTTGGCCTTCAGAAGAGTGGGCAGTCATTTTGCCAGCGCTATTGACGGGTAAGGCATTACAGATTTTCACTGCGTTACCAGCAGACCAACAATCTGATTTTGGTGCTGTGAAGGAGTCTTTGATGAAGGGATTTGACCTCACAGAGGAGGGGTTTAGAAAGAAATTTCGATCAGCTAGATTACAAGCAGGTGAAACGTACACTCAGTTTGGTGCACGTCTAGATCACTGTTTTGAGAAGTGGTTAGAGTTGAGTGGTACGAGAAAGGAGTTCGCTGAATTGAAAGAGCTGGTTATGAAAGAACAGATTTTGTCAGGTTGCAGTCCAGAGTTAATTAACATTTGAAGGAGAGACAGCCAGAGACAGCAGGGGAGTTGCTGAAGTTAGCAGAGGTGTATAAGGAGGCACGTTTGGGCACTAAGGTGCAGGAGAAACAGGTGCCAGGCACAGGTGAGAAGAGTGCAAGGAGACTAGGGGAGTTTTCTGCAAAGTCTGCAAACCCAGTGATGGGGCAGAAAGGAGGACAAAGGGACAATAGGTGTTTCATTTGTCACAAGAAGGGACATGTGGCGAGGGATTGTCGCACGAGGTTCCAGAAGGCAGCAGCCTTGCAAGAGGTTGATAAGGGTCGCCAGGGGAAACGACCTGCGGTGGAACCAAAAGGGATCCAATCTGAAGAGGGTGGAGTGCAGCCTATGGCTAGTGCTGGACAGCAGTCAGTGTCAGGGATGGAGGGCACTAGGCTGAGTGGCTCATTACCAGTGGAAGAAGGGTGGATTGGCCAGCAGAGGGTGAAAGTGTTACGGGACACTGGTTGTTCATGTGGTGTGGTGAGAACAACGCTGGTCGAGGAAGGGGATTTGACAGGGCAAATCCAGACCTGTACTCTAATCGATGGCACTGTGAGGGAGTTCCCAGTTGCTAAGATAGAAGTACGTACCCCTTACTTCTCAGGCGAGTTGTCTGCGCTGGTGATGGAGAAACCCCTTTATGATTTGGTCATTGGAAATATTCCAGGTGCAAGGGATCCAGGGGATCCTGAGTTGTTGACTGCTACAGGGGCAGCAGTTCAAACACGGAGCAAGAAGGGGGAAAAGGCTGGATAAACCATTAGTCGTTCCAGCAAGGAAGTCAGGCATAGATGTGTCGCCTGATGAGTTTAGGGCAGTGCAGGAACAAGACCCTTCGCTCGTGAAGTCTTGGGAGTTGGCAAGAGGTGGAGAGAAACAGGTGGTTAGAGGAGGTGAGACAGAATTTCTGGTGAAAGGCGGGTTGTTGTACCGAGTGTTCACCAAGGGGAAGACAGGTAAGGTGACAACTCAGTTAGAGGTACCAGCATGTTATCGTGACACTGTCATGTCAGTGGGTCACGAGTCGCTCATGGCGGGTCATCTCGGCACCGGCAAAACAGCTGACCGAATCCTTGATGATTTTCACTGGCCAGGTGCAATGGCAGACATAAAGCGGTTCTGCATGTCATGTGATGTGTGTCAAAGGTCAGCCACAAGAGGGGTGAAGAGGAAGGCGCCTCTTAAACAGCCCCCTTTAATTGACACACCATTCAGGAGAGTGGCTATTGATCTGATTGGCCCAATCTCGCCCTGTTCCCAAGGTGGGCACAGGTATGTGTTGACGCTCGTGGATTACGCGACCAGATATCCAGAAGCAGTCGCATTGAAAGGCGTAGATACGCAACAGGTCGCTGAAGGGCTAGTAGACATCTTTTCTCGCGTGGGCGTGCCATCACAAATTCTCAGTGACAGGGGGTCACAGTTCACCTCAGGCGTGATGAGGGAGGTCAACAGGCTGCTAGGGATCACACAGCTTCTCACTACCCCATACCAACCACAATGTAATGGCTTGGTGGAAAGATTCAATGGTGTGCTGAAGGGCATCTTAAAGAAACTCTGTGAGGAAAGACCAGCAGATTGGGATCGCTACATTCCAGCGGCTCTGTTCGCCTACAGGGAAGCCCCTCAGGAGAGCACAGGCTTTTCACCATTTGAGCTGCTGTATGGGCGGACGGTTAGGGGACCAGTGTGTATTCTCAAAGAGCTATGGTCCGGAGAACAGGAGTCAGAAGAGGTCAAAACCACTTATCAGTATGTGGTGGACCTACGCAACAGGCTAGAGGAGACATGTAAGGTTGCAAGGGAAAGTTTGCAGGAGGCTAGGGTCGTGCAGAAGAAGCAATATGACAGGAAGGTGAGGAAGCAATCCCTCAAGGTGGGAGATCAAGTCCTGTTACTGCTTCCCACGGATCACAACAAGCTGCTGATGCATTGGAAAGGACCATTCGCCATCATTGAAAAGGTAGATCAGGATTACCGAATTGATGTGAATGGAAAACCAAAACTTTTCCATGCGAATTTGCTCCGCAAATATATTCAGCGTGAGACTCAGCACATAGGCGCAGCAGCAATCATTGATGGAGGTGAAGGAGACCCAGCAGAAGAAGGAGAGATTTTGTTGCCTGATTTTCCAGGAGAAGAGTCATACAGGGATGTGTCACTGTATGAAGGGCTAGACAGTAGGAGACAGGAGGAAGTTAGGGGGCTCCTAAAACAGTATAGGGCGTCCCTGACTGATAACCGGCAGTGGTCGAGTGGTCAGACGCTGCAGAGCAAGCACTGCAGACAGTGCTAGAAAGACTAGGTTCCCGTCCCATCTTGAAGCTACCGGATATGTCAAAACCATTTTTGTTGCGTACAGATGCATCAGGTGGTGGAGTAGGTGCAGTATTGTTGCAGGAGCACGAAGGGGTTGAGTTTCCTGTGAAGTATGCTAGCAGGAAGTTGACGAAGTGTGAAGAAGGGTACGCAACGGTAGAGGAGTGTTTGGCTGTTGTGTGGGCCGTGCAGAAATTTCACAAATACTTGTATGGGAAAGAGTTCGTGGTAGAGACTGATCATCAACCACTCAAGTTCCTGCAGGAGGCGCAGCTGAAAAACAGCAGGGTGCTGCGTTGGGCAATAGCACTGCAGCCCTACAGGTACCGAGTTCAGTACATCCCAGGTCGACAGAATGTAGGAGCTGACTATTTAAGTCGTGTAGTCTAGCAAGCTGCAACTCATATCCGGGGTGCATGGCTACTTTGTAAATAATATGGGTTGATTACAGTTAGGCTGAGTGGATATGGGTTCATTCCATTTGGTTATGGTCCATATTGTTTTGTGAGACTTGTTCATGTAAATGTAGTTATGTTTGGAGCATACAGTCGTTTGTGTAGTAATATACTGTTTGCGATAGGTGAGGATGGAGATTCCTCAGTGAGGTGTCATGGATCATGGTCATACTAGATTGTGCTCTTCATAGTAGTTGTGAAGAGAAGAGGTGGCAATTCCGCAGGTAGAGGGATTGCATGGGTGCGCACAGAGTTTATCAGAAATGAGTTGAAATAAGGCAAAGGCACGTCATGATAACCCATTGGGCATATCATTAGTGATATTGCTTACAATTTGTAAACCGTTTGTTGTAAATAATTCTGAAAAACCTTGCACGTGCAGCTGTGGTGTCAGCAAATTCGGTTGTTGTTGTTGTTTTTTTACCGTTGTTTTGAGACAATGCTGAGCATAGTCTTTTGCAAGGGGGGAAATTGTCACGGACAAAAAAAAAAAGCTGTAATCGTGGCCAGTCGCCAGCCAGTTCAATTGGACATAAGTTCCAAACTCAAATATCCTGGTTTCCAGGCAGACGACTGCATGTGTCGCGTCAGCCAATTAGGCACGGCGAGGAGGCTATTCTCTAGTCCTTCACGGAGACGGCACCGTCCTGCAGACAGACTGAGTGGCTTGACCAACCTCTCAATAGGTCTGGCCAGATGGATCTCTGCGTCTAGGTCAGACTGATACAGCTAATTTACAAGACCAGCGCCCACAGTTAAGTCAGACGTCGCCCTGGTTAAAGTAGGAAGGGAGGAGGTATTGTGTAGTGGGGGTGAAACTAAGTTAATTAATTAAATGACCCATTGATCACCACAGAGAGCAAGGCCGGTAGATGTTGCGGGAGACTTTGATTATTTGCATGTCCAATGAAATTAGAGGGGAGGTAACCTCGGCACAAGGTGGGAAAAACTCTGACCAATGGTACTCACCTTTTTGACAGGTAGGAAGAGAATAAGAAAGCTATGGGGGTGAGAGCTCGGAGAGGAAAAGAAGAGGGAGAGAGAGAGAGGTTCTGAGAGTAGGCTCTGCACGAATGAAGAGCAGAGAGATGAGAGGAGGAGCGAAGAGAACCGTGTTGAAGCATTAGCACCATATAGAGTCTGCAGAGGAAGGACTAAGGAGAGATGTTGAGAGGGAGAGTTGCTAACTGATGAAGAAAAAAAAAAGAGAGAAAAAAAAAGCAACCATGTCCATTTGATAGAGCAGACCAGGAGAGAGAGAGAGAGAGTACAATGCGTTAGTGCAGGAAGGAAGAAAGGAGAACAGATCAATGTCTGGTAGTCACTATTCAATTTGAACCGGGGTTCGACCTCATACCTGGCAGCGCCACTTCCATCAGGCAGAACCACAGGCCAACGCCAGTAACCTGACCAGTGCCAGCGGTCCAACCTGACCAGTGCCAGCGGTCCAACCTGACCAGTGCCAGCAGTTGTGTTGTGACTGGTGCTTGTGAAAGTGACAGTGAAAAGAAAAAAAAAAAGAGAAGAAAAGGAAAGACAGTGATTCGTAATAGTTTAAGATCACCTGGCCAGGTAAAGTAGAAAGTCTGTTTATACCCGGGTTAGTTATGATGATTTAGATAAATGTTCTTTTTCTGAAAAAAAAAAAAAAAGAAAGAAATATATATTTGTGAAGTTTCAAGGAAAGAGAGAATGTTTATTTTTTTTGGACTCCATGTGCATTGATGTTTTTTTTTCTCCTGATTATGTGTAGTAAAGTTATAGACTTTACCAGTGGTTTGATGTGACGAATGCATGATATATGAATGAGATTGTAAGTAAGCTGTGAGTGTGTTTGGGCTGTGCGCTAGTCTTTCCTCCACTGACTTACTCGAGGTTGACAGTCATAACCAAGGAAAGAGCGAGAGAGAGAGAGAAGAGAGAGAGAGAGAGAGAGAGAGAGAGAGAGAGAGAGAGAAATTTTATTTTTTGAAGGGGGATAATTTCATCCGTCAAAACACGTGGCAGTCTTTCACATCCAATCTTCTTATTACCCACTTCTCTAATTATTCAAAAAGTATTTACTTGTCTGGTGTGACATCAGAGACGGAAACTAGCTGAAAACTCATTTGTCGTTATATAGTACCTCTCACGTCTTACATTTGTCACCTCCCATTTCTCTGATTGGTTTGGAACTCTCTCTCTCTCTCTCTCCTCTCTCTCCTTCTCTCTCTCTCTCTCTCTCTCTCTCTCTCTCTCTCTCTGTCTGTCTGTCTGTCTTCTCCTCTCTCTCTCTCTCTCTCTCTCTCTCTCTCTCTCTCTCTCCAGTCACCTTATCATTTCAGATTGGGAACTGGTCACAGACTCATGAATCCGCTCCAACACCCCCCCCCCCCCCCCCCCCCCCCCCCCCCCCCCCCCCCCCATCCACGTCCTCTAATGTACAGTGCACTCTGCCTGTCACCTCGATTCTACATCCCCGGTTCCCCATTTCGTTGATGACTCACTCCCGACCTGCAGCCCAAGGTGGTGCCACTTCATCAGGAGAACTGGTCGGAGACACCTGAACGAGTCCGTCATTACGGTCCCAATACTCTGTGGGACAGCACCAAAAGATCCAGTCTGTAGTTTATTATTCGTCACCAAATGAATGAATATACATTATTGATATTACATTCATCAGTTAGCTTTTCGGCACTAGACTTTGAAATGTCGTAAAGATGATTTCATGAAATAAGTTGTTAGGACTCGTATGCAAGCGCAAGAGGCAATGCTAAAATGCAAAGACTTTCGTCGAGATTGCCCAGATATTATAAACTGTTGCTCCAGTCATGCTCGGTTTTGCATTTTTTTCTTTAATACCAGATAGTTTACTAGCAGTAGATGCTGAGCAAAGAATTATTGCATACGTGAACAGGTGCTTTAGACAGCTTGTTATATAAGGGAGCAAGTCAGTACATGTACTAGCAGAGAGGGCCTCTACTTGTGGTGATCAGATATCCTAGGCTTGTCCAGTAAGACAATCCACGGGGTGGAGGGGGGGGGGGGATGGGGTTGTGGATGGACATCCTGAAGAACGTGATTGGTCAGGAGGCCTCTGTGCTGTGGCGCATGAGTAAGAGCAGACGTCTGTGGAATTCCTGACAGCACAAATGTCTGACTTAGCATCCTTACAACGTGTATTCATTGGATGATGATGTGGACGACGACGACGATGATGATAATGGTGGTGGTGGTGGTGGTGGTGGTGGTGGTGAACACAACGTGGTATTTTGGAAGCGATTTTGATTAAGTGGTGAAAGTGAGGGAGAATGCTATCTGAAAAACAATATCTAACTTTCTTCTATCCGGCTTGTTTGTTGTTGTTTTTTCGAGGTCGGTGTCAGACCTAGGTCAGAAAAATGGCGCATCAAGAATTCATTATTAACAGGCTGGCGGAAGGCACTCAGAGGTTGGGAAGATGAGAGTGGGGAAAGGGGGGAGGGGTAAAAGGTAGAGGGAGAGGGGCTTGCTAGGTTGAGAGGCGTCTTTTGTCTCCTCATACTTTGATGTATGGACAAGCAATACCGCCGAGGGATAGAGAGAAAAACATGTCCAAAGTTTGCTTCAGAAATGATGTAGCAGCTGAACATACTCTCTCTCTCTCTCTCTCTCTCTCTCTCTCTCTCTCTCTCTCTCTCTCTGTGTGTGTGTGTGTGTGTGTGTGTGTGTGTGTGTGTGTGTGAATATACCTGTCTGTCGGTGTATCTGTGTTTGTGCCTGTGAATTTATGTGTCAGTTTTCCTGTTCTGAGAAACACGCTTGAGAAATATACGTGTGTGTACGTGGGCTGAGCCCTGACGAGAGACAAACCAGGAATCCACAAAGACTTTCAACGCTTTAACAGAAACGTTCACACTCGACTCACGTGATCCACTGCATAAAACGCTTAGAAAGAACAGACGAAGAGGGAGAGGGTGGAACATGGAAACAAAGATGACAGAGACATTGGAAGGAGGTTTAGATTTTTAAAAATGTGAATAAATGAATAAATGTATGAAAAAATAAAACAATATAAAAAAATAAATAAATAGATAAATAAACATATAGATAGATAAATAGATTAATGATTAAATGAATAGATAGATAAATAAACAGAACGACGATTCGCGTTTCCTCACAAGGTTCTGACAGGGCAGCAGGAGGGTGAGAGGGGAGGTGGGGGTGTGCTTTAACGACAAAATAAATCATCAATTTTTTTTTTTTTTTGATACACAGACCAGACCACAATAAACAACAACATAGCTGTTTCGCTGCCCCATCTTTGTAGGAATGCAGAATGGTGCTGATGAGCTTTGCCAGAAGAGTCACATTTTTTTTTTTCTGGCAGCGCTGAGGTTATCTCGCCTGCTGTCCTGAAGTTGACCGATGTCCACTCTGACAGGTGCGGAACGGCATCAGTCTACAAATCGTGCCATAGACAATAGCTATACAGCTCACACTGACCTCCTGGTTTGTTACCATTTTATATATTTGTGAAATTTTATCAGTGTGTTTTGTGAAACTTTCTGTTCATGTTTGTACAAAATAGCAAGTCGTTGTCAATACCTTGTCTCAGGTGTATGTGTGTGCGCGCGCGCGTGTGCGTGTGTGTGTGTGTCGTGTGTGTGTGTGTGTGTGTGTGTGTGTGTGTGTGTGTGTGTGTGTGTGTGTGTGTGCGTGTATGTGTGTGTGCGTGCGTGCGTGGTAAACTTTAACATTGTCATTTTACCTGAAATAAACAATGAATCCGGCAGAATGATAAATATCAATAAAACACAAACTTTAATATTGCCATTTTACCTGAAATAAACAATGAATTCGGCAGAATGATAGATATTAATAAAACACAATAAACTCGGGAAAATCATGCACTAAGATAAAAAAAAAAAAATGCAGAAATCACATATTATAAACTTCATGTCTGTCACGTCAAAATGAGTTCATGACGTATGCTTGGAACATATCTACCGGCGAAGCCCGCAGAACAAAAGGCAGATTGCTGGACTCGCGGGGTCAAGGTCACTTGGACTCGGTCATGCAGCACACGCGAACCTTTCACCATTCACCCACCCTCATTCATTGCACGTGAGTCGAAATGGACACTTTACCTACCGTGTTTTCTCAATTCATGTTATGTTTGAAATGAACGTGTGCGCCATTTTAATAGTAAGCCTATAAATAACTGAGAAAAGGAAGAAGAAACAGAGAAGGGGGGGGGGGGGGGGGGGGGATGAACAACAACAACAACAACTGGAAGAACAACAAAACAACAACAAAAACTGGGACAAAACAAAGAAATAGAAAAGACCGTAAGACAAAGGAAAAGGAAAACTATAGCCAAAAAAAAAAAGAAGCAAGCAAGAAAGGAAAAAATCAGGCGTACACGGGAGAGAGAGAACGAGAAAGACAGAAGAAGACGAAGAGAACAGACAGAGAGAGAGAGAGAGAGAGAGACAGAACAGACAGACAGACAGACAGCAGAAAGAGAGAGAGAGAACAAACATACGAAGCAGAAACAAAAACTGTTCCCAGCTGAATTTTGTGCGTGAAATGGGGAATTAGAAGCCGGATATATGCAAATCGGGACGCCTGGCTGTGGGATTCTGATTGGTTCAAACCACTGCACATCGTCTTCTTTCTTCTTTCTCTCTCTCTCTCTCTCTCTCTCTCTCTCTCTCTCTCTCTCTCTCTCTCTCTCTCAGTTGGTTTATCCTATGCAGTTAGGAAATGATATATTTTTGTTTTGTAGATTCTTTATAGTTTGGTCTGTGTGAGTTCTTTTCTCATGTTGTGTCTTTACATGATACATGTACCTCCTTTGTGTCTTTACATGATACATGTACCTCCTTTGTGTCTTTACATGATACATGTACCTCCTTTGTGTCTTTGCATGATACATGTACCTCCTTTGCATACAGGCCGGTGGCCTTGCAGTCAACTTTTTCAGAGTTCAGAGTTTTCTCTCTCTCTCTCTCTCTCTCTCTCTCTCTCTCTCTGTCTCTCTGTCTGTCTGTCTGTCTCTCTCTCTCTCTCTCTCTCTCTCTCTCCTCTCTCTCTCTCTCTCTCTCTCTCTCTCTCTGTGAATATCAAGTTAAAATTTCCTTTCAGATTTATGCGCCCCCCCCCCCCTCTCTCTCTCTCTCTCTCTGTGAATATCAAGTTAAAATTTCCTTTGAGATTTATCAGCCCCCCCCTCTCTCTCTCTCTCTCTCTCTCTCTCTCTCTCTCTCTCTCTCTCTCTCTCTCTCTCTCTCTCTCTCGGTGCGCGCGTATTCATCTGTATGCCTGTCTTTATATCTGCTCGCTGTTGACTTCCGTGAGTTTGTGTGTGTGCGCGCGCGCACGCATGTGTGTGTGGTGTGTGTGTGTGTGTGTGTGTGTGTGTGTGTGTGTGTGTGTGTGTGTGTATCTGTGTGTAAATGTGTGTGTGTGTGTGTGCGCGCGCGCGCGCGCGTGCGTGCATGCGTGTGTGCATGCGTGCGTGCGTGTGTGTGCGTATGTGTGTGTGTTTGTGTGCATGTGTGTGTGTGTGTGTGTGTGTGTGTGTGTGTGTGTGTGTGTATTGTGTAGGTGTGTGTAATTTATCACCTCGTTGGTTGCTACAACGCATGAGCTCTTCCGGATTTATTTTGCTCTTTCATTCGATCTTTTTTTTTTTATTTATTTAACATTTGTTTCCCACTGTGAAGAGACAAAACGTAGATGAACAACACTCAGCAAGCAGAAGAGCAGAAAGCATGAAAACTCCCTCTCCCCCACTCTCCCCTCTCCCCACCCTCTCCTCTCCCCACATCAAAACAATCGAAGAGAGGGTAAATCCGCCACAGACAAACTCATTCGACTCTCTGCCTGTCTGTCTGTCTCTCTGTCTGTCTGGCTGTTTGCCTCTCTGTCTCTCTGTTCCTCTCTCTCTCAATATATATCTAATATATAAAGGGCAAATTCTGTCTGTGTGTGTGTGTGTGTGTGTGTGTGTGTGTGTACGCTATAGACTCAAAAACGGCTCAACCGATTGTCATGAAATTTGGCAGGTACGTCTGTTGTGACCCGAGGATGGTTTTGGGCTAATCTCTAAAAAAATAAACCGTTAAAAACCGTTAAAAAACTGTTATAACGATTTCAAAGACATCTTTTTCCTCTGCTTTTCTTCAAATAGCCGTTGTGACATTGCACAGGTACAGGACTACTTCTCTAAAATTAAAACCGTTATTTGGCAATTAAAAAACGTTATTTATACAGTTAAAAACCGTTAAAAACACCAAACCCTATCAAAGAAACTGTTTAAAACCCGATCTTCTTGAAATTTAGCAGGTATGTCTGTTGTGACCCGAGGATGGTTTTGGGCTAATCTTTAAAGAAATAAAACCGTTAAAAACCGTTAAAAAACTGTTATAACGGTTTCAAAGACATCTTTTTCCTCTGCTTTTCATCAAATGGCCGTTGTCACATTGCACAGGTACATCGAACCTAGAGGGACATCTCCCGAGTAACATAGGGTCATTGGACAGTTTCTACGACAGTTATTTATGACCGTTAAAAACCGTGAACAACACGTACCCCCCTAAAAACGATCAAAAATACAATCTTTTCTGATGTTGGCGGCAAAGGGAGTCCTCGGATCGCCACCAAACTTGGCATGAGTCTAGAAGGACATACTGTGAATAACATTGGGTCATTCGATAGTTTTTACGACCGTTATTTATCACCGTTAAAAAGCGTTATTTTCTAAATTTAGACCTTTCTTGATGAAATTTGGTATACAGGTGTAGTTTTCAATGCTGAACAATGATATACAACTTACACGAACCGAAACTTAAAATTGACCGTTAAAAACCGTTATTATATAAATTTAGACCGTTCTTGATGAAATTCGGTATACAGATGCAGTTTTACACGCTGAACAATGATATACAACTTACACGAACGGAAACTTAAAAACTGACCGTTAAAAACCGTTATTATATAAATTTAGAGCGTTCCTGATGAAATTCGGTATACAGATGCAGTTTTACACGCTGAACAATGATATACAACTTACACGAACGGAAACTTAAAATTGAGCTTTAAAAACCGTTAAGATCCGTTATTTTCTAAATTTAGACCTTTCTTGATGAAATTTGGTATACAGGTGCAGTTTTACACGCTGATCAATGATAGACAACTAATATGAACAGAAACTTAAAATTGACCGTTAAAAACCGTTAATTTCTAAATTTAGAGATGGTATCACCGTTAAAAAGCGTTATTTTCTAAATTTAGACCTTTCTTGATGAAATTTGATATACAGGTGTAGTTTTCAATGCTGAACAATGATATACAACTTACACGAACCGAAACTTAAAATTGACCGTTAAAAACCGTTATTATATAAATTTAGACCGTTCTTGATGAAATTCGGTATACAGATGCAGTTTTACACACTGAACAATGATATACAACTTACACGAACGGAAACTTAAAAATTGACCGTTAAAAACCGTTATTATATAAATTTAGAGCGTTCCTGATGAAATTCGGTATACAGACGCAGTTTTACACGCTGAACAATGATATACAACTTACACGAACGGAAACTATAAAATTGAGCGTTAAAAACCGTTAAGATCCGTTATTTTCTAAATTTAGACCTTTCTTGATGAAATTTGGTATACAGGTGCAGTTTTACACGCTGATCAATGATAGACAACTAATATGAACAGAAACTTAAAATTGACCGTTAAAAAACCGTTAATTTCTAAATTTAGAGATGGCATCTAGCAGGATTCAAAATAACGTTATTTCTCTAATACCGTTGACTTTTCTTAACAAGAGCATGGTCAAATTTCATCTGGGGCAATTGACCGTTCGTGTTTTCACATGGAATCACGTGCACATACAACTTAACGCAGACACTGAATACCGAAACTGAATCCAAAATTGCCGTTAAAAACCGTTATTATATAAATTTAGACCGTTCTTGATGAAATTCGGTATACAGATGCAGTTTTACACACTGAACAATGATATACAACTTACACGAACGGAAACTTAAAAATTGACCGTAAAAAACCGTTATTATATAAATTTAGAGCGTTCCTGATGAAATTCGGTATACAGACGCAGTTTTACACGCTGAACAATGATATACAACTTACACGAACGGAAACTATAAAATTGAGCGTTAAAAACCGTTAAGATCCGTTATTTTCTAAATTTAGACCTTTCTTGATGAAATTTGGTATACAGGTGCAGTTTTACACGCTGATCAATGATAGACAACTAATATGAACAGAAACTTAAAATTGACCGTTAAAAACCGTTAATTTCTAAATTTAGAGATGGCAGTCTGCAGAGGATTTCAGAAATACACCGAAGTTATGATGCTCTGCAATACCGTCTGATTTTTATCTGTCAACAAGAGCCATGGTCAGACATTTTCACCCCGTGGGGCAGATCTGACCGTTCCGTGTTTTACACATGGAATGTTCTACGTTGCAGCATCACGAACTGGAAGCGCAGAAACACTGACTATACTTGCGCCAAACAGGGAGACCAGAAATGTTGTCAACCCAGAGGCCCTCCAATAGACATAATATATCGTGAAAATGCAATCTTTTCACAGAGTTGTCATGTTTGAGTTGGGTTTAACGTCCGTGCCAAAATCAAGGATATGCAGACGGCTGGTCCGTCACATTAGACTGACACCTGCAGGGCCAGGGTGGACATCGGGGTGAACTACGGTCATTTTAGCTGGAAACATTCCACGTTAAAATTTCCAAGACCAAGCCGGGATTCGAAACCACGACCTTTGGATCATGAGTCCAGCGCCTTATCCACTAGGTTATGGCGGCCCCTATAGAGTTGTCATTTTGGAGCACTTCAATCGAGGAATTGAGAATGCATCGGTAAGTTCACTAAGTACAGGCATCCCTCTATGGACTGTGTATCTATGGAAAAAAATTCGTGAGGGAAAACAGATTGAGAGGCAAGAAGGGAGTGGGCGTCCGAAGAAATTGGGTGAAGTAGATAGGAGGAGGCTGGGGCAATTGGTTCAGCATGGGAAAAACGAAACAAACCCAAGCTGAATTTTATTGTATTGTCTTTTAAGTGGTGAGAGAGGGGTGGCCAGAAAATTATTGTACAGATATACCCGAGCGAAGCCGGGTACACCGGCTAGTCTAATATATAAATGGCAAATTCTGTCTGTGTGTGTGTGTGTGTCTGTGTACGCTATAGACTCAAAAACGGCTCAACCGATTGTCATGAAATTTGGCAGGTACGTCTGTTGTGACCCGAGGATGGTTTTGGGCTAATCTCTAAAAAAATAAAACCGTTAAAAACCGTTAAAAAGCTGTTATAACGGTTTCAAAGACATCCTTTTTCCTCTGCTTTTCTTCAAATAGCCGTTGTGACATTGCACAGGTACAGGACTACTTCTCTAAAATTAGAACCGTTATTTGGCAGTTCAAAAACGTTATTTATAACAGTTAAAAACCGTTAAAAACACCAAACCCTATAAAAGAAACTGTTTAAAACCCGATCTTCTTGAAATTTAGCAGGTACGTCTGTTGTGACCCGAGGATGGTTTTGGGCTAATCTCTAAAAAAATAAAACCGTTAAAAACCGTTAAAAAAAACTGTTATAACGGTTTCAAAGACATCTTTTTCCTCTGCTTTTCATCAAATGGCCATTGTGACATTGCACAGGTACAGGGTTACTTCTCGAAAATTAGAACCGTTACTTGGCAGTTAAGAAACGTTATTTATAACAGTTAAAAACCGTTAAAAACACCAAACCCTATGAAAACTGTTTAAAACCCGATCTTCTGAGGTTGGCGGCCACGAGAGTCATCGGATCGCCACCAAACTTGACATAAGCCTACAGGAACATCCAGCGGGTAACATAGGGTCATTAGATAGTCATTATGACCATTAAATTTGACCGTTAAAAACCGTTATTTTCAAAATATAGGCTGTTCTTGATGAAATTCGGTATACATGTGCAGTTTTAAATGCCGAAAAATGATATACAACTTTTACGAACCGAAATTGAAAATTGACCGTTAAAAAACGTTATTTTATAAATTTAGAGTATTCTTGAAGAAATTCGATATACATGTGCAGTTTTGAACGCTAAACAATGATATACAATTTTCAAGATCCGAAACTTAACATTGACCGTTAAAAACCGTTATTTTCTGAATTTCGAAATTTTCACCGTTCTTGATAACATTCCTTATGCACATACAGTTTTAAGCGCTGAACAATGTTATGCAAATTTTATAAACCAAAACTTAACATTGACCGTTAAAAACCGTTATTTTCTAAATTTACACCGCTATTGATAAAATTCGGTATGCGTATGTCCAGTAACGGTAAGTAATTTTGCAACATGGATGGGACAAGGTAGGGGGATGAAAAGGGAGGAATGAGAGGGGCCAGAAAAATGATTGTACAGTGCAAAGCCTCATACACTATTTTTACATTAGACACAGACCCGTTGAGATAAACTACTGCTGCACAAAGTCTATTCCTACAAAATTAAGAGCAATCAGAAGAATGGGAATGGGAACAGTGAGTGCAGGCGGAAAATCGAGCGAGAAAAGCATCTCGACGTGCTAGGGAAGATCCAGAGGAAAGGGGCCAGAGGCAGGCGGAGAACAATAGAATGTATAAGAGAGAGAGAGAGAGAGAGAGAGAGAGAGAGAGGAGAGAGGAGAGAGAGAGAATGTGTATTTGTGTGGGGGGAGGGGGTGGGAAGATGTTGGGGGGGGGGGGGATTGATTGTAAATCAAAACAATTAATACATATTTGCCGTCACGTGAGTATCGCAAAGAATGTTTAATATCCCGGTCAACGCCAGGTGCCCCTGCTAGTATATATATATATATATATATATATATATATATATATATATATATATACATATCTCTCTCTCTCTCTCTCTCTCTCTCTCTCCACACACACACACACACACACACACACACACACACACACACACACACACACACACACATCAATATATATATATATATATATATATGTGTGTGTGTGTGTGTGTGTGTGTGTGTGTGTGTGTGTGTGTGTGTGTGTATCTGTCTATCTGTTTCCCTAAAGCCGTTCCACCCGCCCTCATCTTTGCCTTCTTCCCCACCCCCCACCCCCCACCCCCACCCTTTTTTTTCTCTCTCTCTCCTACCCCTGTCGTCCTTTAGACAACTTTTTCCAGTAACCAGTGTGCTGCAACACCGAGTTCTTGGTTCCCCTGACTGGGGGGTGTTGGTGATGATGATGAGGAGGAGGAAGAGGAGGGTGGGAGGGGGGACCACCAGTGACAGCTCTGGATTCCAGTCTGCCCCGTCAGCCTTGTAATCTCTGTAGAGGGTCTGGCATCATGGCGAGAAATTCTGTCAACCGACCTGAAAGGCGGAAGTGAAGGCGTGGGAAGGGGGGACGTGTGGGTAGAGGCACTGAGGGGGGAAAAAGGAACGGACGGTGGTGTTTGGCGATGCGTCAGTCTTTTGTGGAGGTTTCAATGTAAGACTGTTTTTGAATAACAGCCACTGACGATGATGTTTCAACTTTGTCGCTTGTCGTTAGTTTTTGTGTACATGCACATAGAGGAAAGGGGGGGGGGGGGGGAGAGAGAGAGAAGGGAGGAGGGATGGAAACACAGAGAGAGAGGTAGAGAGAGAGAAAGGAGAGAGGGATGGAAACAAAGAGAGAGAGAGAGAGGAAGAGAGAGACAGACAGACAAACAGACAGACAGAACATGTATGCACACATGCAAACACACACACGCGCGCGCGCGCGTGCGCGCGCGCCACACACACGTACCCACGCGCGCACGACACACACACAACAACACACAACACACACACACACACACACACACACACACACACACCACACACACACACACACACACAGAGTGCTTATAAGAACAAACATAAAGATAATGTATACATATCTATTTGTATATGCACACCTGCGCACACAAATATGCACACATATACACACACAAGCGCGCGTGCGTACACGCACGCACACACACACACACACACACACACACACACACACACACACACAACACACACACAAACACACAAGCACACACACACACACACACAACACACACACACAAAACACGCACGCACGCACACACACACGCGCGCGCGCGCGCAGATACACAGACACACATACATGCACACAAACCCACACGCGCGCGCGCTTTTGCGCGTCCCCATTTACACGTGTGGTACCCAACTTCTGAAGCAGCCATAAGAAAGTGAAAAAAAAAAAAGAAGAAAAGATCAACGGAGAGAGAGAGAGAGAGAGAGAGAGAGAGAGAGAGAGAGAGAGAGAGAAACACACATACGCACGCGCACAGCACACACACACACACACACACACACACACACACACACACACACACCACACACACACACACACACACACACACACTTTGCTTCAGCAAAATATATATTAAGGAGTTATTCAACGCAAAATTCATGTATCAAGGAAACTGGTTTGAAATCAGAAATACATTTTCCAAAGCGAGCACAGAGTTTTGACTCTGTAAAAACTATAGGCTCCTATACGTCACAATTATTTACAGATGCTGGTGTTGAACCCGAAACAGTAGCTCCTCAAACGAGTTACAGTAATATTCCTCAATGGGAGCTTAGTAAGGCTAATTTCGATATTAATTATACAGATTTAAGGAAAAGTGATGGGACCATGCTGCCAACATATGTCAAGGCACATATAAACGAAAATTATATAAATCATCTTAAAATATATACTGACGGTTCTCTACTTGAAAACCAATTATCAGGTGCTGCATTTATTATTCCATCATTAAAAATAGAGAAATCGTATCACATTGGGAAAAATTTCTCTGTATTCACAGCAGAGCTAATTGCCATTATTATGGCACTGAACTATCTTCTTAGTTTTCCATATTCGATACATCAAATATTATTTTGTGTCGATTCAAAATCTGTCTTACAAGCTTTAAAATATTCTCATACAAGAGTGAGAGGAGAAATGATATCTGAGATATACCATTTAATTCATTTTTTGTCTTTACGTGGTTCTTCTATTGACTTTTGTTGGATTCCATCACATTGTGGTTTAGCAGCAAATGAAAGGGTTGATCGGTTAGCCAAAAATGGTGCAGCTAAGGAAAAGAGCTTTACAAAGATAAATATTCCTTTATCCTTGTATGAAAATTATAGCCTGTTAGGTAAAGCATCATGGGATTCGGTGATAGGAAGACAAAAAGAGTTTCCAAACATAACAAAGGAGAACAAGGGAAAATTCTTTAAGAAGCTTGTAAAATATAAAACGGGACACAATCTCCACCAGGAACGACTTTTGAAGAGTCTGATCTTTAGACTCAGACTTGATGCATACAAAACAAAATATTGTAAAAATGTCACTTGCATTTGTGGCCATAATATTACACTATTCCATGTCATTTTCCTTTGCAGAAATACTCAAAAGTATTTACCTATTTGGTTATTAAGTTTGAACCCATCAATCGCG
>CM065720.1:10130548-10133048 GCA_033310375.1 Conus canariensis
GCAGATTTCCCTGTATGAAAAATCATGGTCTGTCTGCTGTCTACGGAGAAACTGTCTTCTCATTCTCCGGATACCCTGTGTGAAACTGGAGCTGCTATGTCCTGCAATTTCAGGATTCCCCATGTAAAATTGGGACTGCTGGGAAGAGTGTCTTGCTATCTTTCAACTTCTCTGTGTGAAATTGGGACTGCTGTCTCTGGGAAGAGTGTCTTGCCATCCTTCAGCTTCTCTGGGTGAAATTGAGACTGCTGTCTCTGGGAAGAGTGTCTCGCCATTCTTCAGCTTCTCTGTGTAAAATGGGTACCTTTGTCTGTGGGAAGAGTGTTTTGCCATTCTGTTACTTCTCTGTGTGAAATTGGGACTGCTGTCTCTGGGAAGAGTGTCTCGCCATTCTTCAGCTTCTCTGTGTGAAGCTGGTACCTTTGTCTGTGGGAAGAGTGTCTTGCCATTCTTCAGCTTCTCTGTGTGAGGCTGGTACCTTTGTCTGTGGGAAGAGTGTCTTGCCATTCTTCAGCTTCTCTGTGTGAAGCTGGTACCTTTGTCTGTGGGAAGAGCGTCTTGCCATTCTTTTACTTCTCTGTGTGAAGTTGGTACTTTTGTCTGTGGGAAGAGTGTCTTGCCATTCTTCAGCTTCTCTGTGTGAAATTGGTACCTTTGTCTGTGGAAAGAGTGTCTTGCCATTCTTTTACTTCTCTGTGTGAAATTGGGACTGCTGTCTCTGGGAAGAATGTCTTAAAATTCTTCAGCCTGTCTGTGAGAAATTTAGGCTGCTGTCTCTGGGAAGAATGCCTTGCCATTCTTCAACTTCTCTGTGTGAAATTGGGACTAAAGTCTCTGGGAAGAGTGCCTTTCTATTCTTCAACTTCTCTGTGTGAAATTGGGACTGTTGTCTTTGGGAAGAGCGTTTTGCCTTTCTTCAGCTTCTCCGTGTGAACTTGGGACTGCTGTCTCCGGAAAGAAGTGTCTTGCCATTCTTCAGGAGCTCTGTGTGAAATTGGGACTGCTGTCTGTGGGAAGAGTATCTTCCCATTCTTCAGCTTCTCTGTGTGAAATTGCGACTGCTGTCTCTGGGAAGAGTGTCTCACCATTCTTCGGCTTCTCTGTGTGAAATTGGGACTGCTGTCTCTGGGAAGAGTGTTTTGCCATTCTTCAGCTTCTCTGTAGTGAAATTGGGACTGAAGTCTCTGGGAAGAATGTCTTTCTATTCTTCAACTTCTCTGTGTGAAATTGGGACTGTTGTCTCTGGGAAGAGTGTTTTGCCATTCTTCAGCTTCTCTGTGTGAAATTTGGACTGCTGTCTTTGGGTAGAGTGTCTTGCCATTCTTCAGCCTGTCTGTGTGAAATTGGGACGGCTGTCTCTAGGAAGGGTGTCTTGCCATTCCACAGCCTATCTGTGTGAAATTGGGACTGCTGTCTCTAGGAAGAGTGTCTTGCCGTTCTCAAGATTCCCTATGTAAAATCTAGACCGTGTTCTCTCTCTCTCTCTCTCTCTCTTTTCTCTCTCTCTCTCTCTTCTCTCTCTCTCTCTCTCTCTCTCTCTCTCTCTCTCTCTCTCTCTCCTCTCGCTCGCTCTGTCTCTCTCTCGCTCATTGGGGAAAGTGGTTTACTTTTTTCTCGCGCGTCCTAATGTTTCTTCTCTTGTATGTTCACGTGTCCGTTATTGTTTAACCATCGGAATTGATTTTCCAGCGGCGATTTGCTGTGGACAACACTCTTGTTGACATGGTATCGTTTGCATCCGTTAGGTGCACACTACACACTTGATCTCCATACCTCGTCCCATACGAAAGGCAGGTCTTTCGGTGACAGAAAAAAGAGAACAAATTCCACTGATCTTGTGCCAGAATTGGTCAATGGACTTCGGGGATGCTTTCGTTAAATAGGCAGTTACACTATGCACCGGGACACTACTACAGCATGACGTCCTCAGCAGTAACACTCAGCTGGTTGATGGAGGGTAGAGAAGGGGGTGAGGAAGTATGGGATGGGGAGGGGGGCTGTATATGACAATAGTAAAGGTCCGTAATGTTCTCCCATTCCACCGTTGGGTGGGGGTTTTTTTTTGTTGTTTTTTGTTTGTTTGTTTGTTTGTTTGTTTTTTTTTTTTTGTTTTTTGCTGTCCCAACCTCTGCGCCACCTGAGAGGCAGTGCACCCACGCCGCTCATTCCGACACCCCGTCCACAGCCACAGCCCGGTCGGCCCCGCCGCAGCCCCGGCACCGGCAATCCAAAGGGAGCAGTCAATGTCAAGTCGTCAAGAGGCAACCCACCGGAGGAGACACTGCACTGCTGCCGAGTCACTTCGGTGGTGTTCAGTGGCGCCTGTTCTGATCCAACATATGTAGGACACCACTTACTAAGCCCCCTACTGACGACAATAATTGCTTAGTCGCGGAGCCGGCGTGAGTGAGCTCTCCCTCCGGAGGGCGCCACCACGTCCGTCCAACGACAGCCCCCATGGACTCGCCGATACCGGTGACCCCGACGAAACCAAACCAAG
>CM065720.1:10138048-10148048 GCA_033310375.1 Conus canariensis
CTGGACAAAATGGAATGGAATCAGAAAATTGAAAATAGAAAACAACACTCACTATTTATACTGAGAGAGAGAGAGAGAAAGAGAGGGAGGGACAAAAGAGAGAGAGAGAGAGAGAGAGAGAGAGAGAGAGAGAGGAGAGAGAGAGAGAGAGAAAGAGTTAATGAAATCTAGAACTTAAGCATGAAAACAGAAGGAACGTCGGTCAAGTTTCAATTTTTTTCCAATAAAGAAGTCGGCTGATAAATTCTCAGTCTATAATTTTCTGCGCTAATTTTGCTCCTCTTTTTATCAAACGGTGCTCTGAAAAAAAAAAAAAAAAACCGATGAGATCGTTTTCACTGGCTAACTAATATACACCTTGGATAACAAAATGATCGTTCGGAGTTTTAAATTACATCATCAACTGATGGTTTTTGTTTGTTTATCTATTCGTTTTGTGTTGCTTCTGTTTTTGTTATTTTTGTTGTTGTTGTTGTTAATTTGTTTGTGATGGTTGTAATGTCTGAATCCTTTGTCTGCTTGCTTCGCTTCCCAAATCTTAATTCGGTCATTAGCTGCAACAATCAGTGTTTTACTGAGCTGCACCTTGGCTGTATCGATCTTCAAGTGCCTTCCAGTCAAGACAAGAAATCAAATAACAGACAATATGACTGGACTAAAAGGAATACTCATGGTGAATTACCGTTTTTTGGAAGCGACGCAAACTGACAAAAGCTTCCAACCAAACACAAACAAAAATCAATCCCCCAAAAGCCAGAATTTAATGTTGTGTTGCACGACTCCTGAGAGTATCAAATATCCCTGTCTGTTTAATGTATTTAACGTTAATAAACGGAATGGTGCTCGCTTCTCCCCAGCAGTAACAACCCGTCACAGCACTGATTGAAAATCAGAAGAAAAAGACCAAACATAACGCAGGAAACGACATATGAGAACCGATCTTCGTCTTCCTTCCACTCAGTGTTTTACAGCTTCACAATTCGCTGCAACCGATTTTTGCTTCTCCTGTATTGCATTTTTTGTAGACCTGCGTATCATCCAACAACAGAAAATGATAATGATGATACTGTCATATTTTTTATCTTCTCGTCATGAGTCTGAAACAGTCTTAATGCGAGCTCATTTATTTGGTTACATTACCCAGTTATACGAAGACGTGTTAGTCGAGTATTCCTGGGTTTTTATATGTAATGTAGTGATAATGCAGAGGGGAGAGATATAAAGAGGAACACAGGCAGATACAGAAAGACTGTGACAAAGAGAGGAGGTATACAATGAGAGAGAGAGAGAGAGAGAGAGAGAGAGAGAGAGAGAGAGAGAGAGAGAGAGAGAGAGAGAGAGAGAGAGGAGAGACGGGAGGGTGATACACGGAGAGAGAAAGAGAGACAGAGTGAGATGGGGATGCACCAAGAAAGAGATATAAAAACAAACAGGGGTGACATACCAGCTGCTGTAGCAAACAGGTTGTGTCGAAGACTGTTGGCTGTCAGGTCGTGGGTTCGATTCCCATCAGAGCCATTTAGAAATGTCCGTTGTGAGTGCAGTAAAATCAGACGTATTCACAAACGAATAACTACCTGTTTAGCAAGATCACTATTATCACTTTAAAGAAATATACTTGTAATGAATCGCTTGTTTTTTTTTCGTGCTTTAAATGAATGGTTTATCAATAAATCAAAATGAGACTTTCTTTTTTTAGTAAGTCAGTTACCATGATGGTACATGACATTGCGGATGACAAAGATAAGGAGGGAGGAGGAATAGGGAGGATGATGCGACAGGGATGGGGAAGACTCAAACTGTTTGTTTAGAGGGCCAGAATAGCTCAGTGGTAGAGCGCTGGGCTCGTAATCTTGGTGATCCTGGGGTTGCAGGTTCGAATCTCCGCCGGGCCGTTTCAGTACAGGGGGATTTTTCCCTCGGAGTTGATATTGGTTCTGACTCCATTTCCAATACAGTCCTTCGAATGAGACTATAAACTGAGGTTCTGTGTGTGAACACACGCATAACATCTTGCACACACGTAAAATCCCATCACCAACTTTGGGAAGAGGCCAGTTTAGCCGTTGGTATGGATGACACGTTACACATAGCATGCACCTTCGCCGAACTTGGAGTATGGCTGCCTTAGTGGCGGGATTTAAAAAAAAAAAAAAAAAAAAACGGTCATACACACAAAACTCCACTCCCTTCGTTGGGTAGATGGGATTAATCCTTGCCTGTCTATACAGGGAGTGTCCGCAGGAGTATCAGCCTGCGTACGCAAAAAAAAAAAAAAAAAAAAAATCAGTTGGTTAAAGGAAGAGTGAGAGGGTAGTAAGTAAAAGAGGGGTGGGGGGGAGGGGAGAGTGCTGAGGCGGGGAACGGATTCGTTAGAAAAAGCGTTGAGGCGAAGAGAGGAAAGACTTGAAGTGTAACGAGAGAGAAAATTACGGGGCAGTTTTGTTGGCTTTTGTCTCCTGACGATTTCAATGGTTTGCCTTTCGTCAGAATGCTATGATGGAAAGCGTCTCTCTCTCTCTCTCTTCTCTCTCTCTCTCTCTCTCTCTCTCTCTCTCTCTCTCTCTCTTTCTCTCTCTCTCTCTCTCTCTCTCTCTCTCTGATCTTCTTTCTCTCCTGGTCTTCTTCTTCTTCTTCCTCTTCTTCTTTCTTTCTTTCTTTCTTTCTTTCTTTCTTTTTCTTCTCTCTTCTTCTTCTTTCTTTCTTTCTTTCTTTCTTTCTTTCTTTCTTTCTTTCTTCTTCTTCTTCTTCTTTCTCCTCTTCTTCTCCTCCTCCTTCAATGTCGTCATCGTTGTTGTTGTGTGAGTAGAAGCATAGTAGCAGTAGTAGCATTAGCAGTAGTGTCGCAATGGTATCAGTAGTGGTAGCTGCAGCAAGAGTAGTAATTGCTGTTGCTGTTCTTTTTCATTTGTTTTGGTTATATCAGTATACCTAGTGGCGTTCTTGTTCTTGTTGTTCTTGTGACTGTAATTCCTGTTGTTGTCCTTTGTTGTTGACATTATACTTCTTTTTGTTCTTTGTTTTGGGGGATGTTCTTGCTGTGACTTTGTTGTTTTTTTTTTTTGTTTTTTTTTCTCGTTTATCGTTTCTCCCTTCTCTTTCTATTCCGTTTCATGTCTACAGTTTTCTTCTGTTTCTTCTTTCTGCTTACTTAAACGGAGATTAGGTATAACTGACTGACACCCTAGAAATACACGTCTCGTGAAGTGAAGTGTCCTTTATTACATATTCAAGCGGAATAAATTGTCATTTATCAAAATCTGATGTTTCGCTACGAATGTGCGTCTGTCTGTGTGTGTACCTGTATAACAAAGAGAGAGAGGGAAAGAGTGTGTGAGTGAAAGACAAAGACACAGACAGAGACAGACAGAGAGAAAGACAGACAGAGACAGAATGAAAGACAGAGAGAGAGGGAGCTAACACAGAGAGAAGAGAGAGAGAGAGAGAGAGAGAGAGAGAGAGAGAGAGAGAGAGAGAGTGATAAAATCTAGACCAATAAGAGAGAGAGTCAGACAGACAGACAGACAGACAGACAGACAGACTGAGATAGCTTAAATCTCAGACAAACAAAATTAAGTTTTCTCTGATCAGTCAGGATACTGGTTCGTGGTGCAAAAACAAAAGTCAGAGAAGGAAACAGATAAACAGATAGTCAAACAGGGAAACACAGACAGGGGAAGGTGAGGTCGGAGACAGAGAGGCGGGAATATACTGTAATTGCCACGAAGGGAAAGACCACGAACAATGAAGAGGATAGACTGGTCATCTAAAACATCAGATAGAATCTAACATTTCTTCCATAAAGTGATGAGAGAAAGAAAGACAGAGCGTGGAAAGAAGGGAGACAGACCGACAGAGAGAGAGACAGACAGACAAAAGAAAGAGAGAGAGAGAGGAGAGAGAGAGGGAGAGAGAGAGAGAGAGAGAGAGAGAAGTCGTAGTCGAAGCTTTATTGTTTACAGATATACCGATCCTCAAAGCAAGGATTAGTATATATCCATGAGGTAAAGAATATTAAGATAAAACAAACAAGAAAAAGAGAGACAGACAGACGGACAGACAGAGAGATATATGAAAATTCAATATCTTTATATGACTTTCTTTTTTTTTTTAGTTATCTTCTTACATACAAAACATCAATTAGCGATGGTGTTGCCACACCACACACACACATGCACACACACACACACACACACACACACACACACACACACACACACACACACACACACACACACACACACACAAAGGAGGCAAAGAAAAGGACACAACCAATAATTCCGAAATGAAGCAAATTACAGGTGATATAAGCGATGTGTTTGTTGCCTACGATTTCAGTTCTTGTAACACCATCAGTCTCCGTCACATTTTTGACATAAAAACATATATGGACAAAACGAGACGGGATCAAGAAATAAAGATAGAAAACAACGCGCACATATGTGCTCTGAGAAAGAGAGAGAGAGGGGGGGGGGGGGGAGAGAGAAGAGGAGAGAGGAGAGAGAGAGAGAGAGAGCAACTTCATAAAATCCGGGACTTGAGCCTGAAATAGAAGGAACGTTTGTTAATTTCAGTTTTTCCTATAAAAATGCTGGCTGACAATTCTCAGTATGTAATTTCCTGTGCTTATTTCTTCTCTTTTTCATCAAACAATGCTCTTTTGTCCTTTCTTCTGGCTAACTCACCAAACGATTTATTACTAATATATACCTTAGATAACATAACGAAATATGCTTAGAATTTTAAGATATATCATTAACTTTTTACAGTTTTTTGTTCGTTTTGTTTTCTTTTTGTAAAGTTGTTAGTTTTGTTAGTGGTGAGGATGTGTGTGAATATTGGCTTTCTGGCTCCGCTTCCATTCTGTCCTGAGCTGCAACGACCAGTGTTTTACTGAGCTGCACCTTGACCCTATCGATCTTCATGTGCCTTCCAGTCAAGACTTGAAATCAAATCATTGACCGTTTGACTGGAATGAAAGGAAAACTCATGACTAAGTTACAGTTTGGGAAGCGAAACAATCATTGACCGTTTGACTGGATTGAAAGGAAAACTCATGACTAAGTTACAGTTTGGGAAGCGAAACAAACGGACAAAAGCTTCCAACCGAAAACAAACGAAAATCAACTGCTCCCAAAAGCGAGAGCTTGATGTTTTGTTGCAGAGCTCCTGAGAGTATCAAATATCCCTGTCTGTTTAATGTATTTAACGTTAATAAGCGGAATGGTGCTCGCGTCTCAACAGCACTAACAACCCGTCACAGCACTGATTGAAAATCAGAAGAAAAAGACCAGACATAACGCAGGAAACGACATAGTGAGAACCGATCTTCGTCTTCCTTCCAGTCAGTGTTTTACAGCTTCACAATTCGCTGCAACCGATTTTTGCCTCTCCTGTATTGCATTTTTTGTAGACCTGCGTATCATCCAACAACAACAAAATGATAATGATGATACTGTCATATTCTTTTATCTTCTCGTCATGAGTCAGAAACGATCTAAATGCGAACTCATTTGTTCTGTTACATTACCCAGTTATACGGAGACTTGTTAGTCGAGTATTCCTGGGTTTTTACATGTAATGTAGTGATAATGCAGAGGGGAGAGAGATAAAGAGGAACACAGGCAGATACAGAAAGACTGTGACAAAGAAGGAAGACATACAGGGACAGACAGACAGACAGACAGGCAGACAGACAGACAGGCAGACGGACAGACAGACAAAGGTAGAAGGGTGACACACGGAGACAGGGGAACAAAGAGAAAGGGTACACACCGAGAAAGAGAGATACAGACAAACAAGGGTGGTATACCAGCCACAGTGGCTAGAGGTCAGCGTCGAGGACTCTTGGTCGGAAAGTCGTGGGTTCGATTCCCATTAGAGCCATTTAACTGGGGATTTTTTCTGCTCCGATCGGCCTCCTCCCTGATGGATACGTCTCTGAGGGTGTTCCTCAAATTTCCTGACCAGCAGGTGTCTGTATCTGTCGGGCCTGGTCGACGCCGGAGTATATTATCAAAGAAGTGTAGTCGTGCAATATCGGACCAGAATGGAAATCCGTGGCATCGTCTTCATCATCCTCAGCCTCATCGATCAGCATTAAAAAGAAGTCTCAAATTCTGTCGCAGTTCATGCCTGCTCTCATGGTAACCTCAGTTTCAATTGCCCTTCCACATCGATGGGCTTGGGTTGATTCATCGGGGGTCACAGGTATCGGGGAAAATCTTGGGGAATGTCGTTGGACGGACGTGGTGGCGCCCTCCAGAGGGAGAGCTCACTCACGCCGACCCCACGGCTAAGCAATTATTGCCGTCAGTTGGGGGATCAGTAGGTGGTGTCCTGCACACGTTGGATCATAGCAGGCACCACTGAACACCACCGAAGTCATCATCGTGCATCAGTGCAGTGTCTCCTCTGGTGTGTTGCCTCAAGAGAGTTGACACTGACCGCGTAGCGCTCCCTGTGGATTGCCGGTGCCGGGGCTGTGGCTGTGGACGAGGGCTTGGAATGTGCGGCGTAGTTGCAATGTCACTGAGGTGACAATGAAGATGGGACAGAAGAAGAAGAAGAAGAAGAAGAAGAAGAAGAAGAAAGGAAGAGGTAAGATAAAGTGAGATAATGTTGCTTATAACCCAGCCGACCGCAAAGGACCATATCAGGGCTGTCACTACGTTGAAGTCAACTCACAAGTTATTAGAAAAGAAAAGAAAAAAGAAACCATTCACACGTCTCTTTAAAACGCACCTTCTAAAATCTAAAAACGCACCAGAAACTTCGTTAAAAATCTTTCTTCCGTAAAATCTTAGAACAGATGAAAAAAAGTTAATCTCTTTCAGAAATTCAAAGATCAAGAGAAGAAGAAGAACAAGAAGCACAAGAAGAACCAGAACAAGAAGAAGAGGAGGAGAGGAGGAAGAAGAACAACATTAAGAAGAAAGAAGACAAGAAGAAGAAGAAAAGGAAACTAAGAGTGGTACACAGAGAAACAGAAGAGGGGTAAGGAAATGTAAAGGCACACTCAGCAAGTGGGGAAGAGGATCATCTAAAGAAGATGAAACAGAACAATATAAAACTGCATTTTCCAACCCGAGGCATAATCTGAACTGTCATCAATCACGTTGAATTCACAGAGAGAGAGAAAAGAGAGAGAGAGGGGAGAGAGAGAGAGAGAGAGAGAGAGAGAGCAGACAGACAGACAGACAGACAAACAAAAGACAGACAGAGACAATATTACAGAGAAAAAGAGACAGACAAACACGGGACAAAGAAAAATTTCTTCATTTTTGGGTATAACAGACGCACATAGACAAACGAGACAGGGAGGGAGACACTTCAAGGTGTAGACAGAAATTGAAAAGAGAGAGACGAGAGAGAGAGAGAGAGAGAGAGAGAGAGAGAGAGAGAGAGAGATGAAGAGGAGAACAAGAAAGAACATTACAACAAAAAAAGCACGCAGAGTGAATATCCTGGCAAATTACCCTCTTCCCTTACTTGCCCCTCCCACCACCCCCCGCACACCTAACCCCACCCGACCTCGACCTCCCCAAAACCAATAACAAACAAAAGAAACAAAGAAAATCCGAAGAGGTGTAGAAATTGCTTCGAGGCAAGTTGTGGGGGACAACAGATCATATGGCAACGCCCAGTGTCTGCATTGAGAGGTTGCTCTCTCTCTCTCTCTCTCTCTCTCTCTCTCTCTCTCTCTCTCTCTCTCTCTCTCTCTCTGTCCTCTTTGTGTGTGTGTGTGTCTGTGTGTGTGTGTGTGTGTCTGTGTGTGTGGGCACTCGCGCGTACGCACGTGTGTGTGTACATGTGTGTGAGTGTGCTTCCGTGTGTGCGTGAGTGCATACGTGCGTGCGTGCATGCGTGTGTGTGTGTGTGTGTGTGTGTGTGTGTGTGTGTGTGTGTGTGTGTGTGTGTTGTGAATGTGGTGTGTGTGTATGTGGTGTGTGGTGTGTGTGTGAATGTGTGTGTATGTGGTGTGTGTGTGTGTGTGTGTGTGTGTGTGTGTGGTGTGTGGCTGCGCGTGGTTGTTGTTGTTGTTGTTGTTTGTTGAATTTTATGATGCGGACCTGCAGTTCTTTCTCTTCATTGAAACAGACGGTCAGTCCATTCCCACCTCGCCTCCACCCCCATCCCGCCTCCCATTACACCTTGTCCTCCCTCCCCTCCGCTCCCTCTGCTATCCTTTCTGGGTCAGAAGACTGCTTGACCACAATTCTGGAAGATATATTTTTTATGTTGATCTGGAACCTGAACTTCCTTGTCAATGTATAAGATGAATATGTATGTGTGTATGGATATAATTGTATATACACGCGCACGCGCACACACACACACACACACACACACACACACACATATATATAATATATATGTATATATGTGTGTGTGTGTCTGTGTGTGTGTCTGTGTGTGTTACGCATACATACATACATACATACATAATATAATATATGTGTGTGTTGTTTGTGTGTGTGTGTGTGTGTGTGTGTGTCCATACAAACATATCTACTTGATATGAATTGTGTATAGATAGACAGACAGACAGACAGACAAACAGACAGATAAATAGATAATAAATGCGTTTATCTTAATACAGAGATCACTCGAAAGTCTGTTACAACGGATCCGACCTAGACGGGCTATCACCTAACCGGAAAAAAAAAGAAACTTTCCTTTTTCGTCTCTCCAAAACTTTTTCCTTCTGTTCTCCTGTCTTTTTCAGGCTCCCTTAATAAGAACACTTTTGTGGGTTTTAATTACATTGGTAACATATGTACATCCCTGTCTGAGCCCTCGAAGACAGCCAAAAGAGTCAACTAGAGGACAAAGGAGAGAGAGAGAGAGAGAGAGAGAGAGAGAGAGAGAGAGAGAGAGAGAGAGAGAAACGGAGGAGGTTGGGGTAAGAAGTGGAAGTAGAGAGAGAGAGAAAGGTGGGGGGGGGAGGGGGGGCGGAAGAGGTGAGACGACGTGAATTACGGAATAGAGCCAGGGCGAGAAGGTGGGGAAGGAAAGGCGTCGGGTGGTTGAACTGGAAAACTGTTGGGTTGTGTTGGCGGGTGTAGCCTGTGTCGCCGGGGACGGCTCCAGGAGATGTGGGGCGATCGGCGATGGAGCGCTGCCCGACTGCGATCACCGTGACCTGGGTAACCATGTTCTGAGGTATGGCAGACATGGGGGCACTCCTTATGCGGCTGGGTTGAAAAATTGCCCTCCCGGCCGCAGTCTGCGAGTACCCGCCGTCTCGTGCAGCGCTCCAGCGACTTTCGTCCTGCTCCCTCCTTGAGGCGGCCTCACGCGGCACAGGACCATCGCCACCCGAGCATGAAGAAGGCCGCCCGGTGGTCCTGAAGACAGCCTTTAGTTTGGGGGAAAAAGGCGAAAAATACCGACGCCCATCGTCGGCAGACAACAGTCGAAACTGAACCAAAGTTCAAGAGGAACAAGAACTCGGAGAGAGAAATACAACGACCCCCACAGCAACCTACCCACTACTGTAGTGACACAACAGTTGCCACAAAAGTTGCAGACCCACGTTTGCAAGTGCTTCGTGTCCTTAAGGGCCTCTGGTCGATAGGACGTAAAATTCACCCCTAACGTAACGTAACGTTGTGTGGCTTTCTCCCATGTTAGTGAGAGTGCCAGTAGGTAGGTGGGAGGTGTGTCTCTGTTGGAAGCCGTATGTGGACCATCGCTACCAATGCCACAGTTTCAGGAAATGTGTATGTATGGTACATTGATACATGCATACATTCACGCATACGTACGTACATAGGTAAGGTAAGGTAATGTTGCTTATTGCCCAGCCGACCGCAAAGGGTCAAATCGGGGCTGTTACCACGTTAAAATCAACTCACAAGTCATCAGGAAAAAAAAACTTTCACACATCTCTTTAAAATACATCTAAAAACGTACCGGAAACTTCGTTAAAAATCTTTCTTCCGTAAAATCTTAAATCAGATTAAAAATGTTAATCTCTTTCAGAAACTCAAAGACC
>CM065720.1:10153048-10183048 GCA_033310375.1 Conus canariensis
GTTCTCCTCAGCAGGGAACCAGGATCCTGTAGCAGACCTGATGAGCTCGGAATAGAACGAAACAGATATCGCTAGCTGGTCCCGCTCACCTTCAGATTGGAGAAAGCCTCAAAGCATAGAAAACGTTCACTAGACACGAATATCTGTTTGTGCCTCCGTCCCTACCTCCCCCCCCCCCCCCCCCCCCCACTCCCCCATTCCTTTAACTGCAGGCCTTTCTTTTAAAATGATACGTCATTACTGGGATGGGCTTTGCAGTTTTCATGATCGCTGGTGCGGAGATGGAAGGCCCTAGCGCCAGGTTTTATTTCCCTTTCTAACTGTGCATTATTTTTCACCAGCATGTAAAGCTTTCAGGCTTCTGGGGTTAAAAGATTTGAAACAAAGAATGTCTTAATTAAAAGTATGCACACACACACACACACACACACACACACACACACACACACGCACGCACGCACGCACGCACGCACGCACGCACACACATACACACACACACACCACACACACACACACACACACACACACACACACACACACACACCAAAATCTGTGTGTGTGTGGAGAGACAGACAGACAGACAGATGTGTGTGAGTGCGTGCGTGCATGCATGCCTATGTATGTATGTGCATGCGTGTGTGTGTATGCGTGTGTGTAGAGTGAAAAGAGAGAGAGAGAGAGAGGAGAGAGACAGACAGACAGACAGACAGACAGTCAGACAGACGGATAGGTAGACAGATAGACAAACAGACAAATTCGTGTGCCTGTGTGAGTGTGTGTGTGTGTGTGTGTGTGTGTGTGTGTGTGTGTGTGTGTGTGTGGTGAGTGGGTGGGTGGGTGGAGAGAGAGAGAGAGAGAGAGAGAGAGAGAGCGAGAAAGAGAGAGAGAGAAAACGGACGGATAAGTAGACAGATAGATAGACAGACAGACAGTGTGTGTGCCTGTGTGCGTGCATGCGTCGTGCGTGTGTGTGTGTGTGTGTGTGTTGTGTGTGTGTGGCGAGAGAGAGAGAGCAACTCTCTCTCTCTCTCTCTCTCTCTCCTCTCCTCCCTCTCTCTCTCCCTCTTTCTCTCTCTCTCTCTCTCTCTCTCTCTCCCTCCCTCCCTCTCTCTCTCCCTCTTTCTCTCTCTCCCTCCCTCCCTCCCTCTCTCTCTCTCTCTCTCTCTCTCTCTCCCCTCCCTCCCTCTCTCTCTCCTCTTTCTCTCCCCCCCCCTCTCTCTCTCTCTCTCTCTCTCTCTCTCCTCGCTCGTTGTAATGAAGCCCTAAAGTTTGTTCGTGTGTTCTCCTTTCAGTGAATTGCCGCCTCTGTTTAAAACGAAAACCTTTTCAGGCGAAAATGAAAACCTTTTCAGGCGAAAATGAAAGGGAATCAATGTGTGTGGGCGTCCGTGTGTGTTTTGTACCCGGAGCATATAGCCTGGGCATCGCTAGAACAGGAAGACAAAAACATGAAATATAACTTGTTTATTTGTAAGCGCGCGAATTGTTGTGCTTGGTTTCTTTCTTGTTGCTTTTGTATTTCATTTGAATGGAAGCTTTTTGTTATCAACGTATTGTCCAGCCCGCTCACCAATTCGTTTTTCTCATGAGGCTTCTTATGCGTTTCATTTCATTAATTTCTTATTTCATTTTCTTTCGTGAACGCTTCAGTTTAGATAGCTTCATTTCCTCATCGCTATTGTGCATGCGGTATGTGTTTGTGTTTTCGTAACATACTAAAATGTTAAATACTAGATTTATTTGTTCTAAAGCTGCTATGATATTACAGTAATCATAGCGTGTATGCTTGTGAGTTTGTTTTCCATGTGACCTGGAGTAACGATATTCTTGTTGTTGATGTTCTTTTCGAACATCAGCTGTTTACTCTGACTAAATGACTGTGTGTGTGTGTGTGTGTGTGTGTGTGTGTGTGTGTGTGTGTGTGTTGTGTTGTGTGTTGTGTTGTGTTGTGTGTGTGTGTGTGTGTGTGTGTGTGTGTGTGTGTGTGTGTGTGTGTGTGTGTGTGTGTGTGCCTGTTCTGTATGTGTATGCGTGTGCTTGTTGTATACATGTGTGTGTGTATGCGTGTGCGTGGTGTATATGTGTGTGCGTATGTGTGTGTGTGTGTGTGTGTGTGTGTGTGTGTGTGTGTGTGTGTGTGTGTGTGTTAAATACATACATATTTGAAAATGAACAGTAACTGTAAATCAAGTACTTGGCGAGACAACGAAACTGATCCAAGGTGTCACTCGTTTTGGCTTGATCGTCATTGCCTCTACAAGCACTGTTTTCCCCCTACTCTGTTGGTTACTCTCTCAACAGAATACTCAAACACTACAGAGCCGATTTTAACAAGATGTATGGAAAGATGAGATGTGGCCGTAGACCGAATTCGTCACATCTTCGTGAGGTCCATTCGTTACCTCTTTGTGAGGTCCATTCGTTACCTCTTCGTGAAGGTCCATTCGTTACATCTTCGTGAGGTCCATTCGTTACATCTTCGTGAAGGTCCATTCGTTACATCTTCGTGAGGTCCATTCGTTACATCTTCGTGAAGGTCCATTCGTTACATCTTCGTGAAGGTCCATTCGTTACATCTTCGTGAGGTCCATTCGTTACATCTTCGTGAAGGTCCATTCGTTACATCTTCATGATGTCCATTCGTCACATCTTCCTGAGGTCCATTCGTTACATCTTCGTGAGATCCATTCGTCACATCTTCGTGAGATCCATTCGTCACATCTTCCTGAGGTCCATTCGTCACATCTTCTTGAAGGTCCGCATCAAAGAGCGGATCCAGGCTTTTTTGTGTAATCTTTGTTTGTTTGTTTGTTTGTTTTTTAGTTTCAAAGTGTGGTGGCTGCAGGCGGTATTTCAAACAAATTCTAAAAGTAAATTTCAGTAACTCGGCCCGTTAACATAGGCAAACAAATTACAAGACAAAACACGACACCTGTCGATTTCTTTGGTCCTTTTCAGGCTGTATAAACAACATTCAGGACAATGAAAACGAGGCACGAGCAATCACTTATCTTCTCAAATTCGGCGCTGGATGGGCGTTGAATGAAAGCGAGGCTGTCGGGAAGGAGACAATGCGAATTAAAACAGTAATAATGATAATAATGATAATAAAGATTTAGCATTGCAAGATGACATTTTTCGTACAGTTTTCAACAAATAACGCCTAGATGGGTCGGATCAGGATTTTTAACTGTTTTGATACCAGGAACTGATCAGATTATGTGTGCTTTCCGATCTCAGCTCAGATCCAGACAGCAAAATAATATTCATAAAGATAAGGGCTCGGATGGGAGACTGGGAGAGGGGGGGGGGGGGGTATATTCCGGCTGTCATGACACCTTTGACAAACTGAGTTAAAACACTGTACGTAAAAGAACTGTTCGGTTCGACCCTGGTATGTTTTGCGCCGCTATCCCGCGAGTGGTCTAGTTTTACAACAAACACATTTCAACTTCACTTCGAACCGTGTTCCTTACGTCTTTTTCACAATCCGTTCTAAATCTGTCCTCCCCCCCCCCCCCCCCCCCCCCCCCCCCCCCCCCTCCCCCTTCGTCTGCTTCAAATTGCGAAAGTTTGCAGAACCGTAAATAAAGCTTGGCTGATCCTTTTTTTTCTATTTGTGCAGTGGTACGCTTTTCACTAGCTGTATTGTCCATTTTCGTGCAGATAGGACTGGTCACTAAAATACGCCACAATATCCTCACGAACTGCTGAAATCCCATTTCTTTCGTTTTCTTTATTTTGTTTCAGAGTTCTGTCCTATATACCACATTCATAGTTATTTTTTAACCCCTCGTTGCGAAAGAATCGGCATTATGCATACTAACCGGTTTGAGTTAGATATGATCATAATAATTGTGATACATTCATTGACCATTCTTTACATTTTTTACTGTTTCTTGTGTTTTTGTTGTTTGGTCATTTCGTTTAGTTTGATATTAGTTGAAAGTTAAAATTTTGATTGACTATAGAATTTGTTGAATATTTTTGCTTAACAATTTAATCATAAAAGCATCCACCTTCCACTCGTCCCATTGTCGTTTTCTCCTGTTACAGAAATGTAAATGTGACGTTACATTATCTGTCACGCACATTAATTCCGATTCTACCCTTCGTGAAAAAAAGTAGCAATCATGTATCCATGATATCACACACACACACACACACACACACACACAACACACATTCACACCCCACACACACACACACACACACACACACATATACATACATACATACACACTCACACACACACACACACACACACACACACACACACACACACACACACACACACACACACACACGTGTGTTGTGTTTATACATATTCCACGAGGACGGAATGCAGGTACCTTAATGGTGGGACTAAAAACGGTCATTACCGCAAAAATCTTACTAAAGGTGAGTCTCGCACTTCTAACAGAGGAACGTGGGAGAAGAAGAAGAAGAGGAGATGATGAAGGAGAGTGAGGGGGTTGAGATGATAATGGTGATGACGACGACGACCACGACTATGATGATGATGACGACGACGACGACAACGACGACGATGATGATGCTGCTGATGATAATGATGACGACGAAAACATACAGAAAAAGAACCAGTGAAAAAAGAGAAAGAAGAAGATGATGAAAAAGAAGAACATGACAAAGAAACGAAAAGAGAAACATACAGGATTTGTTACGTACCTTCTCCATTTCCAAGTGCCTTTTCCTACACAATAAAGCGGACTAACAAGGTGCGGATGGTGGAGGAGTGTGTGTTCCCCAACGATCAATAGAGGGTGAAAAGCAGTTTCCATAGGACCGGTGACGCGGATCCTTTGTTTCCCCGTTTATTTCGTCTCGGAGGGACAAATTTTAAGTATTGACATAGATATTGCTGTTCTCCGTCTATTGTTTCGATATAGGTCATTCATTAGTTTTGTTAAATGTTCAACGTCGGGTTTGCACATTATACAGTTGTTAGAGGCTTCGGTGTTCCCCGTGCATTCGTAACAGCAGTAGCAGTCAGCATTAATAGTAATAGCAGAACAGCAGCATCAGCAACTGTAATAGTAGTAGCCGTAGTAGTGGTAGTAGTAGTAGGGAGAGCAGCAGCAGCAGTGGTAGTAGCAGCAGCAGCGGTAGCAGTGGTAGCAGCAGCAGAAGCAGTAGTAGTAGTTGTAGAAGTAGCAGCAGCAGCAGTGGCAGTAGCAGCAACAGTAGCAGTGGTAGCAGCAGCGGCAGTAGCAGTAGTAGTGGTAGCAGCAGCAGCAGTGGCAGTAGTAGCAACAGCAGTAGCAGTGGCAGTAGCAGCAGCAGTAGCAGTGGTAGCAGCAGCAGCCAGTTAGCCCGCTAGCGGGCAGTAGCGACAGTAGCAGTGGTAGCAGCAGCAGCAGTAGCAGCAGCAGTAGCAGTAGCAGTGGTAGCAGCAGCAGCATAGCAATAGCAGTGGTAGCAGCGCAGCAGTCGCAGTGGTAGCAGCAGCAGCAATAGCAATAGCAGTGGTAGCAGCAGCAGCAGTCGCAGTGGTAGCAGCAGCAGTAGCAGTGGTAGCAGCAGCAGCAGCAGCAGCAGCAGTGCTTGTAGCAGCAGCAGCAGTAATAGTAGTAGCAGTAGTGATAGTGGCAGAAGCAGTAGTCGTAGTAGTAGTCGTTGTTATTGTTGTTACTATTATAGTAAGTAACGACTGTCAACAGGGTGAAGGGTCTGGCGATATCCTAGAACAACTCACCTCTTCCATAGAACAACTCGCCTCTTCCATAGAACCACTCACCTCCTCCATAGGACAACTCACCTCTTCCATAGAACATCACTCCTCCATAGGACAACTCACCTCTTCCATAGAACCACTCACCTCTCCATAGGACAACTCCCTCTTCCATAGAACAACTCACCTCTTCATAGAACAACTCGCTCTTCCATAGAACAACTCGCCTCCTCCATAGACAACTCACCTTCTCTATAGAACAACTCGCTTCTTCCAATAGAACAACTCGCCTCTTCCATAGAACAATCACTTTTACCTGCTCTTCCATAGAACAACTCGCCTCTTCCATAGAACAACTCGCCTCCTCCATAGAACAACTCGCCTCTTCCATAGAACAACTCGCCTCTTCCATCAGAACAACTCACCTCTTCCATAGAACAACTCACCTCTTCCATAGAACAACTCGCCTCTTCCATAGAACAACTCACCTCTTTCATAGAACAACTCCCTCTTCCAAGAACAACTCACCTCTTCCATAGAACCACTCACCTCTTCCATAGAACAACTCACCTCTTCCATAGAACAACTCACCTCTTCCATAGAACAACTCGCCTCTTCCATAGAACAACTCACCTCTTCCATAGAACAACATCACCTCTTCCATAGAACAACTCACCTCTTCCATAGAACAACTCACCTCTTCCACAGAACAACTCGCCTCTTCCATAGAACAACTCACCTCTTCCATAGAACAACTCACTTCATGAACAACTCACTCGCCTCTTCCATGAACAACTCGCCTCTTCCATAGAACAACTCGCCTCTTCCTAGAACAACTCGAACACTCGCCTCTCCATAGAACAACTCACCTCTTCCATAGAACAACTCACCTCTTCCAGCAACGCCTGAAGTCATAAACATGAGCGGTGCACGGAGCAGCACTCGACAGTAGCTCCAGAACTCACCGTTGTGGGTCTTCCTAAGCAATCCGACTGAGTGCGTGTGCCGCAGGAATGGTAACTGCCGCGGTAGCATCAGTAGCAGCCGCCGAAGTGGTGCTTATACATCTCCCGTTTTCTTTGGCTTGTACCGCGCGGAAAGGAAATAGAGTGTGGAGGAGGGGGGGGGGGGGCAATGGAGAGCAGGGGATGGGGTGGCGGTGGGTGGGTGGGAGGGGAGAGCATGCACTACTGTTGATGTATTGACTGATGCCCAAAGAGAGTGGCTGACACCGCGTGAAAAGACACCGACAAAATACTCAGGTACAAAGTATGTGAATGTCGTAGGTGATGAGTATGATTGTAGGGTTGAATGTTTTAAAGAAAGCAGACCATCCTAAGAAAATAACATTTTATTTCCTTTTGTTTTTTTTTTTCAATCAGTTTGTTGGTGAGGGAGAGGGGGGGGGGGGGTAAGTGCAGGCTTGCAATATATTATTCTTGAATAATGGGGACACACACACACACACACACACACCACACACACACACACACACACACACACACACACACGCATGACACGCACACACACACATACACATGCACCCGCGCGCGTGCCGCGCACTCATGCACACAACACACCCACACACGCACACACACACACACACACAAAACACACACGCAAGCACACACACACACACACGCACACGCACACACACACGCACACCACACACACACACACACACACACACACACACACACACACACACACACACACATTCTCCTTTTAATAGGCCTTGTGAATGAAATGTCTGGGTCTGGAATGCGACTGTGATAGAGCTCCAAGTGTTATGCTAAACAAAATATGTCATTCTCACCATCATCTTCCTCTTTGTGTTGACTTGTTTCTCTCATATAGATACAAATGTCGGTGATGACAAGTTCGTTCCCTCCTTTCAAAAAAAAAAAAAAACTCTGCCCAAACAGTTTCAAATTTAAGTCTGTTTCAACTTTCTTAACCGGCATTGTACGTCTGTACTTCAACCTGGCGTGGTTCTTTAATTCGCGGGTCTTCCAATTTACGCCGGGTGGGGTTATTTTCAGTGTCATTGTTTAACTCCCAACACCGGGTAAAATCTAAAGTGGTCAAAATTCTTTCACATGCCTCCGACACAAACATGTGAACCGGACGATCGATTTCATGGCTTCTTAGTGTGATTGGAATGCTGTGGCTGGCATTGAATCTGGCATGAAAATGTGGTTGTCCCTGACGGGACTTGGCTGAGCTTGGAAAATTGTTGTGATGATTGGCGTGTAACCGGAGGAGAGAAGGAAGGGTGTGTGTGTGTGTGTGTGTGTGTGTGTGTGTGTGTGTGTGTGTGTGTGTGTGGTGTGTGTCCTGTGTGGGGATTTGGGGGGGAAGTGGTAGGGAGGAAATGGAGGGTTGGAAATGAGGAATGGGAATAAGATGAATGTGGGGTTTATCATGGTTAGTATTTTATTTTTGCTGCCGTTGTTTGTAGGTGCTTGGTTGTTCTCTGTGTCTACTTTTCTTGTTTTGTAAATGTCTAGTCCCTAGTCCGACTTAGAGGGTATCATCAGTTAATCTTCGACATTAGTGTTATTGTTATTTTATTATTGATTTTTGTCATCATCATCTCATCTCATCATCTCATCATCATCATCATCATCATCATCATCATCGTGTTGTTGTTGTTGTTATTAATGTGCATGTGTGTTTGAATGGATAGATAGATTGATTGATTGATTGATTGATTGATTGATTGACTGATTGATTCAAGATTGATTGATTGACTGATTGATTCAAAGATACATAGATAGATACATAAATAGATACATAGACGGACAGACAGATATACATATGTGTGTGAGTCTGTCTGTCTGTCTGTCTAGGGTTTTTTTTCTTCTTCTTCTTCTTCTTCTTTTTTCTTTCCTCTCTGTACATTTTTCTGTTTCCGTTTCTTTAAAGGGAGAAGGAGAGATGAAAACGAAGAGAGAGGAGAGAGAGAGAGGAGAGAGAGAGAGAGAGAGAGAGAGAGACAACCCACAAAGACACGCACACACACACACCACACCACACACACACACACGCACGACCGCGCGCGCGCGCGCCACACACACACACCACACACACACACACACACACACACACACACACACACACACACACACACACAGCTGGGGGATTTGATAAAATGTTTTTATCGCTTTTTGTGTGCTTCAGCTGTGCACATTCATCTGCATATGTGCTTCAATTGAACAATTTTTTTTAGTTTGTGTTCTCAGCTGTGCAATTCTCTCTCTCTCTCTCTCTCTCTCTCTCTCTCTCTCTCTCTCTCTCTCTCTCTCTCTCTCTCTCTCTGTATGTGTGTGTGTGTTTGGTGTGTGTGTGTGTGTGTTCGTGCGTGCGTGCGTGGGCGCGCGCATGTGTGCGTGTATGTGTTTCCGGATTTCACACTTTTTTTTGTCGTCCGTGTGTTTCAATTTTTGTTAGTTTGTTTGTTCGTCTGTGTGTTTCAATTTTTGTTTGTTTGTTTGTTTCTCTGTTTCAGCCATACAATTTGTTCGTGTTTGTGTTTCAGCCATACAACACTTTGTTTTGTTGTGTATTTCAGGTCTTCAGCGTTCTTCTGTTTGTGTTGTCCAACTTTTTCTGTCTCTTGCTTTGTTTAGTCTACACAATTTCATCTGTTCTTTCCGGTTCCTGCCGTACAAGATGTTTTTGTTTTCGTGTTAAAGATGCATAACTTGTTTACGTTTGTTTTGAGTTTCATTTGAGTAGCTTTTTTGTGTGTCGTTTCAGATGAACAACTTCTTTATGTTTGTTTTTGTGTTTCAGCTGTGCAGTTTGTGTTTGTTTGTTCATGAGTCTCAGCTGTATGGCTTTTGTTATTTGTTTCTGTCTATCTGCTGGACAATGTTTTCAGCAGCATAATGATCCTTTTTTCTCCCGTCATTGAGTGTTGTGCTCGTACGACCTTTTCAACAGCATAGTAACATTTTTATTTGTGTTTCAGTTGTGCAACTTTTTCAACAGTGTAATGACCCACTTTTCTGTTTGACTGTGTTTCAGCTGTACATTTTTTTTCAACAGTATAGTAACCCATTTTGTTTGTTTGTTTGTGTGTTTCAGCTGTACTACTATTTCAACAGTATAATGACCCACTTTTCTGTTTGTTTTGTGTGTTTTAGTTGTACAAGTTTTGCCAACAGTATAATGAACCACTTTTCTGTCTGTTTGTGTATTTCAGTTGTACACGTTTTGCCAACAGTATGATGACCTCATTTTCTGCTCGTATGTTTCAGCTGTACAACTTTTTCAACAGTATGATGACCCACTTTTGTGTTTTGTGGTTTCATGTAACTTTTAACAGTATTGACCACTTTTCTGTTTGTTTGTTTTGTATGTTTCAGCTGTACAACTTTTTCAACAGTATGATGACCCACTTTTCTGTTTGTTTGTTTTGTATGTTTCAGCTGTACAACTTTTTCAACAGTATGATGACCCACTTTTCGACAGATAATGAAAATCACAGCAGGATCATCCAAGCTTTCAGTGAGGAACAGAAACGTTCTCTTTCTGCTGGTAAGTTCATCCCCACCTCTTCTCTCTGGCTCTGTTCTCTTTCTGCTGGCAAGTTCATCCCCACCTCTTCTCTCTGGCTCTGTTCTCTTTCTGCCGGTGAGTTCATCCCCACCTCTTCTCTCTGGCTCTGTTCTCTTTCTGCTGGCAAGTTCATCCCCACCTCTTCTCTCTGGCTCTGTTCTCTTTCTGCCGGTGAGTTCATCCCCACCTCTTCTCTCTGGCTCTGTTGTCTTTCTGCTGGCGAGTTCATCCCCACCTCTTCTCTCTGGCTCTGTTCTCTTTCTGCTGGTAAGTTCATCCCCACCTCTTCTCTCTGGCTCTGTTCTCTTTCTGCTGGTAAGTTCATCCCCACCTCTTCTCTCTGGCTCTGTTCTCTTTCTGCTGGTAAGTTCATCCCCACCTCTTCTCTCTGGCTCTGTTCTCTTTCTGCTGGTAAGTTCATCCCCACCTCTTCTCTCTGGCTCTGTCATTTGCCCCGTCTCCTCGTCTTGTCTCTTTGTATTCGCTTCCGGCTTTTTGTGTCTGCTTTTTATGTGTTCTTTCCATCTGTCTCTCTCTGTCTTTCTCTTTCTGTCTCTCTCCCTCTCTCTCTCTTTCTCTCTGTCTCTGTCTCTCTCTCTCTCTCTGTCCTCTCTCTCTCTTGTCTCTGTCTGTCTTTCTTTTCTCTCTCTCTCTCTCTCTCTCTCTCTCTCTCTCTCTCTCTCTCTCTCTCTCTCTCTCTCTCTCCTCTCCTCTCCCTCTCGTCTCATTCACTTGTCATTTGAGTCTAGAGTTGCAAAGAAATATTCAAAAAAAAAACACAAAAAAAACGAAGAAAAAAAAAAACATCAGCAATAGACTCGGCAGCAGTGCACCGTCTCCTCCGATGAGTTGCCTCATGACGACTTGACTTCGACTGCTCCTCTTGGGTTGCCGATGCAGGGGCAGCAGCGGGACAAATCTAGGGTGTAGCTGTGGACGGAAAGCCGGAATGGGCGACGTTGGGGTAACGCCAGTTAAATGATACGGAAGACGTATGTGTTTACGTATGTATGTATATAAAATACCACATGTTTATACATTAGTCACGGAGTTCTCAGTGAAGCACAACATTTCATAAATCCAAATTTTTTATCCTTAACTACATGTCCCCATTACTCTGCACTCTGCTGTCAAAACTCAAAACTACCACTAATGTTGCACTACATGCTCTGTTTATAACACTGTATAGCTAAAACATTGTGGAACACTTCTGCTGCAAACTGAATCGTTGCTGCTACAGTCATTTGAACACGTTGGGATTTTCGTTCAGCACTAAGCCCTTTTTTTCCAAGTTTTGCAGATCAGTCTGACGCTGTTTACAATGTAGAATCTCACCAGGATGCACAGATCATGGAGCTCTAGTCGTCTAGTCGTCTTGAAAACGTTCTGCGTCGACGAACTCCCTCATGCTAAAACAGATAGAAGTTATAACTAATAATAATAATGTTAATTTTTATAGCGCCTGTTCTCTAAAGATTAGGGCTCTAAGCGCTTTACATATAATATAATAAACACATCTCGTTTACACAACGGGCTGCCTACCTGGGTAGTACCGACTGAAGAGCTGCCTGCCGGGGCTTCATTCAGTCGTTTCCCGTGTCATCCGGTCAACATCGTGTACTCAATTTCCATATTCCCTTCATTCTTTCCATTTCTCACGCAGGGTGCATGCTATGTGTAACGTGTCATCCATACGAACGGCCAAACTGGCCTTCTCTTCCGAAAGTTGGTGATGGGATTTTACGTATGTGCAAGATGTTATGCGTGCGTTCACACACGGAACCTCGGTTTATAGTCTCATTCAAAAGACTGTATGGGAAATGGAGTCAGAACCAATGTTAACTCCGAGCGAAAAATCCCCTTGTACCGAAACGGCCCGGCGGAGATTCGAACCCGCAACCCCAGGTTACCAAGATTACGAGTCCGGCGCTCTACCAACTGATCTATTCCGGCTCCCAGGGAGCTATAACCCCACCTCTCCCTCCCTTCCGTCACCGTTCACCTGTCGCTGGTCTCACTGTGGTCTCTTCTACGGCTCTTCTCTTTCCGTCGGTTCGTTTTCCTGAGTTTTGAAGGAACAGGTGGGACATTTTTACATCCTGCTTTGGCCTGAGGGAAGTCTTGTCCTTCTTCTTCTTCTTCAGCGTTCCAGTATCTGGTAGCGTGTGAACTCGTTTTACCCTGTTAGGATACTCACACTATACTCGAGAGTATAGTCAGTTCACTCGACTTCGTCGAGTGCAGAAATTTGTGGGAAGAGGTTGTGGAAAAAGATAGATAAAAGGTATGGTAGACAGAAAGGACAGTAGACGACAGTACAGCAAAAGAAGGAGACAGAGTTACTGAGAGCGAAAGGAAAAGGGGACGTTACTAGCACAGAATGTCCAGACGGAGGGGGAACTATTTGTACAAAAGACTCCCCGGTATCCCCACGTGGGAGTCTTGTCCTATTTTTGATACGCCCTCGAAAGACGATGTTCGGAAATTTGCAAGGGAGGTAGTTTGTGTTAGAGCTTGCGCTCAGCGAGAGTTACCCCTCAGTTTTCAAGGGATAAATGTCGTTGGTGGGTACATTTAAAGCAGTTGTGTATCATCAGTTAGCTGAACAGTTCAGTCAGAGTGAGAAAAAAAAGGCCAAAACATGGATGTGAACGGTGTGTCTGTATCGCAGGCAAGCTAAGATTTCGATCGTTATTCTGGCGTGCGTTTCAAATCAGATATATGATTCTCTAGAATCGATATGATTGACCAATGAATTGAAAAAGATACCTCTTTTTGCGATGAAATGACAGGCATTATCTTCCCCTGTTCTTTTTCTGGAACAGGTCCAAGGCTAAAAGAGATGCTTTCAGCTCTCTACTCAAGGGAAGGTCAGTGACTTATACCATATTTCGTGCTTTTTTTTTTAATTTCTTATTACCACTTGGACTTCTGACAATGTTGACTGCTCTATCCGATGAGAGATTTTTTTGTATACTTCTCTGCCGAGAGCCATCGTATTTGTGACTGGCGAAGGGAGATCAGAAAATCCATCTGTCTTCATGGTTTTGTCGCAAACGTCTGCCAAATTGCGTACTGTCTGGGTTATTTTTACCCTGTTTGTGTGCGCAGGTCAGCTGCTCTGGCGCCATGATTGAGGGTTCCAGAGATTTCTGAATTAACTTTTGGGAACCTTTTGGAATCCCAGCAATGCTTAAGTCTTGTTTCATCTTTCCTTTTGTTTCTTTGTTTGACTTTTTCGTTAGACAGCTTTGAGTTGTACGTTTTATTCAGAACTTTAGCCACATCCTCTTGGGGTTTTGGAGCACCCATGTCGTCTGATGAACAGTCCTGTTCTTTGTCTTTCATGCTGATATCCAAAGTGCTGTCTGTTTGGTTTTCCTCAGGAGTTTCTGCATTTCTTGTATGAATTTAGCGTTCACTGCTAGGCTGTGGTTATGGACAGAGAAGGCTGAAGTGTTGACTTTACCGCAAAGCCAACCCCAGCCTCACGTCTCTCCTCAGGTCCACGCCCACTCCAAAAGAAGGTATAGCCTGCGCCTCGTTCATGAAGTTCACAGAGGAAGTATGATTACCATGAGATCATAATTATGCCAGCATTGCAGCCCATCGTATGACAATAAGTATCGACCAAATGTCTTAATCATTTTATTCTGAATAAGGTTGTTTTTTTTTTTAGGCAGTTTTGCATAAATAGTGAATGTGAGTCTGCCACTAGAATAAGATGTCCAGAGCTAGTTCTGAGAGAGCGGCGAGCAAAAGAGATAGAGAGGACAGAGAGGGTGTGGGAGAGAGGAAGAGAGAGAGAAGGAGAGGGTGTGGGGGAGGGAGAGAGACAGAGAGAGAGAAAGAAAGAGAGAGAGAGAGAGTTATAAACATAAACGATATTTCCTTAGGGTTTTTCCTTCCTTCCCATTCTTCATCATAAAACATCATAAGAACTGACCTAAAGTAACAGTAGTGCTGACAAACCGCACACCAAAGCTTTTGAACAATCTGAATCATGGGACTCCCAAGAACAGTATCAAAAGATACCGTCGCCTCCCTCTCAGCTCGTTCATTATGGACATGACAAACTTGCCAGAAGCTGTTGCTGGTCGTAAATAATGCTTCCCTGCACAAGAATAGCAATGATGTTTGTTTCCCATTCCTTGACACATCGATACAACAGGAAAGGGAGTGCTTCGCCATCTATCTGTCGCTGTAGAAGGAGGACGGGATTTTGATTGAGATCTTTTCTATTTCTTTCTCCGTACGCGGGCTGATACTCCTGCGGACACTGCCTGTATAGACAGGCAGTGGAGTTTTGTGTGTGTGACCTTTTTCTTCCTACCATTAAGGCAGCCATACTCCATCTTCGGGGAAGGTGCATGCTACGTGTAACGTGTCATCCATACCAACGGCCAAACTGGCCTTCTCTTCCCAAAGATGGTGATGGGATTTTACGTGTGTGCAAGATGTTGTGCGTGCGTTCACACACGGAACCTCGGTTTATAGTCTCATTCGGACTGTATGGGGAATGGAGTCAGAACCAATGTTAACTCCGAGGAAAAAAAAATCCCCCATGTACCGAAATTCGAACCCGCAACCCCAGGATCACGAGTCCGGCCCTCTACCAACTGAGCTATTCCGGCCCCCTGATGGAGATCGACCTTTGGACTGTGTTTCAAGCTACGGCAGCGTACGTGTTGGAGGAGTGGGGACAAGGTGCTGTCACAGACTTAGGGAGACGTTTGATTTCAGGTGAACAGGATGTGCGTAATTAACGTTACAGCATAAGTATCTTTGATTGCCATTTTATTGCAGGCTAAAATTTGGATGGTTTTGAAAGGAAACGCCACCAGACGTACGATGGATACGGAGAGAGAGAGAGAGAGAGAGATACGGATACGGATACGGATACGGATACGGATACGGATGTTTTATTCATACAGGCCATGGCCCCTAATGAAGGGGTGTTGAGATCAAATCGTTTCAGACAGAAATAAGCAAATCATCAAACATCTAGGCATCCACAATTAAAAGCATACACGATATGAAACAACATACAACAACCAATGCCTAACTACATGCTATACTTCGAATTTTAAATACCTTGTACAAGAAAATAGCAAAACGTTTTACAGTAGTTTCATTTGTAGATGCCATTAGTAATGAAAGTCGAAATGAAGAAGGATGTCTACAATATTTTTGATGAATGAACTGATTCCTCAGGTCACTTAGAGCGGGACAGCACAACACAAAATGAACTTCATTTTCTTCGGCACATTTACAAAGCGGACATGTCAGATCAAGTTTGTTATGCTTCTTATAACGATAATAATGAACAGAAAGATCAGAAATACCTAATCTGAACTTTGTCATGATATACTTTAAATGATTATCCATTTCAACAGATAAATACACCGGCACACAATGTATAGATCTGAACTGTCTATAAAAAGCAAATCGATCACTTTCATGAACGTGACATGACCATTCTTGCCATCTGCAATCTATCAGTCTATTCCGAAATGCACGAAGAAATCCATTTATGTCCCCAACGCTCTGTTGTAGCCAAACATAGCCAAATCCAAGTTTATATAGTTTAGTCCTCACGTTAGAAACCCAGTTTCTTTTCCCTCTACCATCCAAATCATACAACATATTATATGCTTTCCTGGGCAACCTTGAAATTTCCATTTGTGTTATTTTCAACCAATAACGTATGCAAGCTGTCGCAGAATTCAAATATATTGGATATCTGTTTACTTCGCCGTAGACTAAATCGTTAGGTGTTCGCATGCTCACTCCTAGAAACTTTTTCAATGCAAATAAATGGACATTTTCACAATAAACAGCAGAATCATAAAGACCCCAGATTTCAGCTCCATACTGAGCGATAGGCTGTACCTGAGAATCGAACAATTTTATAAATAATTTCAAAGACTGGTTTTCTAATTTTGATAAGTGTTGCATGATACATAGTAGTGCACGCTTAGCTCTACTGGCAAGATCCTTGCATGCAAAAGTAAAGCTTAATTTCGTTGAAAAATATATTCCTAAATATTTATATACGTTGACCACAGGCATAAACACTCCATTATAAGTCCACCTTTCTCTAATTCCTAAAAACCCACCCTTTCTAAACACAATTATATTGCTTTTTGACATGTTAATTGTTAACTGAAGTGAAGATGCAGATCGTGATAGATTATTTAGTTGAGTTTGCAAGCCAATAATAGTTTCAGACATCAGAACAACATCGTCTGCCAAGAGAAGAATAAACAACTCAAGAGCATCGCAAGTAAATTGTGCACCATGTTTTCCATTTCTAACAACCTCTGATGTTAACTCATTAATGAAAAGAGAAAATAAAACAGGACTGCACACATCCCCTTGTTTTACACCAGATGTACATTGAATGTAGTCAGTCATATTTCCTCCACACCGAACCTTAGCTTTAACACAGGAATACATGCTAACTATGCATCTAAACAGTTTTCCATGAACACCAGCTTTTAAGAGAATAGACCACAGAATAGTTCTATTAACAGAATCAAATGCTTTCTCAAAATCTATAAAAGCGACATACAGCTTACGATTTAAAGAAAACTGTTTTTGCACCAAAGCCATCAAAGTAAATATATGATCAACAGTTGAATAATTGCGCTTAAAACCTGCCTGATATTCGCCAGTGATATTATTATCTTCAACCCATTCCTGTAAACGGCGATTGATAATAGTGCTGTATAATTTACTACTAGCGTCACTTAAAGAAATTCCTCTATAGTTATTAGGATCATTCACGTTGCCTTTCTTGTACAGTGGTAGAACAATACTTTCCGTCCAATGTTCAGGATAAATTCCCTTATCAAATAAAGAATTGAAGAAGGTTACAAAAAAGTTCACAATCAGGTCAGTTTTACAAGCATACCTCAGCAGCTCACCAATTATACCGTCTGGTCCAGGAGCTTTACATTTCTTAATTTTTCTTAGAGCAAACATTACTTCCTCTTTTGAAATCGGACGACTTAAATAATCATCCTCTCCTTCATTATGATCCAGTTGTAACCCGCTGTTAGGATCTACGTCTTTCGTTAGAAGTGACTTAAAATGTTCGTACCAGGTTTCAATACTGATGCTGTTCACTGGTTGTTTTCTTTTTAATGAAATTCGATGTACATTCTTCCAAAATTCTTTCTGATTTTCCATAGATGCAATTAGTTCTGTCAGCAATGCGTTGTTAAATTGCTTCCTTTTAATCCTTTGCAAGTGTTTGTACTCGCGTCTTGCCCTACAATAGAAATCACGATCTTTGTCGTCATGCGTACGTTTAAATTTTCTAAATGAATTTCGGACTTTCTTTTTATTGTCATGACATTCAGAATCAAACCAATCTTTTGATTTCGAATTATTAATTCTTATTTCTTTCTTCATACACTGTGCTGCATCTTTGATGCAGGTGTTGAAAACATTCAACGCCTCATTTACATTGACATCAATAACACTAACTGCATATCTGATTTTTTCTTGAGTCTGTTGCGTGGAAATATTACTCATAAACACATCAGCACGGTCTTCATTCCATATAAACCTTTCCAATGTAAAACTGTGTTCAGGACTTATCTCCGAGTTGACATTACCTCTGCCGTAACTCAAATGAAATTCCACAGGCATATGATCCGAATCGAATCTCTCAGACACTCGTAACTCACATGAATCACATAATAATGCAAGCAAATCACACGACATAACAAAGTAATCATTTACACTGCATCCATGGTCTGAAACGTACGTGTAGCAACCTTGACGGTCGCCATGACACATACCATTAAGAATACACAAATCCAGTGCAGTACACATATTCAACATCATTTTGCCGTAATTATTCAGTACAGAATCCTCAGATAATCGATTAGCGTTGATTGGATGACTTGCATGTTGAAAATCGAAAGTACTTGATACTCCTTGACAATAATGTGAAACATTACCCGTTCTACTGTTCAAATCCCCGCACAACAATACGTATGCATCTTTGTAAACTAGTAAACAACTGGACAAATAGTCTTCCAATAATGCAATTCCATTTTCAGAGTCAAAATATGTATAATAAGGGGAGCCTTCTGGAGGCACATATGAGATATACATACAATACATCTTTGTCTACACCAAACAATGTTTTATTAATAATAAGTGCACCAAAAATATTAGATTTTATTTCAACTTGTTTGACATAAGACGCATACATATTCTTAACTAGACACAAAATTCCACCAGATCGTCTCCCTTTAATCGTCAGTTTTATCGCAGGTAAACAAAACAATTTGTACGCAGAGAATACATCAGATTTAAATTCATCAGTAAATGTTTCTACTAAACAAATGAAATCGAAGGACCGAAGAAAGTTAACAAAGTCATTGTCTTGTAATTTTGATAGTAAACCATTGACATTCCAATGCAGGAAAGATAACGATCTACTTTTGTCATGTTTATAGCTAGTTACATCTTCCAAGCGCCTGTGTTCACAGCGATCAATCACAGAAGCACACACAGAAGTTGAAACACACAGGGAGTCTTCGTCATCCAGGTAAACACTCTCACTGCCATCAACATCAAAATCACGTGCACGTTGAGTGTCATTCTGGGCTGCACTGGACGGTGATACCGGTGTCGCTTTTGAAAATGTTCCCTCACAGGAATCAATTTTATGAACATCAAAATAGGGCCGGCCGGTTTCCTATTTAAGTTCTACGAGCCTGTCACGAGCGTCGATGGAGAACTTCTTACCGTCAATCAAAAGGTAATTGTACACCATCGTGCCTCTTTTCCCGTCTTGCTTAGCGCGTTTCAAGTGTGGAGTCAGCCTTCGACGAATGTCCCTGACCCCTTTTGAAAAGTCTTCCCCAATAAATACGTCTGAACCTTTCAGCTTACCCTTAGCTTTAAGAATCTTCACCTTTTGCTTGTAAAAGGCACATCGGGCGATCACTGGGGAGTCAGGTCTGGAACTCAGTCGGTGCACACGGTCAAACTCCACATCGTCAGTCAAATCCAGCTTCTCCGTCAGAAGATCCTGCACCAAGCCCTCACAGTCTGCGTTGGTTTCGCCGTCTCTCCGGGGCAGACCGTAGAAAATCAGGTTGTTGCGCTTAGAACGGCCCTCAAGGTCGTCTATACGCCTCTCGCAATCTTCCAGCTTTTCACGCAGGTCGTTGTTGCTCTTCTGCAGATCCCGTTATCTTTCCGTAGCTCTGTCACCTCTGTCTTCAGCTCCCTCATCTCACTGTGAAGGGTCGCGTAGTCCTCCCTCAGATCATGGACTTCCTGCTTGACTGCGTCCAGCTTGGCGTCCATCTGGTCGCTTCTCGAGTTCAGGGCAGCCATGATGTCACGGTTCGTGGGTTCGGGTTTACTTGGAGCTTGGTCAGGGTCAGGTGTCATGGAAGAGTCCGTACTTGCTCGGCGTACAGAGCCATCACGAGCCAGGCGGGACTGCTTCGTGGAGCTGGAGCTGGACGACTTTGGCCCGGGGTTCGTCTCCACGTCGCCGCATCGGAGCAGAAGATCACTGAAGAAAAAGGCGGTGAGGACCAAGCCTACCATGACACCGGTGACACGGGTGTGTACATTTAACACGCGCACCGACATGGACATCTTAAACCTGGCTCTTCTTGCCATAAAACTAATAAAGACTGCGACGAATCCGCCACACCGACCTCTGAAATCGAGGGCTGCTGATGGCATGTTGATACTGTCACTGATCTGAAAGACTGTACAGATGAAAACTGGATAAATTAACTGAAAACGTTAATTAATCGCACAGCCGAAGAAAACGCGTCTTCTCCTCTTGGATGACGACAGCTCACCCCCGAGAGAGAGAGAGAGAGAGAGAGAGAGAGAGAGAGTTAAGAGGGAGAGAGAGAGAGAGAGAGAGAGAGAGAGAGAGAGAGAGAGAGAGAGAGAGAGAGAGAGAGAGAGAGAGAAACAGAATAAGTTTAATATTACTGCTTAATATCATATTTCATTGCAGGGGCAGCTCAGACTTTTTCATTACATCAATGGATAGGTAGATAGATAGATAGGTAGGTAGATAGATAGTAGAAAGATAGATAGATAGATGAACGGAATATGTTTGATTAAGATTACTGCCTAATGTCACATTTTACAGCAAAGCCAACTCTGATTTTTCTTAGGAAGAAAGTGCCGAGAGAGAGAGAGAGAGAGAGAGAGAGAGAGAGAGAGAGAGAGAGAGAGAGAGAGAGAGAGAGAGAGAGAGAACACGCACATGACTACAAATTTACTTTCTTTTTGTTTGTCTGTTTTCTAATCTTTCCTCCCCTTTCTCAATCATTGAATTAAATTCCAAGACCCCGGCCAGTAAAAACATCCAAACACCGCAGTGCTGCCAAGCCACACGCCATAAACATTTTAACAATTTGAGTAATGGAAATCCCAGGAACAATATCAAAAAAGGTCTTCCATCTCGGGTTCTTCATTATGGAGATGACAAATCGGCCAGAGGCCATGGCTGCCAGCTGCCCTATAAATCATGCTTTCCTGAGGAATGTCAACAATCAGCTTTCCCGCCGCCGCTGGCAAGTTCCACTTCCCAAAACCACCACCCCCACCCCATCCCTCACCATTCCCCTGAACACGCGCCTCTTTCCCCTACCCATCCACCCCCATCCACCCTTCTACATGAATAAATCAGGAATGGAAGTGCTGTGCCATCAGTGTTTCGGTTTGCCCAGAGAACATGATTCAGAACGATCTTCGATCCCATTACGTCGTTGTATGTGAGACATCAAATTCCACACAGAATTCCGGCTCTACAAGTCACTAGTGGTCTCCATCCTGTTATATGGCTGCGAGACATGGACACTGATGGCCGAAACAGAAAGAAGAATCCAGGCGTTTGAGATCAAGTGCCTGAGGAAACTACTCCGCATCTCCTACAAAGAACACAAGACCAACGATTATGTGCGGAACCTGGTCACCAACCTAGTTGGGCCCCACGAACCACTACTGGCAACCGTCAAACGACGGAAGATGGCATGGTTTGGCCACGTCATTCGTCACAACACCCTCTCCAAAACCATCCTCCAAGGTACCGTTGAAGACGGGCGCAGACGAGGAAGGCAGAGAAAGAGCTGGTCCGAAACCATAAAGGATTGGACCAAAATGACCATGCCGGATCTCCTCACGACAGCTGCCAACAGAAGAGCCTGGAGAGAAACGGCGGCTGCCTCATCACGTCCCCCCAACGACCCCAGCGGTCAGGGGAATGAGATGAGATGAGATGATGTGAGAGATGACACGCTGAAGGCCTCACTGTGGTATCGCCCTGCCTCCTAGGAAGAAGCTGCGCATGATCGCTCAACCTGGCGCGCCATGATCAAATCCGGAGTGAAAGACTTTGAAACGAGCCAAGTGGAGGCACGGGAGCAAAAACGTCAGTTTCGGAAAAACAGAGCAAGCGCCACCTTTCAGCCTGGCTCACCTCCACGTCTGCCCCGTCCACACTGCAACAGACTATTCAGTGCTAGGATCGGCACATCACACACCATCACCACCCAGTGATAGCAGAAGTCGTGGTCATCTTCGCCCGCGAAGGACAAAAAAATAACATATCTGAGAGAGATAGGATCTGGCTGTCTCCTCTTCTGCAAAACACTAGATTATAAACTCCTGGAAGAGTTAATGCGGCAAACTCCTATTATGCAGCGTGCATGTAGCGCACGTTAAAGACACTGAGACAACAAAGGAATCATCCGTGTACAAAACTTCTGTTGGAGAGTTGACCAGAAGCCAGCAAAGACAGGAAGAGAAGGTGGATGGTGGTGTAGCAGACCATCACCACTATAGCGGCGGACCTAGTGGTGCAGCAGACCATCACCACTATAGCGGCGGACCTAGTGGTGTAGCAGACCATCACCACTATAGCGGCGGACCTAGTGGTGCAGCAGACCATCACCACTATAGCGGCGGACCTAGTGGTGTAGCAGACCATCACCACTATAGCGGCGGACCTAGTGGTGCAGCAGACCATCACCACTATAGCGGCGGACCTAGTGGTGTAGCAGACCATCACCACTATAGCGGCGGACCTAGTGGTGCAGCAGACCATCACCACTATAGCGGCGGACCTAGTGGTGCAGCAGACCATCACCACTATAGCGGCGGACCTAGTGGTGCAGCAGACCATCACCACTATAGCGGCGGACCTAGTGGTGCAGCAGACCATCACCACTATAGCGGCGGACCTAGTGGTGTAGCAGACCATCACCACTATAGCGGCGGACCTAGTGGTGCAGCAGACCATCACCACTATAGCGGCGGACCTAGTGGTGCAGCAGACCATCACCACTATAGCGGCGGACCTAGTGGTGTAGCAGACCATCACCACTATAGCGGCGGACCTAGTGGTGCAGCAGACCATCACCACTATAGCGGCGGACCTAGTGGTGCAGCAGACCATCACCACTATAGCGGCGGACCTAGTGGTGCAGCAGACCATCACCACTATAGCGGCGGACCTAGTGGTGCAGCAGACCATCACCACTATAGCGGCGGACCTAGTGGTGCAGCAGACCATCACCACTATAGCGGCGGACCTAGTGGTGCAGCAGACCATCACCACTATAGCGGCGGACCTAGTGGTGTAGCAGACCATCACCACTATAGCGGCGGACCTAGTGGTGCAGCAGACCATCACCACTATAGCGGCGGACCTAGTGGTGTAGCAGACCATCACCACTATAGCGGCGGACCTAGTGGTGCAGCAGACCATCACCACTATAGCGGCGGACCTAGTGGTGCAGCAGACCATCACCACTATAGCGGCGGACCTAGTGGTGTAGCAGACCATCACCACTATAGCGGCGGACCTAGTGGTGCAGCAGACCATCACCACTATAGCGGCGGACCTAGTGGTGCAGCAGACCATCACCACTATAGCGGCGGACCTAGTGGTGCAGCAGACCATCACCACTATAGCGGCGGACCTAGTGGTGCAGCAGACCATCACCACTATAGCGGCGGACCTTTTGTGTGAAGCATGACCCGAATTTCATTCTGAAAAAAGAAAAAAATGCTGTTGTAATGAGGAACACAACACACCACAACACAATACGATGCGACACGACATGTAACACTACAATACGATTCAATATGATACAATACTCTTCACTACACACAATACTATTTGATTAAAATGCGTACAATACAATAAAATGCAATGCAACACCATTACATATAAATCTAATATCATACTCCACATGTAACAGAAGAGACCTCGAAGGCCATACAAGAATCACAAAAATAAACTGGTCCAAAAACATCGTGCAGAAATTTTTCATACCAAAATAATTACAATTGGAAACTAATCAGTTTAAACGAAAAACAAATTGCTTCTCGCAGACTTGTAAAGTTCTCTCTCATCGTTGATATTGTTGAAATTTCGTTGTTATCATAAAACTAATCAGTTAAACCAAAACCTTCCTGTAGAGTAATTGAAACCAAACACGCCTCTCTCCTTGTGTGGATAAACGTTGTCACTGTTGTGGCTGGCCGTTAAGACTTCGTTGTCAAAAACAGGGAGAAAACAGATGAGAGAAACCACTGAAGAAATTGAAAGCACCATCAACGAAAAAAAAGGCCATTTAAATAAACTCTTGAGTCTCCAATGACCGGAGGCAAAAAGACAGGGGATTAGGAGGAGGGTGGGGGCGGGGGGAGGGGATGAGGAACGGAGAGTGGGTGTGTTAGGGTGGAAGGGTGGGGGGGGGCGGTTACGGGAATTCAGTTATTGTGTTGATTGGGATTTCTGTCTTGTGGACGAACTTCTCGTTCCCTTTCCTCCAATTCAACTAGACTGGCTTTCATTCAGTGCTAAACGTTTAGTATAAAAGTGACATGTCACCTGACTCATGCGTTTATGTGTAACACCCATTTTAAGTGCAATATTGGCACATTAAATCCACCAGTCTCGGATAAAAAGTTAATTTGTGTGTGTGTATGTGTGTGTGTGTGTGTGTGTGTGTGTGTGTGTGCGTGTGCGTGCGTGTGTGTGCGCGTGTGTGTGTGCGTGTGTGTGTGTGTGTGTGTGTGTGTGTGTGTGTTGATGGACCGATAAGAGATTTGTTACGAGCAGTTAGCTATACATAGTGATCATACTAAAATTCTTTACAATTAGACTAAACATTAGCACAAAGCAAGTATTAAAACATAAAGGAGTACAGGATATCTGGTATAACCAAAATGTTAAGCGCTCATATCTATAGGAACACTGTTACAAAAAAAGAGCCCATTGGACTAATCATCAAGGAATTAACAAAAGAAACAAGACCTTGTAAGTTCTGGAAAATACACGTGCCATCAAGTCGCAGGCAGTCAGGATTTTCATTTTTGAAATATGCGCAGTGGAAAAGAAGATGCTGGGTTGTGAAACTTTCAATGTGTGTGTGTATGTGTGCGCACGCGCGTATGTGTCTGTGTCTGTGTCTGTCTGTGTGTGTGTTCCTTGCTGTTTTCACAAGGTGCACGAGTCAGATCGAGGTATGCGTGCAAGCTTTGATGTTCCTTTTTGGGAAGTTTCTTCGTTTGTCATATATGCCTTTAATCTACATGTGTGCTATGTGAATAGGTACTGCAAGCAGCACTCCTTTGGAGTCGTGGACCTTTGTGTCACGATGGGAGCAAAATCATGTTCGTGTAAGAGAGGGAGTAGGTGGGTGGGGGGAAGGAAGGGGTAGTGGTAGAGTGGTGATGGGAGATTAGGCAGGGGGGGGGGGGGGGGGATCTGGACCTTCCCCTCTTATTCAGCCGTGAACTGCTGAAGTCGTAGCCAAAAAAAATACATTAAAAAAATGAAATAACTAAAAATGAAGAGAAAACAAAAATTAAAAACAAAAATAGGAAAACCCAAAAAGTCGTGCAAATGGGGATTTGTCATGTGGGTGTACTACCCAGTTATCTTGTGTATTGGACATAGTATCAAGCTATTTGTTGGAGTGGGCAACTGTTCTTATTACATAAGACAAATTATGAAAGATCTTTATCCCCGCGTGATAAATACATTTGCAATGCTTTTTTTTTTACATGTTTACATTTCGCCAAATGAACTTTACTTTCTTTTTTCAATGGTTTCGTTCATTTGCTTGTTTTATTTGCTTATTTCGAGGGGGGTTGCGGGGCGGGTTGTTCGTTTTGTTTTGTTTTTTTTGTTGTTGTTTTTTTCTGAGAGTTTTTCAGCCTATAAACGTGTTCATAGGTGTTTTAGATTGCGGCCGAGAGATGGTGTGACCGGCACTGGAATTCACATTTCATTTCCAGCGTGGAATAATGAAGCAGTGTCTCTAATACTGTTTTTGTATTCTACTGTGTATACCAGGGAATCAGTACACCGCAGACTGGAGTGATTCATGTAAACGCCGACATTGTAGCACCTCTTGTTTTTCATGTGTAAAAGAGCTGGGCCTTTTGTTGTGATACGTTTGTCTGAAGCAATTGTGGAAAGAATCTGTATAGAGAGAGGTGGGGAGGGGGGGGGGGGGGAGAGCAGGTGCCATGGCGCAGAGGAATCTGTATTTATGTACTTAGTGTTGCAAGTAGATGTATACTTGTGGACAAAAGAATGAATGATAGAGCGGACGATCAATTTTTTCAAGAAAGGAAGAAAAATGGGGGAAAAAAACCTTTGAGAACGATTGAATGGATGATTGTAAGAACCGAGAAACGATTAAGTGGATCAAAAAATGAATGAATGAATGGATGAATGAATAAATGAATGAATGAATGAAGTCGTTGAAGATCTGGTTAAAAAAAATCAGTAGGAATGCACCATTTGATGAAGTAGTGCTATCAACGCAGTAATTCCTTTTGTCGGTACATGTCTCAACATTCACGTTGTTTTGGTTAAGGCTCTCTTCCCTTACCGTTTCTCGCGTTCTACTACATAGACAAGCTGTCTTGTTCCTGTTTTGTTTGTTGGGGTTTTTTTCTTGGTCGTGTTATATTTTGTTGTTGTGGTTGTTGATACAAGTATGTCAAAGGCGATGTTGGTGGTGGTGCTATTTCTGCTACCGCTAAGATGGTGGTGACGACATCGTTATAATGGTGGGACAGTGATGGTGGTGGTGGTGGTGGTAATGGTTATGGTGTTGGTAGTTGATGATAGATGGATATGGCTTCTTGATGGTTGCAGGTTTGAATTATTCAGCACCACAAGAGCTATGCCGCATAATCGCCAGAAGGGCCGGGGCAGGGATGAGCGGGAAAGGGGCGAGAGTCTAGAGAGGTTGGAGGAGAGTAGAGGGTACACAAGTAGCCGTGCTGCGGCTGTTGCAACCGTGACTGGAATTCCTCCTCCACACAGCCGGTGACGTCCGAACGACGACGTTTAAACGCAGCGTTACCGGTGTAACGTTCTGTAATAATCCACGCCTGAAATCCCCACCCCCGGTGGGTGAGAAAGAGCACATGCCTAGGTTCCCCGTCCCAGAGGTAACTCCAGACCAACCCTCTCCGGTTGTTCCAGAATCACTTCCTTATTTAACATTCGCATGTCAATCAAAGCACATTGCACGTGAATCTGAGGGAGGAGTGATTCTGGATCTGGGTCAGAGCTATCCCCCACCTGTTCCACAACTCCAGTCTGGTGGGTGGTTTAGGGCATGGTCCACAGAGCTATCCCCCACCCTGTTCCACAACTCCAGTCTGGTGGGTGGTTTAGGGCATGGTCCACAAACGACCCCATTGGAGTAAATGATTATGGGCACATATTCAAATTTGCCCGCTCTATGGGACAGGGAAGTGCTCTCCAGAGCTGTGCAAACGATAGCAGTGCTAGCCAGATGAAGACCCATCTGGAATGATGGAAACATCACAGTCAGTTCCAAGATCAGACTGATGCGCTCCATGGTCATTGTCATATTTTTCTGTACCTGTGAGATGTGGATTCTGACAGCTTAACTTGAGAAGGATTCAGGCATCAGAGATGAGATGCTTCTGCAAGATCAATGGCTTCTCATAAAGACCACATCACCAACTTGGAGGTCCAGATCAGAGTAAGGCAAGCATTGGACCATGCGAAGACCTGTTGCCCATAGTGAAAAGAAGGAACATGAGATGGTATGGTGGTGTATTAAGATCAACAGAACGTCTGCCCAAATCATTCTCCAGGGAACAGTGCGAGGAGGCAGAAGGAGAAGAAGACAGAAAAAGAGATGGGAGGACAACATCAGTACATGGACTGGCCTCACAGTCAGCAACTGCCCAAGAGTGTCTAAGAACCAGGAGGAGTGGAGGAAGCTGGTTGTGAAGTCTTCTGTGGCATCCCAACGGTCTTCAAGACTCGGAGGCGATAGGTGATGAGACAGGGAGATGAAAATGGGCACGTACCTGCACTCACTCCATGGGGTATTTCTGGACACACCACGCCTCAAATACTCACCTAGGACTGCTTTTGGACCGAGGAGGGAAAGGGGGGGGGGGGGGGGCTGGTTCAGGCTCATGTTCAGTATAACTGCCTCCTCAAATTCAGGTACGATGTTCTTTGGTTAATAGATTTTGTCGTTTGAAGCACTTTAAGAATTATGAAGGAGATGAGTGACATTTGAACAGGGCGGAAGACCGGTCTGGATCTACTCCCCGGGGAGGTAGGAGCGGGGAGGGGTGGTCGGGGGCAGGAATGAGTGGGTCGGTGTTTGGGCACGTGCACTCTCTCACCCGCCGGCGTGGGGGGGGGGGGGGGGGGGGGGCAGGGGTGGAGTAATTTCTGGCGTGGAGTGATGACAAAACGTTACACCGGCCAGTGTGTTTTTCCCTCGGGGAAGACTCTACATTCTCATTGATGTAGGAGTGGAGTGGCTCGGAGGTTCCCAGTAGACAGTGCGTCTGTCCAAGAAGACACAAGATCTGTGGTGCCGGCACAGCGACACGGCCCTGCCTCTTAACTTCTAGTTCCAAAAGGCCATTTTGTATTCTTCTCTTTGTCTGGTTTCTCTTTTGTTTTTTTCCCGTCAACTTCACGTAGGCAAGCTTCACGTAAGCTTTATTAACTCCATGTGTGACAGTGCAGAATCGTTTACACTTTAATTCAGTTTTAGTTTCATCAAAGCGCCATCACTGAGTGCGAACTAGTCTCATGTACGCTGTGTTGGAATTTCTGCTAGGCGAGTTGGTAAAGGGTGGATAAAAGATCGGTAATTTTGTGTTTAGATAAGAAGTTTAGACTGAAATGAATGTTTTCATATAAGTCTGTTGTTTTAAAAGTTGCTCTGATGGAGGTTGAGTTGCTTTTCTATGAGTTGTGGCAGCAGCGGTTTTAAAGTCTCCAGGAAAATCTCTGGAAGTAAGACACCTGTTCATGATGTTTTAAAACTGCACGTGTCAGACTTCTGTGGTTGGTGTTCTGTGACCGTCATCTCCTCTCTCCTGTCTCCTCCTCCTCCTCCTCCTGCTCCTCCTCCTCCTCTTCCTCCTCTTTCTCTTCCTCTTTCGTTGTTCTTCTTTCTTTTCTTCACCTTTGTTGTTGTTGTTGTTGTTGTTGTTGTTGTTGTTGTTCTTCTTCTTCTTCTTCTTCTTCTTCTTCTTGAACTTCTTCTGTCTTTTATTTTTCTCCTCTATCCCTCCTTTTTCTTCTTCTTCTTCTTCATCGTCATCATCATCATCATCCATCATCACCATCACCACCACCATCATCATCGTTGTTGCCAGCATCACATTTTTCTCTCATCTTCTCCCTTTTTCTGCTTTGATTGAAGATGGGGCTGGATACCGCCTGTTCATCCCCTCTCTGTCGATGATAGATGTTTAATCAGGGAGACGACCACCACAAGCTTTTCTTTGTAGTGAACACTGCCCACTAGTTCCAACGGCAGGCCCCATAAATCTGTCCACACTGACGACATCTCGACGAAATTAATCACAGCACGTAAATGGAAACCGAGAAGACTGGGGGAGGGGGGGGGGGGGGGGGGAGGGTTGAAGAGTGGAGCGGTGAAGGGATGCGGGTAACGGGAGGGCTGGAAGAACAGTGGAGGAATAAGAAGACTGAGGTCACCAAAAGGTAATAGATAACGGTGCCAGAGAACCCGATATTCTCAGAGGAGTTGTCCTTCCTGGTGACTCGATGATGCAGCGGATTTCCAGTATGTTTTGTGACCCCGAGACCTGGCTGAATTCCACGATTTCCTTCATGGGTGGGGTGGGTTCACGAACGGTTGACGTGTCCACACAGGAATCGAGAATCTCGTGGGTCTGTGGTTCGAATCTTGTGGAGAGTCAGATTTTTTTTTCCCCGTTGATCCGCTAGACCGTATGTCACTGACCGACCACTTGTCTTCTTTCGGATAAGACAACACGTTGATGTAAATGATTTAGGGGAGGGGAAGTGGAATAGTCCCGTTTAAGATTTACACGTGTTATATCGATATTGTACTCAGCGTTTTGTGTTTCACTTGTATCAAAGCGCGACCGACCATACAGGGTCTCTTTTTCCGACCTGTACCTGCTGCGTGAACAGAAAGAGCCAGTTATGATTGGCAGAGAGGAGAGAGAGAGAGAGAGAGAGAGAGAGAGAGAATGTGTGTTTGCGTGTGTGTGTGTGTGTGTGTGTGTGTGTGTGTGTGTGTGTGTGTGTTCATGTATAGGCCATTGCCCATCACGAAGGAACGCATATAAACGAAAATAATCAGAACTAACAAAATACACAATTACGTTTATTAACATTGCATTTTCACAATACATTCAAGACACAA
>CM065720.1:10188048-10203048 GCA_033310375.1 Conus canariensis
TTTCCAGTCCTTCGGGACAACTCCAGTGTCGAGAGATGCTTGGAAGAGGGAGTGCGAACGCCGGGGCTAGTTCCGTCGCTAGTTCTCTCAAGACTCTGGGCTGATCCGGTCTGGACCAGGGGCTTTGGTAGGGTCGAGGTTACGAAGTAACTTCTCGATGCCAGAGGTAGAGATGGTGATGTGCTCAAGGAGAGGTTGTTGGAGGTTTTGAGGGGGCATGGGACATCTTTGGTTGAACTCCTCCTCTGTGAAGTCTTCTCTGGTGCTGAAGGCAGGTTGAAATTGTCTATTTAGTATTTCAGCTTTCTGGTTATTGTCAGTAACAAGTTTTCCACATTCTTTGGGGGGTGCAACGCCGTTGATTTCAGTTTTCCTTGATTTCACAAATGAGAAGAGTTTTTTTGGAAGGTTTTAGTTTATCTGGTTCAACTTCAACTATTAAAGTAGAGCAGTACTGCCAATATTGTTGACAGAGCTCGCGCTGGATTTGTCGCTTCAGCCTCTTGTATTCTTCATCAAGGTCTTTTCTTCCAGTCCTTCTCATTTTCTTGTGAATTCGGTCTCGTCGCCTGATCAGCTTGAGAGTCTCTGGTGGAGCATTCCTCTTTGTGCGGAGCTTCACGTGGGGGATGTGAGTTTGAATAATGTTGGTGAGGCCGTCCTTTAGGTCAGTCCATAACTCTTCAACCGTTTGATGATTTGCATGCTTATCCAGTATAGAGTTTGTGAGTTCTTTGGCAGCAGTGCGCATAGCCTCCCAGTCAGCCTTCTTGTAGCACGGGGCCATACGGTCCGGCTGGCGCGCACGATTAGCATTGACCTGCAACTCTGCGTAGACAATATCGTGGTCGGAAATTCCAGGCACAATTTCGACGCGTGGAAAGAGACCCGGGTGATTAGTTACAAGGAGGTCGAGGTCGTTTTTGCTGCGTGTCGGTGTTTTGACTATCTGCTCCAGTTGAAGTTCTTCTAAGGATTCTTTAATATCACGATGAAGGCGAGGGTAGCTGCAGTCGCTCTTCAAAATACTGTTTTCCCAGTCCCAGCTCGGGACGCTAAAGTCTCCGCCGAGGACAACAGTGGCGTTCCTGGAGTCACAAGCTAACTTGAGCGACTCAGCCGTCCGTAGTTGACTAGGTTCATCTCCATCGTCGGGTCTGTGGTAGCTACCGATGAGGAGGTCTCTTCTGTTTTTCATTTTGATTTTGATCCAGAGGATTTCACAAGGGAGGTGGGGGCACAGTAGGGGTTCTTGGGTGGTTACAAGAGTTTTGAGAACAGCAATGAGGATACCACCTCCATTTCTGTTCCTATCCTTCCTGTAGACCTTGTATTCAGGCGGAAAAAGTTCACTTGAGGCGATATCACGGTCAAGCCATGTTTCAGTCCCAATAAGCACATCAGGTCGTAGGCTTTGAAGAAGGTGGTGGATTTCTGGGGCTTTCCCTGCTGCCGAATGGAAATTTACATTCAGGATTCCGAGAGGGCGGTTTGGGATTTTGTTTTGCTGGCTTTGGCGAGTTGGAGTTGACGTATGGGCGGGGTGAAATGATTCATTTGAGCCGAAGGAGAAGCTGACTTGTTCAAAGGTTTCCTGTTCGATGCCGTGCAGATCGAACGCTACGTTGCTGTAGTTAGGCGAGTGACAAAGTTCACAATACCAGTTGACAGCTGAGTTTCCTAGATCTATGTAGGACTGGGTTCCAATGTTATGACAGGATGCATGAAACCAGCGACCACAAGTTTCACACGCAACGCCGCGCTCGTCCCATCCCACCGTTCTGTCGCAAATGCCACAAGGCGCAACAGAGGAGTTGTTGGGGTCTGGCACTTCCGGTGCTGCACTCTGGGTGGGGGGTGGAGGAGGGGGGGGGCATGGTTGGGAGGCAGAGGGAAAAGCAGTAGGCGCAGGTAATGAAGACTGACACCAACATAATGTTGAGTTACATGGTGACAAGTGGGAGAAGGAAACACGAAGAACAAATTCTTGCTGGAAGTGAAGTAGGCTTAGGTTGAGTTATGAGGCAGGATGCACACAGCTGCCGGTACACTAGGCAACGTTTTTAGGTCTTGCCAAGTTCACAAACTTTGGGTGACAGGGAGTTCCGGGGCACAATAAATCATCAGCGGTAGTTGGAGGTAGGTTTTATGTTGAATTTAGTTCAGTGGAGATGTTAAGTCAAGTTAAATTTCGAAATAGAAGCAAAAAACAAAAAAAAAAGAAACATTTGAGAGCAAAACTACGACAGTGTTCACCCAACCGGAACCGGAAACTCTTTCCGATGTTTTAACCAGACCGGACCTTGTACTTCTTAGTGAAACGACTGCAGGTGGAAATTGAAATAATTCTCTGTAAAAAAAAAAAAATTAATCAATCCGCCAGACAAAGGGGACAAAGAAATTAAACTACAAGACAAAACACGACGCGTTTCGACCTCTTAGGTCTTCCTCATGTAAGATAAACAACATTCAGGACAATGAAAAGGAAGAACGAGCAGTCATTTATCTGCTCGAATTCGGCGCAAGATGGCAAGATTCGGCGCAAGATGGGCAAGATTCGTGCAAGATGGCAAGATTCGGTGCAAGATGGCAAGATTCGTGCAAGATGGCAAGATTCGGTGCAAGATGGCAAGATTCGGTGCAAGATGGGCAAGATTCGGTGCAAGATGGGCAAGTTTCGGGCAAGATGGCAAGATTCGTGCAAGATGGCAAGATTCGGTGCAAGATGGGCAAGATTCGGTGCAAGATGGCAAGATTGGGTGCAAGAAATGCGTCGTGTTTTGCCTTGTAATTTGTTTGTCCCCTGTGTCTGGCGGATTGATTACAAATTTTCTTCTTTTTTTTAAAAAAAATTCTGTGTGTGGTCACAGCTCTGAACGGGCCCGTGTGTGTGTGTGTGTGTGTGTGTGTGTGTGTGTGTGTGTGTGTGTGTGGCATGTGCTGCGCGCGCGCGCGCGCGCGCGCGCGCGCGTGTGTGTGTGTGTGTGTGTGTGTGTAGGACGGGAGGAGTCGTCGTTTTCTGAGATGTCTATTATCAAGAGAGACTATGAGATTGTTTCTGTGCTGAGATTTCTATTGTCAAGAGAGACTATGAGATTGTTTCTGTGCTGAGATGTCTATTATCAAGAGAGACTATGAGATTGTTTCTGTGCTGAAATGTCTATTGTCAAGAGAGATGATGAGATTGTTTCTGTGCTGAGATGTCTATTATCAACAGAGATGATGAGATTGTTTCTGTGCTGAGATGTCTATTATCAAGAGAGACTATGATATTGTTTCTGTGCTGAGATGTCTATCATCAAGAGAGATGATGAGATTGTTTCTGTGCTGAGATGTCTATTATCAAGAGGGATGATGAGATTGTTTCTGTGCTGAGATGCCTATTCTCAAGAGAGATGATGAGATTGTTTCTGTGCTGAGATGCCTATTGTCAAGAGAGATGATGAGATTGTTTCTGTGCTGAGATGTCTATTATCAAGAGAGACTATGAGATTGTTTCTGTGCTGAGATGTCTATTATCAAGAGAGACTATGAGATTGTTTCTGTGCGGAGATGTCTATCATCAAGAGAGATTATGAGATTGTTTTTGTGCTGAGATGTCTATCATCAAGAGAGATTATGAGATTGTTTCTGTGTTGAGATGTCTCTTATCAAGAGAGATTATGAGATTGTTTCTGTGTTGAGATGTTTCTTATCAAGAGAGATTATGAGATTGTTTCTGTGCTGTCAATTATTTCCGTTATGAAGAGAGACTATGAGATTGTTTCTATACCAAGATTTCTGTCACCAAGAGAGACTACGAGATTGTTTTCGGCTGTCAATTATTTCCGTTATGAAGAGAGACTATGAGATTGTTTCTATACCAAGATTTCTGTCACCAAGAGAGACTACGAGATTGTTTTCGTGCTGTCTAAGATTTCCGTTATGAAGAGAGACCGTGAGATTGTTTCTGTACTAAGTTTTCCGTTATGAAGAGAGACTGTGAGATTGTTTCTGTGCTGAAATTTCTAATATTAAGAGAGATTATGAGATTGTTTCTGTACTGAGATTTCCGTTATGAAGAGAGACTATGAGATTGTTTCTGTGCTAAGATTTCCGTTATGAAGAGAGACTGTTAGATTGTTTCTGTGCTGTCTAAGATTTCCGTTATGAAGAGAGACTGTAAGATTGTTTCTGTGCTGTTTAAGATTTCGGTTGTTATGAGAAACTGTGAGATTGTTTCTGTACAGTCTACGATTTCCGTTATGAAGAGAGGCTGTGAGATTCTTTCTGTGCTGTCTAAGATTTCCGTTTGAAGAGAGACTACGAGATTGTTTCTGTGCAGTTTAAGATTCCCGTAATGAAGAGAGACTGTGAGATTGTTTCTGTGCAATTTAAGATTTCCGTTATGAAGAGAGACCGTGAGATTGTTTCTGTGCAGTCTAAGATTCCTGTAATGAAGAGAGACAGTGAGATTGTTTCTGTGCAGTTTAAGATTTCCGTTATGAAGAGAGACTATGAGATTGTTTCTGTGCTAAGATTTCCGTTATGAAGAGAGACTATGAGATTGTTTTGGGGTTTTTTTTGTGCTGTCTAAGACCCCCGTTGTCTCCCCCACCCCCTCTTCCTCCCTCACCTTTCTTCACGGCCATTCTGCCAATGGGAAGGTGGCCCAGGCCCATCTTTGGAATTGTCCCCCCCCCCCCCCCCTCCAACCCCCCTCTACCTCTCAAATACATGATCCGGCCCTGAGTGTATGACCGTATTACATTCAGCCCTGTTCATTGTATATTTCAATGTTGTGATGTATTACCAATTTAATCAGATGATTTCACTCGTAGAGAATCACACTCTTACAGTCGGCTGGTTGAATTTGTGTGTGTGTGTGTGTGTGTGTGTGTGTGTGTGTGTGTGTGTGTGTGTGTGTGTGTGTGTGTGTTTTTCGGACGGGGGGGGGGGGGGGGTGTATGAGCGTGCGCGCGTGCGTGCTTGTGTGTGTGTGTTTGTATGTGTGTGTGTGTGAGCGTGCGTGCGTGCGTGCGTGCGTGTGTGTGTGTGTGTGTGTGTGTGGTGTGTGCGCGCGCGCGCGTGCGTGCGTGTGTGTTCTAGAGTGCGCGCGCGCCCGGAACTCTTGTATAAAGTCAGCGTTTCGTTTTGTACGTTTCACTATGTGTCGTATCTCAACATAAGCTGAGACAGCGTACTCTTTATTGCCTTCTTTCGCTGTCAGTGCTTTGATCATTTTTTGTATTTGGTGTTTTTTATATCAAAGCAATTTGCATCACGTCCTTGTTCTTTTAGGTATCTATCCTAATCTGCATTGGACTGTTCTTACTCACTCTCGGTTTTAATGAGAGCTGAAAGAACGCATACACATAAGAATACACACACATCATACACTCACGCATATGCGCTTGCGCACAGCATACACTAGCACACGCACATGAACCCGTGCCCAAACACCCATACACACACACGTTACACTCACCACACACACATACTATGATGTTAGGTAGATTAACAAGGTCTGAACAGCGCGTTGGGCTAATGCTATAGGTCAGACATCTGCTGAGTCGTAGCCACGAGACCCTCTTCTTCAATTCTGTCATCTTTAAGCATTCATTCATTTATCCATCAGCTTTAAATCATGCTCAGTGTGGGTTTAAAACTTAGCGGATGTGGTGTAGCGTATATGGTATAATCCGCACGCAGTGACAACTTGATGAAACTGAAACTGATTTTTTTCTGCCAGTTCTTTGATCATTTTTATACACGGTTGTTGTTGTTGTTGTTGTTTTTTCTCGAAATAATGGCATTACGTCTTTACTCTTTTAGGTATCCATTCTGATCTACGTTAGACTGTTTTACTTACTGTCGGTTTTGTACCTTTCAAAGAGTGAAGAAGCTCCGTGGTGCATTCCATGTCATGTGCCACTCACAATGAAACATATTCTTTTAGAGTGTTGGGACTTGCATGATGTGAGACACAAACATTTTACAGCAGATTCCATGAAAATCTTGTTCAGAGATGTTCCACCTGCTGCGATCTTTGAATTCTTGAAAGAGATGAACATTTTTCATCGGATCTGAGATTTTACAGTGGAGAGATTTTTAACCAAATTTCGGGTGGGTTTTTAGGAGATGTATTTTAAAGAGTTGTGTGAACGAATGACTTGTGAGTTGACTTCAACACGGTGACAGCCCTGATATGGCCCTTTGCGGTCGGCTGGGCTATAAGAAACATTCTCTCTCTCTCTCTCTCTCTCTCTCTCTCTCTCTCTCTCTCTCTCTTCTCTCTCTCTCTCTCTCTCTGGATCAGAGGTGGGAGAAAACAAGACTGAAAAGTTGCGCGTACTGCCTTGACTGCCAATTACGCATCAGAACCAAAATGTCCCAGCAATGGTGTTTTGACATCTGAGGTTTGAACACACGATCTCATGGTCACCGGTCCGTTACTCTAACCACTGCCTCATGCCACTGGCGTATTGTTACACTCCGCACAGAGCGGGATGTGGTTTTCAGTCTGGTCTGTCTTTCCGTCCAGCTGTCTGTCTGTGTGTCGGTCAGTCCGTTAGGTAACAGCGGAGCGAATTGTCATCAATTCTTACAGAGTTGCATGTATGGTTGTAGGTTCTCCCTTTTCTGTCCTCCTCCCCCTCCTCCTCTTCCGTCTTCTCCTCCTCCTCCTCCTCCTCCTACTTCTTCCTGTCCTCTTCTTCTCTCTTCTTCTCTCTTCTTCTTCTTCTTCTCTTCTTCTATTCCTTCTTGTTCTGTTCCTTCTTCTTCTTCTTCTTCTTCTTCTTTTTTTTTTTTTTTTTTTTTTTTTTTTTGCTGTCCCACCTCAGAGGCAGTGCACCCACGCAGCTCATTCCGACACCCCGTCCACAGCCACAGCCCGGTCGGCCCCGCCGCAGCCCCGGCACCGGCCATCCACAGGGAGCAGTCAAGAGGTAACCCACCGGAGGAGACACTGCACTGCTGCCGAGTCACTTCGGTGGTGTTCAGTGGTGCCTGTTCTGATCTAACATACGCAGGATACCACCTACTAAGCCCCTTACTGACGACAATAATTGCTTAGTCGTGGAGCCGGCGTGAGTGAGCTCTCCCTCCGGAGGGCGCCACCACGTCCGTCCAACGACAGCCCCCATGGACTCGCCAATACCGGTGACCCCGACGGAACCAAACCAAGGCCACAGACGTGGAGAGGCCATCGAAATTGAGGTCACCATCAGGGCATGAAGGGCCACAGAATTTGAGACATTTTTTTTTTTAATGCTGATCGATGAGAATGAGGATGATTAAGATGATGCTACGGATTTCCATTTCGGTCTGAGACTACATGACAGGGCTGAACTCGACGCTTCCTTTCATAATATATCCCGGCGTCAACCAGGCCCGAGAGATACAGGCACCTGCAGTGTTGGTCAGGAAATTTGAGCAACACTCTCAGAAACGCATCCATTAAGTGGATGAAACGCGACTGTGTGGTCCCAGTCTTCCCAACTGAGTCCGCAGCAAACTCAACTCTGGGTAGGAGCCGGTCGGGGCAGAAAGTTGTTCTTCTTCGTCGTCGTCGTCGTCGTCGTCTTCTTCTTCTTCTTCTTTTTTTCTTCTTCTTCTTCTTCTCCTTCTTCTTCTTCTTCTTCTTCTTCTTCTTCTTCTTCTCTCCTCTTCATCCTCCTCCTCCTTCTCTTCTTCTTCCTCTTCCTCTTCTGCTTCTTCTTCTTCTTCTTCTTCTTCTTCTTCTCTTCTTCTTCTTCTTCTTCTTCTTCTTCTTCTATCTGTCGTGGTTGCAGAAAGGACATCGATCTCTGGCAGCAGTTCCTTTAATTTCAGCTTAATAAACTTCTGCTCTGGCATGACTGATTGCAGATATTTGACTCTCTCTCTCTCTCTCTCTCTCTTCTCTCTCTCTCTCTCTCTCTCTCTCTCTCTCTCTCTCTCTCTCTCTCTCTCATCGGCAAGACGTGGAAGTGACTGCCAGCAATAGCACGACTGTCAACAACGGAAATCCTGGTGATAATGGATAAACTGTTGCCAATCACATGGACAGTCACATCGGTGTCCGATGCTAGTTCAGTGCTTCCGTGATTTGGTTTCTCCAATCACGATGTTGCTCTCTGATTGGAATTGTGTGCATTTAGTCTTTGGTATTTACATTTTGTCCCCTACCCCCACCACACCCGCTACGTGAGAATGGGCTTTGTAAGCCTTCCTCAATAAATCATTCATTCATTCATTCTCTCTCTCTCTCTCTCTCTCTCTCTCTCTCTCTCTCCTCTCTCTCTCTTCTCCCTCCCTCCCTCCCTCCCTCCCTCCTCTCTCTCTCTGTCTCCCCCCTCCCTCCCTCCCTCCCTCCCTCCTCTCTGTCTCTCTGTCTCTGTCTTCTCTGTCTGTCTGTCTGTCTCTCTCTCTCTCTCTCTCTCTCTCTCTCTCTCTCTCTCTCTCTCTCTCTCTCTCTCTCTCTCTCTCAATACTGAGGATTCGATGTCTGCGAGTTGGGTTTCGTTCAGCTGAAATAGTCGTTTGTAACATCACTACCGTCAGAAGGGCCACCATTTCCTCCTCAGTTTTTTTCTTAACAGTAAAAAGGTCAGTTTATTTATTCCACCTGGACATGGAGGATTTAGTCTCATTTCCTGCATTTTCTTCTTCTTTTCGCTTTATTCTTGTGACTATGCTAGGTTTACGATCTAGTGTCAATGTGTTTGATTTGTGTGAATTTGAATCAGCTTGTCGTGCCAAGAGTTCGGTTAATTAAGATTGAAAGTGAATCTTACTCGAGACGGGGAAAGGTAAACACAGTAGATAATGGATAAGGAAGGTAAGCTTTGCTCCCACAGTAAAACAGACATGCATGACTCCAAACGTATGTTGTTTGCGGTACAAATTCACCTAGCATACACACAGGCAAGATGTCTGCAGAACACACGTGAAAACTTCCCCGAAAGAAAGGTCCAAGCGCTTGCATGTGTGTCTTGAGGTGATACACACATATAGTAGCAACAAGAGCAGAGGAATTAGAACACCCCCAAAATAACTTCCATTCCAGACTGGTATAGCTTTCTCTTCGTCGGTGTGGTCTGTGATAACAGTTCAAAAGGTTACCCAGTCTTGAAGACATTGTAGTTCATCAAGCTTAAATTAAAGGGATAATCGATGTACTTTTTTCAACAAGGACAACAGCAACAGTGTAAATGAACAAGAAGAAAAAGAAGAAGACGATGATGGTGACGAATGAAAAAAAAAAAAAAGGTGATGATGACGTCAACAAAGACAAGAACGACGATGACGATGACGACTCTAGTTTCAACGTGAAGTGACTGAAGGGAGAAATTGAAACAAGTTTTGAAAAGAATTGTTGGTGATTCCGCCAGATGATGTGGACAGATTGTCTTGTAATCTGTCTATATCGTCTTGTGGAATCATTAATAATTCTTTTTAACATTTCAGGTCAAGTCCAGTCAAGAACACTTTATCATGTCCAAAGAGAAATTTCATGACGATGATGTTGATGATGGTGATGATGATGATGATGATGATGACGACGATGATAATGATGAAGCAGAAGATGTGGTAATGATATAGTAGAAGAAAGGCGACAAGAAAGAGGATAATAGGAACTAAAAAAAAAAGGAAAATAATATAGAGAAGCAAGAAGAACAGATAGAAAAACAAGATGCAAAGCATATAAACGTACTCCCAGTTTGCGTCACAATCAAACATGCGTCATAATGTATTTGACGTCACAATCAAATGGGTTGTCAATTTTCTGCGCAATAGAACTCAGTCTGTTCGTTTTCAGTCTGCACTATCCTCTGAACGCTCGACTTCTACTGGTGCACCCCAAGGCACAGTTCTGTCTCCCGTTTCGTTTACTTTATATACTAATGACTGTAGAGGCACAGAGAAAACTCCACTCATTAAATATTGTGATGATTCTGCTATTCTAGATATGTCAAACTCTGATTCAGTTTACTTTGACGAAATCAAAAAGTTCTGCAGCTGGTGTAAAGACAACTTTCTTGACCTTAATGTGCAAAAAACAAAAGAAATCTTAATCGATTTTCGGAAGAACCCAGAACCTGTGCCAGACCTTATAATTAATGGTGAACGAGTGATTGAGTATAAATATCTGGGAATGATTGTCGATGATAAATTAGTTTTTGATAACAATGTTACTGAAATCCATAAAATTGCCAGTCAAGAATATTCTGTTTGCAAAAGCTACGAAATATTTGTGTTAACCCTGTAATCTTACAAACTTATTACAGATGTTGTGTTGAGTCATTGCTCACTGCTTCTTTTATGTGCTGGTATGGAAGTTTGGGTGTGAAGAGCAAGCGAGTATTGAATGATGTGGTGAATGTGTATAGCAAAGTGATTGGAAGGAAGCAAGTTGGAATGCAAGAATTGTATGACAGACGAGTGGAGAGGAAAGCAAGAAAGATAGCCAGTGATGATAGCCATATTTTAGCAATATATTACGAAATTTTACCATCTGGACGTCGTTTTAGGACCCTTAGAGTCAAATCTAGGGCACAAAAAACTTTTATACCCAGGTCGATCCATCTGTTAAATTCATGATGTCTTTTGTACCACTTTTCATGCTTAGTGGTGTGAAGGAGTGAGAGAGAGAGGGGGGGGAGAGAGAGAGGAGGGGGTGAGGGGGGGGAGAGAGAGAGAGGGTGTGGGGTGGTTGAAGGTGTGTGTGTGCTTGTGTGAATATATGTGTATTTGCATATAATATGTGCTTGTGTGTGTGTGTGTGTGTGTGTGTGTGTGTGTGTGTGTGTGTGTGTGTGTGTGTTGTGTCTGCTGTGAGTGTAAGCCTATGAGTGTGCTTGTGCATGTGCATGTGTACGAGGTTTTTCAAATGATTATGGTGTGTGTGTGTGTGCGTGTGTGTGAGTGTGTGTGTGTGTGTGTGTTGTTGTTGTTGTTGTTGTTGTTGTTGTTGATTTATAGTCTGTTCACACTTGGTGATATTAGACTTTACTGGGGGGTGGGGGGGGGGCGAGGGAGGGGGGAAGGGGAGGGGGGCGGGGTGAGGGGAGGGGGAGGGGGATTGGGGGAGGGCGGAGGAGGAGGACAGGGGGGAGGAAAAGGTCAGAAATAATGTCAAGAACAGTACAAATTTAAATATAAACTACACTGTCATAATTATAACAATATGCTAATTTGAGATTGAGAGATAATTTTTGCAACCTCAACAATTTCTGAACTGAAAGAAATAGCGTGAACCGGTTTAGATTTCGAAATTTCAATGTTTGCTTTGAATAAAGAGCATTTAAAATGGGGCAATGGAAAAGTATATGTTCACCAGATAATGGCTTAGAACATGCACACGCTATATTTGGGAATATTTGGTCTTCCAAGAGTTCAAACGTATCTTGTATATTAAACTAGAAATATGTCTAGGATATGTTTCCATTACACATTTATCTTGAGACTTCTCAATTCGGAAACAGCTTTCCAATAACGAATGTACTTCATATATATCTAACTTCAAATTACTTTTTGCAGCATTGCCCATTGCCCCGCGTCTGGCTAGTTTATCTGCTATTTCATTCCAATAAATACCACAGTGTGAAGGGACCCAGCCGAAGACTATATTTACTCCTGTGGAAATAATGTAATTAATTAAATGCTTTATTTCAAAGATTACATCCTTCCTTGTTTTAACATCCCAAACTTTCAAACTATCTAACACTGCCTTAGAATCAACACAAAATAAAATGTTACAGAAAGAATGATTACTATCACAAATAAAGAATAATGCCATAAGAATAGCATACAATTCTGCCGTAAAAATAGAAAATCCTTTTCCAAGGCTGTATGCTTTTTGAACTTTTAAAGCCGGAATAACAAAACCTGAACCTGCACTTAACTGGCAAACGGAACCATCCGTAAAAATTTTAAGTGATTAGAATATTTGTTTTCTAAGTTTTCTCTCACTTTATAAGTTAAAATGTTAATGTTATCATTTTTCCGGACATTAGTGTAATCTACATCAAAGATGGCTTGTCTATGTTCCCATGGAGGCACCGGGGGAACAACAGGAGCAGGTGAGAGTGAAGTGACATCAATATTGCATTTTTCAAAAGAATCTTTAGTGTAATTTCGAACGGGACAAAGATAACCTAGCTGTTGAGCTCTTTTGGGATATTCAGCATTTGAATCCATCAACACTTCGTTTTCGACTGAATTAGGTACTGAAAGACTTCTTGCAATATATTTGGCCACAGCTAATCTACGTTGATCTGACAGTGATAGCATATCAATTTCTTTGTACACCTTCAATGTGTTTGTGTGCACTGGGACACCAAGCGCTAATTTGATAGCTTTGCTGTCTATACTTTGCAATTTTTTCAGTAGACTTTGAGGAGCTGAAAAATAAACATTCTTGTCCGTACACTAGTTTTGATCTTATTAGAGAAACAGCTAGGTGCAGGAGGGTTTTTGTATCTTGAGCCCACGGTTGAATACAAATAATTTTCAATAAGTTTAAACGTTTCCTTGTTTTAGCTATCAAGCTTTCAATGTAAAAACGCCAGTTAAGTTTAGGGGTTAAATTCACACCCAGAAATTTTATGTTTTGTGGTACTGCAATTCAGAACCATTCAATTTGAAGCTTGGCAAATACATTGGATTGTCTCCATTATTGAAAAACATTAATTGTGTTTTTTCACCTGAGAGAATAAGCCCGTTATTTTCCATAAAGTTGTTTAATTTATCTATTTCTAACTGTAATTCTTCTGTATATGATTCGTAATTCTCTTGCCAGTATGCTTTCGAATATTTGTATTTATCCACATAGCAAATGTCATCGGCATATTGTACTAAACTCACACTTTTTGATAATATCTTTGGAAGATCATAAATAAGAATGTTAAACAACATGGGGGCTATAATAGAACCCTATGGAATTCTGATATCAATGCTCTGAAAAGACGAGTAAACTTTCCCTATTCTTGTACATATGGATCTCTGCGATAAAAAGCTTTTAAAGTATTGAAACATCGTTCCAATGTGTGTGTGTGTGTGTGTGTGTGTGTGTGGTGTGTGTGTGTGTGTTGGTGTGTGTGTGGTGTGTTGGAGGGTGGGGTGTTGGACTGTACATGTGAATTCTATAAGTGGCCACTTGATTGTGATGATTCTTGTATTATGCATGTTGTCTTGTGATACTGTTTATTATGCACCTATCTTAATTTCTCATCTTTTGAGATAATAAAGTATTCATATCATATCATATCATATCATATCATATCATATCAATCAAACATGCGTCATAATGTATTTCGTCAATGAGATATTCCATAAAGAAGAAAAACCGTTCGGGGCCGTTATAGTCGTTAGTAACTGCTATTCTGGTAAAATAAAACATCGGGCATCATCCGTGACCCATAATGAACATACCTACAAATTTTCAGAAAGTTCGGCCCAGATGTTTTGTCTGGAGCGAGTGGAACACATTTTGACCACGGACAGACAGACACACAGACAGCATTTCTTCGTTCCCATTGTAAAGTACTCCCTGTTCTATAAGAACTGGGAGTACAAAAAAGGAAAAGAATATTAAGAAGCAAGGAGAACAGATAAAAAAAAAAAAAGAAGGCGGATGCCAATATGAACGGAGAAGAATGAGCGTCGATTGGACCATTCATCTCACTTCTGTGGAAATGGTCTGATCAGGCCGGGTGGTATGATGATGGTAGGTGGGCTGAAGATCTCTCCTTCTTCCCTTCTTCGTGTTCCTTGTTTTTGGTTGTTATATTCTTCTTCTTCTTCCTCCTCCTCCTTCTCTTCCATCCTTTTTCTTCGCCTCCTTGCTCTTGTTCCTTTCTTCTGTCACACTTCCTCTCCCCTTCCTTGTGTGTCCATCTCCTTCTTCCATTCCACCTTTTCTCTTCTTCTTCTTCTCTCCATTCCCATACAAGTTTTTAAGACTCCTTCTTCCGTTCCTCCTCCTCCTCCTCCTCTCCCTCCTGATCTTCTTCTTCGTCCTCCTTCTCCCTTTATCTTCCGCCTTTTCCTTCTTCTCTTCTCTCTCTTCTTCTTCTTCTTCTTCTTCTTCTTCTTCTTCTTCTTCTTCTTCTTCTCCTCCTCCTCCTCCTCCTCCTCTCTTCTTCTTCTCTTCTTCTTCCTTTTTCTTCTCTCTTCTTCTTCTTCTTCTTCTTCTTCTTCTTCTTCTTCTCCTTCTTCTTTTCCTTCTTCTTCTTCTTCTTCGCATCTTCCTCCTCCTTTTTCTTATCTCTTTCTTTCTTCTCTCTTTCTTTATTTCTTTCTTCATTCTTTCTTTCTTTCTTTCTTTCTCTCCTCTTCTGTTATTGCTTCCTCTTCTTCTCCTTCTCTTCTGTTCCTCTTCCTCCTTCTTCGTCTTCTCTCCTCCTCCTTCTTCCTTCCCCTCCTCCTCCTCCTCCTCCTCCTCCTCCTCCTCCTCCTTCATTTCTTCTTCTTCATTTTCATCTTTCTTCTTCTGTTCCTCCTCCATCGTCTCCTTCCCTCCCCATTCTCCTTCTTACTGCTGTTGACACTAATGTTATTGTTATGGAAAATATGCACTTATATGTATCGTTTGATACAGATACTGTCAAGCGTATGAAATTGTACTCCCTTCGCAATGAGTTGGTGCTGTCTTCTTCCTGACTGTCCGTCTCCTGCCTCTCTGTCAGCTCTCAGCTGTCTCTCTATCTCTCTGTCTCTGTCTTTGTTTCTGTCTGTGTGTCCGTTCCTCTCTCTCTCTCTCTCTCTCTCTCTCTCTCTCTCTCTCTCTCTCTCTCTCTCTCTCTTCTCAAAACCTCTCTGTCTCTGTCTTTGTTTCTGTCTGTCTGTCTGTCTGTCTGTCTGTCTGCTTCTCTCTCCTGTCTCTCTCTCTCTCTGTCTTCTCGTCTTCTGTCTGTCTTTCGTCTCTCGCTCTCTTCTCTCTTCTCTCTCTCTCTCTCTCTCTCTCTCTCTCTCTCTCTCTCTGTCTTCTGCTGTCTGTCTGTCTGTCTGTCTGTCTCTCTCTCTCTCTCTCTC
>CM065720.1:10208048-10213048 GCA_033310375.1 Conus canariensis
TAACTATCAAATATTGTCGTTAGTAGGGATGGGGGCCTAGTAGGTGGTGTCCTGCGTATGTTAGATCAGAGCAGGCACCACTGAACACCATTGAAGTGACTCGGCAGCAACGCAGTGTCTCCTCCAGTGGGTTGCCCTTTGACATTGACTGTTCCCTGTGGAATGCCGGTGCTTGGGCTGTGGACGGGGGCTCGGAATGAGCGGTGTGAGTGCAATGCCACTGAGATGGCACAGAAGATGGGACAACAAAAGAAAAAGAAAAAAAAAAAAGAAAGAAAAAGAAAAAAAGCGCTTCTAAATATTGTCCTTGCAAATCCGGACCCACAACACCAGTCCACATCCTCCAGGGATGTCCTCTGTACTGCTCTGTGCCAGCACAGGCATGGTCAGCCCCCTCCAGCTTTCGGGAAAAAGACTCGGACAGCCTGACCTCAAAGTCTTAGAGCGATTGTCAAAGGGGGAAAGAATTTGGGTCATTTTACTACTATGATAATAATGATGATAATAGTTACTATCATTATTGTTGTTGATATCATCATTATTCAAACTCGCATTGTCTCTTTCCCAGCAACGCGTTTTCTTTCAACGTCCAATTTGAGCCCAGTTTGAGGAGATAATAGATTGCTCGTTTTTTTTTTGTTTGTTTTTTTTGTTTTTTTTTTTGTTTGTTTGTTTTTGGGGGGGGTCTCCATTTTCCTGAATGTTGTTTACCTTGCCTGAGGAAGACCAAAGCGGTTGAAACGCATCGTGTTTTGTCTTGTAATTTGTTTGTCCGGCAGAATAGTAATTTTTTCCGTTGTAAGTTTATACGACCAGATGTTCTGTTATATACAGACCATGTGATCTAGCGTCTCATCAACCCCCGGAGAAAAAAGTCCTCAGGGTCACTGGTAGTGGCGAGTCCATGGGAGCTGTCGGAAGGACGTGATGACGCCGTCCGGAGGCAGAGCACACTCACGTTGGCTCCGCGACTAAGCAATTATTGTCGTCAGTAGGGGCGTGGGGAGTGGGGGTGCTTAGTAGGTGGTGTCCTGCGTATGTTGGATCAGAACTGGCGCCACTGAACACCACGAAGTGACTCGGCAGCAGTGCAGTGTCTCCTCCGGTGGGTTGCCTCTTAACGGCTTGACATTGATTGTCCCTGTGGATTGCCAGTGCCGGGGCTGGGCCGGGCCGGGCTGCGTCTATGGACGGGGTGTCGGAATGAGCGGTGTGGGTGCAACGCCACTGAGGTGGCCCAGAAGACGAGACAGCAAAGTCATCCATGTCCTGTAAGAGCCGTGGTGAACTCACCGTGTGGCGGTGTGGTGATTGGTGGTTTCAGGTACCATGATGTCGGACGAGCTGGAGAGCGAGGACAAGGCCTTGCTGAAAGAGACGGATCCCGACACCATCCCCGTGGAGACCTCCTACAAAGGACCCCACCTCACCTTCCCCATCACCCGCGCCCAGGTGCAGAGTCTCGTGCAAGCCTTCAAAAGTAAACAGGTGAGGAGTCGGAGTAGTAATAGTGTTATAGTAGTAGTGGTAGTAGTAAGAGCAGTAGTAGTTGTTATTGTAGTATTTGTAGTAGTAGTAGCAAAAGCAGCGGCACCAAGAAACAGGCCTACTCGTATGTTGATGGTAGTGTTCAAAAGTAGTAGTAGTAGTAGCAGCAGCAGCAGCAGTAGCAGTAGAAGTAGTAGTAGCAGCGATAGCAAAAGCAGCGGCACCAAGAAATTGGCCAGCTTGTAAGTTGATGGTAGTACTCATAGCTGTAAAAGTGTAGTAAAAGTAGCAGTAGCAGCTGCAGCAGCAGTAGCAGTAGTAGTAGCGCAGTAGCAACAGCAATTGCAGCGGCAGCAAGACATAGGCCTACTCGTATGTTGATGGTAGTGTTCACTATTGTAAAACCAGTAGTAGAAGTAGTAGTAGCAGCAGCAGCAACAACAACAATAGTAGTGTAGTTGCAGTAGTAACAGCAGCGGTGGCAAGAACTAGGCCTCCTCATACAGTGATTGTAATGTTCATTGCTGTAGTAATACAGTAGTAGTAGTAGTAGTAATAGTAGTAGTAGGAGCAGTAGCAGCAGCAGTTGCAGCAGCACCAAGAAAGAGGCCTACTCGTATGTTGACTGTAGTTTTCATAGTTGTAGTAGTATATGTGTACCAGTAGCAGTAACAGTAGCAGCAGCAGCAGTCGCTGTAGAAGAGGCAATTGCAGCGGCACCGAGAAATAGGCTTACTCGTATGGTAATGGTAGTGTTCACAGAAGTAGTAATAGTAGTAGTAGTGGGAGTAATAGTAGTAGTAGTAGTAACAATAGCGGCAGCAGCAAGAAATAGGCCCACTTGTTATGTTGATGACAGTGGTGTTACTAGTTGTAGTAGTAGTTGGTGTAACAACTTCAGCAGCAGTAACAGCATCAACAGTTGTGGTAGTAAAAACAGCAGCTGCAACAACAACAACAACAATTGTACCACCACCAGCAGGAATACAGGTAGCAACTATAGCAGCAGCAGCAGCAGTATAGTAAATAGTACTAACAAGCAGCGGCAGTAGTAGTGATAGTACTACAAGCAGCAGCATTAGCAGTAGTAATAGCACTACAAGCACAGCAGCAGCAGTAGTAGTGATAATAATACAAGCAGCAGCAACAGCAGTAGTAATACACTACAAGCGCAAGCAGCAGCAGTAGCAGTAATAGTACTACAAGCAGCAGCAACAGCAGTAGTAGTTTTAGTACTACAAGCAGCGGCAACAGCAGTAGTAGTTTTAGCACTACAAGCAGCAGCAACAGCAGTAGTAATACACTACAAGCAGCAGCAACAGCAGTAGTAGTTTTAGTACTACAAGCAGCAGCAACAGCAGTAGTATTAGTACTACAAGCAACAGCAGTAGTAGTTTTAGTACTACAAGCAGCAGCAACAGCAGTAGTAGTTTTAGTACTACAAACAGCAGTAGTAACACACTATAAAGCACAAACGGCAGCAGTAGAAGTAATAGAACTACAAGCAGCAGCACCAGCAGTAGCAGTTTTAGTACTACAAGCAGCGGCAACAGCAGTAGTAATACACTACAACCGCAAGCACCAGCAGTAGTAGTAATAGTACTACAAGCAGCAACAGCAGTAGTAGTTTTAGTACTACAACCAGCAGCAACAGCAGTAGCAATACACTACAACCACAAGCACCAGCAGTAGTAGTAATAGTGTAAGCAGCAGCAACAGCAGTAGAAGTTTTAGTACTACAAGCAGCACCAGCAGTATAGTAGTTTTAGTACTACAAGCAGTAATAGTAGTTTTAGTACTACAAGCAGTGCAACAGCAGTAGTAGTTTAAGTACCACAAGCAGCAGCAGCAGCCGTAATAGTAATAGTACCACAAGCAGCAGCAGCAACAGTAGAACCGTGGCTGAGGCGGTGATTTTAACAGCGTTATCCTTAGCAGCAGCGGGAAAGGCGACAGTACAAAAGCTGCAGCATTCATAGTATAGCAGCGGCAGCAGCAGCAGCAGCAGCAGCAGCAGCAGCAGCAGTATTGGCAAAAGCGGCACTAGTAGCAGCAGCCTTAGCAGTAGTGACATCAGTAGCAGTAGCAGAGAGGCGGCAGCCGTAGAAGCAGTAGTAGTAGTAGCAGTAGTAGTTGTAGTAGTAGTAGCAGCAGCAGCAGCAACAACAGTAAAATGAGTAGGAGGAGGAGATAGTAGATATTGTTGTTGTAAGAGTAGCAATAACTGATGTGGAGGTAGCTGATGCAGTGGCAATTATATCAGCAGTGCCGTTGGTAGAAATAGGTCAGTAGTACTAGCGGCCTTCGCCGTTTCAACAGTAAAAAAAAAAAAAAAAAAAAAAAAAAAAAGATGCAAAGCACGTACTCCCAGCTTATCTTCCTGAAAACCGTCACAATCAAACATGCGTCATAATGTAATTGACGTCACAATCAATGCATTTCGTCACTGAAATATTCCATAAAGAAGAAAAACAGTTTGGGGCCGTTATAGCCGTTAGTAACGGCTATTCTGCTTTAAAAAAAAAAAAAATAAAAATAAAATAAAACATCGGGCATCATCCGTGACCCATGATGAACATACCTACAAATTTTCAGAAAGATCGGCCCAGAAGTTTTGTCTGGAGCGAGTGGAACACATTTTGACCACGGACAACACACACACACACACACACGCAGAGCATTTCTTCGTTCCCATTGTAAAGTACTCTACTGTTCTATAAGAACTGGGAGTACAAAAATAGTGTTGACAGTAGCAGTGGTTCCAGCGACAGCAGCCCTCCAGCATTCCCACCAGCTTTGTCACTGGGACCACAGCCAGGCTGATGATGTCAAAAGATGCAGTGTAGTAGTGTGGAGGATTTAATTCTATAATCATTCATCCATCCTTTTATGCTTGCTGAAGACCTGTACTTAAAGAGCTCTACAATGATCTGAAAATCGAATGCAAATTTCAGTTTTCTCTTCCTTTTTTTTTTTTTTTTTTTTTTTTTTGGTGGTGGTGTTTTGTTTCGTTTTTTAAGGGTTTTTTTGTTTGTTTGTTTGTTTCGTTGCTGTTGTTATTTTTTGGTGGTGGTTGTTGATTTTTTTTTTTTTTTAATTTATTACCGAACCGCTTTTCTTGTTGCACGGTACCGACGGATGCCATCATAATGTTTGCTCTCTCTCTCTCTCTCTCTCTCTCTCTCTCTCTCTTTCTCTCTCTCTCATCTCTCTCTCTTCTCTCTCTCTCTCACCACACACACACACACACACACACCACACGCCATCCAAATATTTGGTCTCACACACATACACAGACATGCACGCACGCACCCACGCATGCACACACAGAGAGAGAGAGAGAGAGAGAGAGCTTGCCATTCAAGGGAGTTTATCCGAAGATAAATCATCGCAAAGAAAATGTTGCAAAATTACCTGATTGTCTCCCATCTGTTGACGTTGCATCTTCCCCCAGACGAAGTTTTGACACGGACAAAAGACAAAACAAGAAAGAAAAAAAAAAAAGAAAGAAA
>CM065720.1:10223048-10225548 GCA_033310375.1 Conus canariensis
TTTGTTTTCTTTTCTTTCTTTCTTTCTTTTTCTTCTTTTTTTCCCCCTTCACCCTTAAGGTATTCATAGACCAAAAAGGACTACACCAACACGTTGCAGAGAGGGAGGTGTAGAGGGTAAGGGAATAGTGAGAAAACTTATTCCCACTCGGCGAATGGAGTACTCACCAAAAAAAAAAAAAAAGAAGAAAATTGTTGACAGAGGGTGGGAGAAGAGTGGAGGGGGGTGGGGAAAATGCAACGATTCTCCGCGCAGGTCTGCTCATTTTGCTGATGACATGTTTATAGGACTATCTTTTTTATTGCTTTTCTTTTTTTTTTTTTTCTTTTTTTTTTCTGCTGAAAACGTTCTTGAAGGTAGTTTCAGTTTCCTTTTTAAGTCATTGGCATGGGGGGAGGGGGGGGGGGGCTAGGGACTCTTGAAGTTGTACCAGAAAGCAGAGATGGGGGTAGGGCGCAGGTGGACCCGTGTGTGTGTGTGTGTGTGTGTGTGTGTGTGTGTGTGGTGTGTGTGTGTGTGTGGTTTTTGTTTGTGAGTGTGTGTGTGTGTGTGTGTGTGTGTGTGTGTGTGTGTGTGTGTGTGTGTGTGTTTGTGCTGTGCTCTGTGTGTGTATGTGTGTGTGTGTGTGTGTGTGTGTGTGTGTGTGTGTGGTGTGTGTGTGTGTGTGTGTGTGTGTGTATCTGTGTATGTGTGAGTGTACGTACGTGTGCACGTGTGTATGGGTGTGTGTGCGCGCGGGCGTGTGTGTGTGTGTGTGTGTGTGTGTGTGTGTGTGGCGCGCGCGCGCGCGCGCACGCGCACCCGTGTTTCTGTGAGCGCGTTGATGCACTTGTTTCAATTTTCATTCGTCCACTTCTGGGCAGAACGGGCTTCCATCAGTGGACAACCCCTACGTATTCAACGGGGACTTTGTGGACCGCGCGGTCACTCCATCGAGGTGGCCGCCCTGCTCTTCGCCTGCTTCCTAGTCTCCCCCAACGAGGTCTACCTCAACAGGGGCAACCACGAGGACCACCTCATGAACATCCGGTGAGAAGAAAAGAGCATTTCTCCACATCCACAACATAAACCATATCAAACTCAAATGGTTACAAATTAGAACTGTTCATAGTATTATTGGTACGAACATTATTCTTAATGCTATGGGAATAACAAATACGACGAACTGCACTTTTTGCAGTGAAGAAAGAGAGTCGGTCGAACACTTGTTTTGGGAAGGCAACCATGTACAAACTTTCTGGAAAGCTGTCGAACATTTACTGAATGAAAAATGCAGAAACATCTTCAATGCTAAGATCACTTGTGATATTGTAATTTTCGGGGTGGATCACCATTATAAAACAGGCAAAATATTTGAAGGGTTTTCATATTCATAATATATATTTTCCCATTTTCTTCATCTTCAACTTTTTTTTTTTAATTTCAGATCTTTGCCAAGCCATTACTATAATGATGGAAGAATTGTTAACCTGCACTTGTTTTCCCCTACTAATTAATAGGCGCCTACCTGTGTGTGTGTGTGTGTGTGTATGTTAATATATATATATATATATATATATATATATTCCCCTCCCTCTGTACCCAGCCGACCGTGTTAATTCTTGATTAGCAATCATCCTTGGGGAATAATCACACTGAATAAAAATTGTGTACAGATCAGCGTTAAGTAATCAACAAACTGGGCAGACTCTCCATCGATACATGAATTTTTTCTTTAAATACCCTTCTGTGTGTACATGGTTCTATGCTTGATTTTTTTTAATGTGCTTGTCTCGTTTCTTTATGTCTCTCTTTAATAAAAATGATGACAACTTTGCGCACTGTCCTCTTTCTGCGCACTTGTAAGCTCTAATATTATTTGATTTAAAAAAAAAAAAAAAAAAAAGAACAGGGAAGAACACGTCAGGGACAAGCCACGTTGTGCTGACAGACGCAGCCAGGTCCAAGCGCCAAGCGCCAGCAGGTGTCAAGACATAAGACACACACGCGCGCGCGCACAAGCGCGCACACGCGCGCACACACAAACACACACATACACGTGCACGTACGCACGCATGCACGGACGCGAGCGAAACACACACAACACACACACACACACACACACACACACACACACACACACACACACACATGTATATATACACATGCACACACGCACGCGCGCGCGCATACACACACACGGACGTGCGCGCACACACATATATACACACGCACGCACACGCGGGCGCGCATGCATCAGTGCACACACATATACACACACACAGGCGCTCGCGCGCGCGTACATGACACACACACACACACACACACACACAACACACACACACACGCGCGCGGCGCGCGGCGCACACACACACACACACACACACACACACGTTTGACATTTTCGCTGCTCGTTTGAACCTATCATTGTTCTGGTGGTAATCTGCTTTACACAGCTCAACTCCCACCCCCACCCTCCCCCAGACACCCACCATCACCTCATCCTCCCCCCAGACACCCC
>CM065720.1:10228048-10230548 GCA_033310375.1 Conus canariensis
ACCTCCTCCTCAGGGGTAGCAAGCTGCGTTCTGACACCAACAGGCGTGAACATGGGGGGAAGAGGTCAGGGAGAGGGGGAGGGGGGGGGGGTATGGTAGATCTATGGCTGCAATTGTCTGCGTCATTTTTTTTTTTTTTTTTTTTTTTTTTTTTTTTTTGCGTACGCAGGCTGATACTCCTGCGGACACTCCCTGTATAGACAGGCAAGGATTAATCCCATCTACCCAACAAAGGGAGTGGAGTTTTGTGTGTATTGCCGTGTTTCTTTATCCCGCCATTAAGGTAGCCATACTCCAACTTCGGGAAGGTGCATGCTATGTGTAACGTGTCATCCATACCAACGGCCAAACTGGCCTTCTCTTCCGAAAGTTGGTGAAGGGATTTTACGTGTGTGCAAGATGGTATGCGTGCGTTCACACACGGAACCTCGGTTTATAGTCTCATTCGAAGGACTGTATGGGAAATGGAGTCAGAACCAATGTTAACTCCGAGGGAAAAGTCCCCCTGTACCGAAACGGCCCGGCGGAGATTCGAACCCGCAACCCCAAGATTACGCGTCCGGCGCTCTACCACTGAGCTATTCCGGCCCCCCATTTTTTCATTCATTTTCAGTTCTCACCACACGATGAGTTTTGTCGAGTACAGTATACATACGATCAGCCTAGTGTTTGTTTCCTCGTGAACTGTGATTGTACTTCGACATTTCCGAACAAGGCCTAAAATTACGGGTAATGATTTTCACGTCAATGTTCTGTGTTTGATTCTTTCAGATGTGACCAAAAGTGCATGAACAGAAGAAGCTTTAAAAAAAAAAAATTATCCTTGCATGTTACTGTGTACATTTTAACTCAGGTAATCTCTCCCTACGTCCAGGCCTACGTATTTACCATTCCGTGTGTGCATAAGAGAACAATGACCATACCACCAGTGAAAATGCCCAAAGCGTATCAGTCACATTTCGACTTTCTTATCGTCGTCAGAAGCACAATTATTGAACTTATGGTGCAAAAAGAAGATTGCAAAAAGGCTTACACATTGTCTGTTCGCTGTTTTTTTTTCAATGTCTGTTCGCTTTTTTCTTTGTTTTCTTTCTTTCTTTGTTTGTGTGTGTGTGTGTGGTGTGTGTGTTGTGTGTGTGTGTGTGTGTGTTTTGTGTCTGTGTCTGTGTCTGTGTGTGAAAGACAGTTACTCGTAATCGATTATGTATGAGGTTGGAAATGACTCCTGAGCCCTATGGTTGATGTGATTCGTGTAGAGAGGCCTTTAATGACCAAAAGAGGTTGACCTATGATTGATGTGATACGTGTAGAGAGGCCTTTAATGACCAAAAGAGGTTGACCTATGATTGATGTGATACGTGTAGAGAGGCCTTTAATGACCAAAAGAGGTTGACCTATGGTTGATGTGATACGTGTAGAGAGGCCTTTAATGACCAAAAGAGGCTGACCTATGGTTGATGTGATTCGTGTAGACAGGCCTTTAATGACCAAAAGAGGCTGACCTATGGTTGATGTGATACGTGTAGACAGGCCTTTAATGGCCAAAAGAGGCTGACCTAAGTTGATGTGATTCGTGTAGAGAGGCCGTTAACATTAATGACCAAAAGAGGCTGACCTATAGTTGATGTGATTCGTGTAGAGAGGCCTTTAGCATTAATGACCAAAAGAGGCTGACCTGTCCTTTTTCTTTTGTCTGGCAGCTACGGATTTATCCGAGAAATAATGAAGAAGTACAAAGTGAGTACAGCATGTACAGTTATTTTGGTTAATGAGTGTGGATGATGTTCTCTCTCTCTCTCTCTCTCTCTCTCTCTCTCTCTCTCTCTCTCTCTCTCTCTCTCTCTCTCTCTCTCTCTGTATGTGTGTATGAGTGTGCGTGCCTGCATGTTCGTAAGCATGTATGTGTGTGTGTGTTGCGTTTTGTTCTCTTTAATTTTGTGTGTGTGGTGTGTGTGTGTGTGTGTGTGTTTGTGTGTGGTGTGTGTGTGTGTGTGTGTGTGTGAGTGCCTTTGTTAGTGAATACATCTGTAGGCATATTTGTGTGTATCTACTCATATTCATATGTATGTGTGCAGTTTGTGTGTGTGTGTTTACCTTATGGTATAATAATATACTCAGAGGCATAAAAAACGCGAAAAAATAGGGACAGTGCACGATTGTTCACATTGTGAACAGGACGTAAGCAATGTCGCTGTCACGTGCAACATTAGCAGTACGTGGTGTCTTGGCCGGTTGTAACCTCGTAACAGTGGGTGAATGTTGCCGGGTCAGCGTTCTTGGCATGAGGAGTGCATTTGCCATGTGGACTACCTACGCCACGTGCATCAATGTGAATTGCAACTCAATGTGGCCCCGATTGTGGGGCTATAAATTTCCAAACCCCAAAAAGTTCAAATTATCCCTTCCAGCGGCGCCAACATAATGCCGAGACTTTCTCGTCAAGATCGTTGCATAGCAATGGGGCAACTGCAGGCCGGGGTTCCAGTGAGGCAGGTCGCTA
>CM065720.1:10238048-10263048 GCA_033310375.1 Conus canariensis
TTCCACCCACATTATACCACATCACTCTGACACGTACCACATACACCACATCCACATCCACAGCCTGTTGTCACACGTGCCATTCCACCCACATTATACCACATCACTCTGACACGTTCCACACTTACACCACATCCACATCCACAGCCTGTTCACACTGTGTCATTCCACCCACATTATACCACATCACTCTGACACGTTCCACACTACACCACATCCATCCACCCACAGCCTGTTATCACACCATGCCCATTCCACCCACATTATACCACATCACTCTGACACGTTCCACACTACACCACATCCACAGCCACAGCCTGTTACCACACCGTGCCATTCACCCACATTATACCACATCACTCTGACCTGTAGTAATGGAAACACCTTATCCCACCATGCCAATTCCACCCACATTATACCACATCACTCTGACACGTTCCACATTACACCACATCCACATCCACAGCCTGTTGTCACACTGTGTCATTCCACCCACATTATACCACATCACTCTGACACGTTCCACATTACACCACATCCACAAGCCTGCTGTCACACTGTGTCATTCCACCCACATTATACCACATCACTCTGACACGTTCCACATTACACCACATCCACATTCACAGCCTGTTGTCACACTGTGTCATTCCACCCACATTATACCACATCACTCTGACCTGTAGTAATGGAAACACCTTATCCCACCATGCCCATTCCACCCACATAATACTATATTACTGTCATCTCCACAAAACACCACATATACTCTTACAATGCTATGCCTTTCCACTCACATTATGCCACACCAGTCTTGGTTATATTTTTGAAGCAGGCAATGTCACTCTCACTCATGCACGCGCACGCACACACACACACACACACACACACACACACACACACACACACACACACACACACACACACACACACACACACACACAACACGCCAGGCACGGTTATAATGGTACTCCACACAAAACCATGTCACGAGGTTATAAAACCTATCTACGTAACGCAACAAACACATGACACGACAGAGCCACATGACACCACAAACACAGCACACAAAGCCTCTCTATCATGTCACAAACACACCACGCCCACATGAGACCACAACATACACCCACTTCACACCACAAACACATTACAAACCCAAACCACACCACAAACGCATCACTTCACTGCAAAACTTAATCCCCAAAACTCCCTCTTCAGAATGCAAACTTGTCATACAACACACCTTCATCACTCCACAAACACACACACACACACACACACACCACACACACACACACACACACCACACGCACACACACACACACACACAATGTCGTGATAAAAAGATCATGTCACATACGCACGTGAGACTATGAACACATAACACCGCACCCACATTATGCCACATACATAAATGCACATCACACACATAAACATATCACATCAACAGAACTTAAGACGCATAACACAGCATTAAAACACATCGTACATCATAAACACATCACATCACAACACATAAAAAACATCACACCACACATTCACATTACACAACTACACCATACTACATGAACGCATCACTAAACATTACACAACACTAGAAATCATTGAATCACCAATATCAGTGTTACCAGTCACACACACACACACACTCACACACACACACACACACACACACACACACACATGAGCCATTTTTCGGAACTTTCACAACACACTCTTTGTCGTTTTCGTCATAATTATCATCTGACGACAAAATTTATGCTTCAGATGTTGGATCTACTATGGAGTGACCCGAAGAACATCCGGGGCTCAATCCCCAACACCTTCCGGGGCGGAGGTTGCTACTTCGGCTCTGACGTCACCCGTAAAGTGCTGGAGTCCCACAACCTTCAGCTGCTCATCCGCTCGCATGAGTGCAAGCCTGACGGCTTTGAGTACACCCATGACAACCAGGTGAGCTGGCCAGGTCCAGGTCCCTGTCACGTCACACGGGGAGTCACGACGTTGTAAATCCCGCTGAAACAGTTGTTTTTGTTTTTGTTTTTCTTTTTTTTTTTTCCTCGTGTGGCATACTTATGTTCAAAGCAGATTTCATCGTGACCTCCAAACCCAGAAGGCTAGGGTTTCACCAGCGCTTTGCTGTTGTTGTTGTTGTAGTTGTTGTTTTTGTTTGTTTGTTGTTTTTATGTGGGACCTCCAATTTATTCCCGCTTTTTTGTTTCTTTTTTCTTTCTTTCTTTTTTTCTTTCTTTCCTTCGTTTTCTTTTTTTTCTCTTTTAAGTAGTGGGGCCTTCATTCTCCTATATTTTCCCGCTCCCCCCCCCCCCCCCCCCCCCCGAAAACCGATTCACACTCATTATGCATTGTCTTGTGCACCAATACTTGTTGGTTTGTTCGTCTGTCTGTTAACAGGATGACAGCAAACACCGCTGAACCGATTTTTTAACGAAACTTGGTGGAAATATGGAGTGTCGTCGGCCCACAGAATTGTGGTGTGCATTTGTAGTGTCCGATCCGGATCACAGCAAGGATTCAGGACCTGTCCAGTCAGGTTCCATCAAAAAAAAAAAAAAAAAAAAAAAAAAAAAAAAAAAAAACGTGATGAATCAGTATTATCCAAATTTGGTCGAAAGATCAAACGTGGCTAAAGAGCCAGCCCATCAAACTTTGTTGCGAATCCGGATCAAGGGCGGATCCAGGATCCGTTCGACGTCGGCGAAGGTTTGCGCTCTCTCAAGTACCTGTGAAGTTGTTGAAGGAGATATCTTTCGCCTGTGTCTACGTAGTGTGTGGCGCTTACATGTCACTGTCCCACGATGGGCATGGAAGGGTCTGAATCTGTTTTGCGGCGCATGTTCTCATTTTAATACATGCGTTTTGATTAGAGAAATATGTTTATTGAAGCTGACATCATCAGCCAATGAACGACGCCATTTGTTTATGTGTGGTTATGCCATCTTCGTACGGAATTCTAACAGCGGACGGAAACTGAACATGCCTGGTTCAAAATGTAGCTCTGATGAAAGCATCAGTTCTGGTCGATCTGTTCCAAGACTCGTGGAGAGTGAGGTAAAAGGTTGTGCAAAATAGGGACCCCACCATGCAGTTGCACTGACCATGTCTGAAGTTCCAGTTCCAGTTTGACGATTATTGTCTCGCCGACGACCATCCTGAGCGCACTCAGGGCTTAATGTTAAGAGACAACACATGCAGTCACCGGCTGGAAAATGATGTGGAGGGGGGGGGGGGCTGCGAGAGAAGGGGCCGTAAGTCAGCGAATATATCATGTTCATTCTCGACACAGCATGTTCATCCTCGACACAGCATGTTCATCCTCAACATAGCATGTTCATCCTCAACATTGCATAGCATGTTCATCCTCGGCATAGCATGTTCATCCTCGACATGGCATAGCATGTTCATCCTCGGCATAGCATGTTCATCCTCGACATGGCATAGCATGTTCATCCTCGACATAGCATGTTCATCCTCGACATAGCATGTTCATCCTCGACATGGCATAGCATGTTCATCCTCGACATAGCATGTTCATCTTCGACATGGCATAGCATGTTCATCCTCGACATAGCATGTTCATCCTCAACATAGCATAGCATGTTCATCCTCGACATAGCATGTTCATCCTCGACATGGATAGCATGTTCATCCTCGACATAGCATGCTCATCCTCGACATAGCATGTTCATCCTCGACATGGCATAGCATGTTCATCCTCGGCATAGCATGTTCATCCTCGACATGGCATAGCATGTTCATCCTCGACATAGCATGTTCATCCTCGACATGGCGTAGCATGTTCATACTCGACATAGCATGTTCATCCTCGACATGGCATAGCATGTTCATCCTCGACATAGCATGTTCATCCTCGACATGGCATAGCATGTTCATCCTCGACATAGCGTGTTCATCCTCAACATAGCATGTTCATCCTCGACATGGCATAGCATGTTCATCCTCAACATAGCATGTTCATCCTCAGCATAGCATGTTCATCCTCGACATAGCGTGTTCATCCTCAACATAGCATGTTCGTCCTCAACATTGCATAGCATGTTCATCCTCAACATAGCATGTTCATCCTCGACATAGCATGTTCATCCTCGACATGGCATAGCATGTTCATCCTCGACATAGCATGTTCATCCTCGACATGGCATAGCATGTTCATCTCGACATAGCATGTTCATCCTCGACATGGCATAGCATGTTCATCCTCGACATAGCGTGTGCATCCTCAACATAGCATGTTCATCCTCAACATTGCATAGCATGTTCATCCTCGGCATAGCATGTTCATCCTCAACATTGCATAGTATGTTCAACCTCGACATAGCATGTTCATCCTCAACATAGCATGTTCGTCCTCAATGTAGCATCGCATGTTCATCATCAACATAGCATGTTCATCCTCAACATAACATGTTCATCCTCAACATAGCATGTTCATCCTCAACATAGCATGTTCAACCTCGACATAGCATGTTCATCCTCAACATAGCATGTTCATCCTCAATGTAGCATCGCATGTTCATCCTCAACATAGCATGTTCATCCTCAATGTAGCATCGCATGTTCATCCTCAACATAACATGTTCATCATCGACATAGCATGTTCATCCTCAACATAGCATGTTCATCCTGATGCAAGACTGCTCCAGGCTGGTTTGTTCGGCGGTTGAGGACAGTACTTCTCTGGGTCCTACCCGCACCTTCAGGTGTATCTGGGTTTTTTTTTTGTTTGTTTGTTTTTTTGTTTTCGTTTTTCTCCTGTTCGTCTTCAGCCGTCAGGCCAGGACGCTGTGCAAAACGATGACAAATCACCATCATCATCATCATCATCAGTGTCAGTAAACACAGGCTGGTTGGTGGGATGTTGGAGCAGCTGCCCAGATCTCCATCCGCAGTCATCGTCAGTTTCAGTTTCATCAAGGTGTCACTGCGCGCGGACTAGTCCATATTATTAGACGCTATACCACATCCACTAAGTTTCCAGACCCACACTGCCGTGTGTGATTGAAAGGGGATGGATAAAAGACTTATTGACGAAGAAGAGAGTAATTGAAGAAGATAGTCTCATGGCAACGACTTTGCAGATGTCTGACGTACGCATTAGCCCAACACGTTGGTCAGACAGACCATGGGTACCTTTCTAACAGTGGCTGTGCTATTGTCATCACTGTGTTTTGGTGTGTGTGTGTGTGTGGTGTGACTGTCAGCCGCTCCAGTGCACGAGAAGTTTCGCTTTCCTTCTTTTCTTTTTAAGTATCATATTTGTTTACCGATGTTCGTTTACCAATATTTGTTTACCAATATCTGTAATACCGTTGAAACTGGTTTGTCTCCTCGCTTGATCTCCTAGCCCTTTCTTTTTCTCCTCTTCTTCTTCTCTCCTCTCCTCCTCCTCCTTCTCCTCCTCCTCCTCCTCCTCCTCTTCTTCTTCTTCTTCTTCTTCTCCTTCTCCTTCTTCTTCTTCTTCTCCTTCTCCTTCTTCTTCTTCTTCTCCTTCTCCTTCTCTCTTCTTCTTCTGCTTCTTCTTCTTCTTCTTCTTCTTCTTCTCTCTCTCTCTCTCTCTCTCTCTCTCTCTCTCTCTCTCTCTCTCTCTCTCTCTCTCTCTCTGTTTTTTCTCTCTTTTTTCTTTTGCTCATCTTCTGCGCCACTTCAGTGGCACTAACCCTATGCTTCTCATTCCGGCACACCCCCCACTTCCACACCCAGGCCAGACCGGCCTCAGTCACGGCACCGCCAATCCACAGGGAGCAGTCAGTGTCGAGCTGCCATGAGGCACCCCATTATAGGAGACACCGCACGGATGCCGAGTCGTTTCGGAGTTGCCCAGTGCTGCCTGCTCTAATGCAACATTCGCAGGACACCCCTATACTGAAAGCAATGCTCGTGCAGTCGCGATTCCAACGTGAACGAGCGTGCTTTCCAGATGGCTCCAACACGTCCGTAAACGACAGTTCCCATAAACTCGTCATTACTACCGACCTTAGCACACAAACTCACCAAGAGCATAGGTGTGGAGAGGAAATCGAAGCTGAAGTCGCCATGAGAGCCGGGTATGAACGGACACAGAATATAAGACTTTTTTGAGCTGATCAATAAGGATGAAAAAGATGATGCTTTGGAGGTCCATTCCGGTCTGGGACAGCATGACAGGACTGTACTCTACTCTCACTGTCATAATACATCCCGGCGTCGACCAGACCCGAGATATACAGACACTTGCAGTGTTGGTCAGGAAATGTGAGCAACAGTCAGAAAGACGCATTCATTAAGTGGATGACATTCGACCGTGAGTTTGTGTCTTCCCAAATTAGCCTCTAGCAAATTCAACTCCGGATAGGAGCCGGTCGGGGCAAGAAAAAAGTTTTTTTAAAAATCCTACAAATTAAATGGCTGAGATGGGGATCAAACCCACAAACTCCCAGCCGGGAAACGGCGACGCTAACCGTTGTGCTACGGTGGCTGGTCTTCTGACCATCTTCAATTAACCTGGAATATGCCGGGGGGGTGAGGGGGGGGGGGGTTCTGTTTTCACCACGACAATCCTTTACGACTTCGACCATAATATTCCAATTAGTGGAGTTCATTATACAGACCGTGACGTTTGGCGCAGTGCCTCCAGTTGATTTGCTTGCCTCGGCATTTTTCCTAAGCAGACATAGGCCAACACTGCTTAGTTTTTCAATGAAAGGAAGACAGGAGAGAGAGAGAGAGAGAGAGAGAGAGAGAGAGAGAGAGAGAGAGAGAGAGAGAGAGAGAGAGAGACATTCAAACAAACTTTCTCGATGGACTCAAAGTCTGAGATTGCTTGGGACATGCTTCTGAACGCTATCCCGGCCCACTTCCTCTTTTATAGATTCAATTTTCGACATTTATATAATCTGAAAATATTTATTATGCAGTTGAAAAGTCACAAAAACTGAAAACCAAGGCGAAAAAAACTCATTCTAAATTATGTCTGAACCCTTGTGAGGGTTCCTTCTAACATCATTTTGAATATTACGTAACATCATTTGAACATTACGTGACATCGTTTGGATATTATGTAACATCGTTTGTATATTACGTAACATCGTTTTGAATATTACGTAACATCGGTTTTTTAAATTACGTGACATCATTTCAAAATTATGTAACATCGTTGAATATTACGTAACATCATTTGAATATGACGTCATGTGAAGTAATGACACGGCGTAATACAAGCGTTACAAACCTGACTCACTGTGTTTGTCCCTGACTCCAGGTGCTGACCATCTTTTCGGCGTCTAACTACTATGAGGACGGCAGCAACCGGGGGGCGTATGTGAAACTCCTGGACAACGACCCTGAGCCTCATATCATGCAGTATGTGTCCGCCTCCAGTACCAGGAGAAAGGTCACCTTCACACAGAGGTAGTGTATGTTTCTCTGTGTGTGTGTGTGTGTGTGTGTGTGTGTGTGTGTTGTGTGTGTGTGTGTATGTGTGTGTGTGTGTGTGTGTGTGTGTGTGTGTGTGCTGAAGAGCTCTTGACTGCAAACGGGTGGATGCCTGCGTACTTTACACACCTACACATGTGTCGCCGCGCGCGTATGCACACACACACACACACACACACACACACACACACACACACACACACACACACACACACACATTCCCCCTCTCTCTACTTCTTCTTCTTCTTCTTCTTCTTCTTCTTCTTTATGTCTCTCCTTCGATGGCTTTTCCTTCACTCACACGCTGCACGTCTATTACTCACTAGTGTTCATTCCCTGTGTTTGTGTCCTCAGGATAAGCAAGCTGGAGTCGTCCGCCTTGAACTGCTTACGGGAGAAGATGCTGGCCTGTAAGATACAACTGATGGAACAGTTCCACAAGGCAGACACACAGGGCACAGGTCTGTCTGTCCGTCTGTCTGTCTGTCTGTCAGTCTGTGTGTCTGTCTGTCTCTCTGCCTTGGTTTTGCCTCCTCCCTGTTCCATTATTGTGTGTGTATTACAAACACACACCACGCGCGCACACACACACACACACACACACACACACACACACACACACACACACAAAAGCACTCTCTCACACACACTCACACACACACACGCACGCGCACGCTCGCACGCACGCGCGCACACACACACATATGTACACACACACACACAAACACGCACGCACACACACACACACACACACACACACACACACACACACACACACACACACACAAACAAACACACATACATACACACACATATGTACACACACACACACACACACACACACACACACACACACGTATACACACAAATTCACACACACATATACACACACAAATTCACACACACAAACACACCCATGAATATGATCGTATTATTATTATTATTACTACCACTGCTACTACTACTACTACTATATACTACTACTACTTCTACTGCTGCTGCTGCTCTTACTACTACTACTTCATCAGAGTGGTGCATTCCATGTGAGTAGACTTCATCGCGGTGACAGCCCTGATATGGCCCTTTGCGGTCGGCTGGGCTATAATGTAAGCAACATTACCTTACCTTACCACCTGCCAACCTGTATTAATCAACGCCCGGACTTCCTCATCGCCAGTTTGGACAGTTGCTAGAGGACAGTTTCCTTACCAGCCTATCTGGCGAGTCTGGAGTATTTCCTCATGAAAGGGGACTCTCTGCTGCATAGGAATCTGTTGGGGGGGGGGGGGGGTGGGTTTCAGACAAAATCTGGCATAATGCCTTGGCTTGTCACAGCTGCAGCAAACTCGTGGCTTCTGCTGAACCTCCCTTGCCCGCGTTCAATCCTCAGGAGTCTCCTGGTGTTGCCACGGGCCCGTGTATCTCTCACCGGCGTGATCGTGGTCAATGTTGAGCTCTTCTAGCTTGTTGTCTGAGGCTGTGAAACGCGGTGTGAGGAGAACTGAGTTTTCAGCCACCATTTCCATGGTTGGATCTACTGAAGGTGTTTGTGCTGATGCTGCTGGTGCCAGCGTTTTATTGCCTGGGGGCCCATTCTCTGCAGCCCACCTGATAGCCTGTTCACAGACATCCGGGAGCTTTGTGTCTGGGTTTTGGTGAGGAGAACTGATTTTCAGCCACCATTTCCATGGTTGTACCTACTGAAGGTGTGTGCGCTGATGCTGCTGGTGCCAGCGTTTATTGCCTGGGGGCCCATTCTCTGCAGCCCACCTGATAGCCTGTTCACAGACATCCAGGAGCTGTGTGTCTGGGTTTTGGTGAACTGTGTTTGCAGAAGGCTGTCGTTTAGCTGCGAAATGAATGGGTTCCGCAGCTTTCTGTCCTCATGGGCGGCCATCTTCTCTGGAGTCTGCCTCTGGACCACACCTCGGAAGGCTCTGTTTCGGCGGAGTGGGGACTCTGTCCCATGTGGTCTGGATGGTGAGTCACTGCATGAAACTCACAGTGCAGCTGGTTCAGAGACTTCTTATTCCCAAAACCAACTCGCAGAATTTGTGATATCCTGTCAGCAGTGCTCGAGGCCTGTGATGGGGTGACGTGAACTCTCATCCCGAACTGAGGTAGACAAACTGGGCCAGACGAGGTGTAGGCTTTCCTCGGCCCATGCAGCCCTAATCGCCTTGTCAGAGCTGGTAGGTTACCATACTGACTGTAATTAGGAACACACTAACCCTTTTGGAGTATTGTGATCTGCTCTTGTTTGTCTGACTCCAAAGCTTCAGGCTCACGTCTTAACCTTAGTATGTCCTCCGCAGAAATCTGGAAAAGAGTATACTGAGAGACAAACACACTATAACAATTCACGAGCAAAACTTGTTTTTTACATCCTCAAAATGCTTTCATACCACAACTGCAAGCAAACACACAACAAAACGTAACCCCCAAAAATCAAACAAAATAGTCCGCAAGCTGAACCACAAACACGGTCAAATAACACCTTATGCAAAGAATCTACGATGCTCATAAAAGCAATCTTTAAATAACTAGATGGACACAAGATGACGACCCAAACACCTGACAACAGTCTCCAAATAGTAAGGTGAACAGAAATTAAAAAGCACCCAACTTTCAGGGCTTCAAATGTCGGCACGCACAGTCCTTCACAACACTGAAAACGACACCAGAATATTCCTTGATTTAGACAAGCTTTAAGTTCGCTCAGAATATTCCAGACACAGCGTTAATACCCAGTTCAAATGTCTCTGAGAAAACATCTTCCGCACAGATTAAATTTTTTTTTTAAAAAATCAAGGAGTGAATGAACTTTTCGCACTCTGACCAGTCGTCACAGTCACTTCATTGGCGCCATTACGTCGCGGTGGAAGGTCCATCCCACGTGACGTCCAGTCATTCGATCTTTCAAGGCGTGACGCAGTTTGTGGGCGGCGGAGAGGGGCGATGATCGTCGATGGTGGCTGCAGAGAAGCTGAATAAGTATGGTGGTGCGGGTGGTGGTGGTGCTGCTCTCTCTCTCTCTCTCTCTCTCTCTCTCTCTCTCTCTCTCCACAGGCCGCACACCAAAAATTCATTCGCCAGGGCTTTGCTTAAGGAGTCAAGTATTTATAGACTGGCGCAGTTAGATTGTTTTGAGAATGTTTGTTGTGACTTAAAGTTGAATCTTCTCATTTTCTTTCATATGGCTAACAAGGTGCAAAAGGTACCAGCCAGGTGGTTCCAAGCAGACAGATTAAAATCAAAGCAACGGGATTGTTTGGGGGAAACCACCTGGCGCAAAGATAGGGTCAAGGGTGAGTGCTAAGGCCTGAAATGTGACGTCAGCTAAGGGGAAGGTCATACATTTGAAGACTGTCCGTGATTTCATCGGGGAAAATCCCCCCAAACAAGTGAAATAATTGGAGGGAAGTTGTTCTTTTGATCAAGTATCAGTTTAACATTAAATGCTGGCTCGAATTTATGGTAGGCCTCTAAACGCTTACATGGATTATATGGTGTTTCAGTGAAAAATCCTAATTGTGGCGCGTGGCCACATCAGTCCAACGATTCTTCTCTTTTTCATTTCTTCTGTTCCATTTTTTTTGTGGGTCAGCGGGACGTGGGCAGTTGCAACCCAGCCTGGTGACTTGGTTGCCGCAGTACAGCATATCAAGAGCAGATAATTCTTCCATCAGCATGCACGACGTCGGCCATTCCCTTCAAGCTTTCCCAGGGGAAAAGAGGGAATTTCAGTTGAAATCGACAACTCATTCCTCAACTTAAACAATGAAACAAAGAGAATGCGTCGATTGCTCAGTTTCAAAAGCATGCTCAGTTTCAAAAGCAATAGCAAGTCGTCGCTATTCACGTCAAAAAAACGCAAACCGTGCCACAGGACCAGCCGGAGTAGATTCATCCGTTTAGATCTCCTTGATAGACAGTGTTGCGAGTTGCTTTTAGGTCAGACTAACGGTGCCTGAGCTACCATGTTGTTAAAGAAGAAAACCTCCGGCCAACTTACTTGGGGGAAAAAAGGCTGTCATATTTTTAGATGTTATGATAACATGTTTTTAGATGTTATGATAACATGTTTTTAGATGTTATGATAAGCTTTTTCCATGTAAAAAGTTGAAAAGGCTTTTTTTTCCCAATGCTACATATACAGATTTTTTTTTTACCGTTTGCACCGCAAACGAAAGTATAGAACAAATTACAAAACAAACACAACGCGTTTCGACCCATTGGATCTTCTTCAGGCAAGACAAATAACATGTAAGACAATGAAAACGAAAGACCAAGAGACAGCCACTTCTCTCTTTAAATTGGGTGTAAACAGCTTTTTGCGGCTGGTTCGAGTAGATAAGTGAGTATTCATCCTCCGTGTTCGTTGTCTGGAATCTTATTTGTCTTGCCTGAAGAAGATATATAGGTCGAAACGCATTGTGTTTGTTTTGTAGTTTGTTTATTCTTTCGTTAAGCGGTGCAGTAATTCTGTCTTTGCTCTGCTTCAATTTCTGCCCGCAGTCCCCCGCCTCTGAAAACACCCTGAACTTGCTGATAGGTATTGACGACTTCCACACGGACTTATCACGGGCACTGATGGTGAAAGAAAGGGATCGACGTTGAAGGCACTCAAGAGCAGGGCATGAAGGGCCTCAAAATCAAGGGCATTTTCTCGTGATCACCAACGGCATAAAGAATGACGAAAATGATGCTAAGGCTTCCATTCTACATGACAAGGGTGTACTCTACGCATCCTTTCACGATATATCCCGGCGTCGACCAGACCCAGGGGATACAAACACCTGCAGTGCTGGTCGGGAAGTATGAGCAACGCTCACAAGCGACGTATCCGATAAGAAGATGAAACTCGACTGTGTGGCTCCAATCTTCCCTTTTGAGTTCATAGCTTTCTCAACTCTTGGTGGAGTCCGGGCAGGATGGGGATTATTCCCAAAATAAATGCCATTGATGGGAATCGAAACCACAACATCCTCGCCCAGAATTTAGCGAAGCCATCCACTGCATTTTGACGGCATTGTATGCTGACCTCTGTTTGAAATTCCCATCCTATCAGAAAATTGTATGCTGACCTCTGTTTGAAATTCCCATCCTATCAGAAAATTTTCACTGACGGTTCCAAGTCTGAAGATGGAGTGGCCTGTGCAGCCTATTGCCCTGGTGCTGATTCTCAAATATTGTTGGAACATATTCCTTCAGATGCTTCTGTTTATTCTGCTGAACTTACTGCTCTGGTTCTGGCATTTAGGATAAGCTCTCAATCAACAAAGAAGGACTTTCTGGTTTTGTCAGATTCGCTGTCAGCTTTGGAGGCCATAGCTGGTCGCAACCTTCAGCATCCCGAACTTTTACACTTTTTTAAAAACTTTTTACCAAGTTGAAAGCGGATGGTTACAACATTATTCTGGCTTGGGTTCCTGGTCATGTTGGCATTGGAGGGAATGAAATGGTTGATCGTTTGGCCAAGAATGCCACAACAGAGAAACTGTCAAAGACATCTATCCCCTGCTCAGATCTGAAACCCAAAATTAGTGATTATGTCAGAGACCTCTGGCAGGAGGATTGGAATACACAGACGGATAACAAACTCTTTCAGATCCGTCCAAACCTTAAGGAGTTCCTCTCATCTACGTCTGGTGGTCGTAAAGAAGAAACAGTTCTGTGCCGGCTGCACACCGGCCATTTGTATTTTACCCATTCATACCTTTTAAAGAGTGAAGAAGCTCCGTGGTGCATTCCACGTCATGTGCCACTCACAATGAAACATGTTCTTTTAGAGTGTAGGGACTTGCATGATGTGAGACACAAACATTTTACAGCAGATTCCATGAAAACCTTGTTCAGAGACATTCCGCCTGACACGATCTTTGAGTTCTTGAAAGAGATTAACATTTTTCATCGGATCTGAGATTTTACAGTGGAGGGATTTTTAACAGACTTTCGGATGGGTTTTTCGATGTGTTTTAAAGAATTGTGTGAATGAATGACTTATGAGTTGATTTTAACGTGGTGACAGCCCTGATGTGGCCCTTTGCGGTCGGCTGGGCTATAAGCAACATTATCTTATCTTATCCTTTAGGATATAATTCAGTTAACAAATACCCTGGGTCACATACAGTCCAGTTTCATCTTCTTCAAGGACACGTCGCTGGGAGCGTTGCTCAAACTTCCCAACCAGCACTGCAGGTGTGAGTATCTCCTGGTCCTGGTCAACGGCACGCCATTGGTTTGTTGTCTCCCTTTGAGACGTGCTGACGTACGTGTGTCTGCAGGCTTCGTCACGTCCATGGACTGGTGCACGGCTCTGGAGAACATCATCCACGTGGACGTCCCCTGGGTGCTGCTCCGCTCACGCCTGGTGCACACCAACGCGCAGGGCATGGTGGACTACAACTCCACCTTCAACGACCTCACCCTCAACCCCCGGGCACAGGAGGTGGGTCACAAGAGGGGTCGGGAGGTGGTAGTAGGTTGGGGGTGGGGTGGGTGGGGAGAGGGATGGGGATGGGGTGGATGGGGTTTGAGGAGGAAGAGGAGAGGGGATGAGTGTGGAAAGGGATGGGGAGGGGGGGGGGGGAAATGGGCGAGGATGTTTTGTGTGTTTGTGTTAAGATGTCGTGGTGCTGGAATGTGTCTGTCTGTCCGTCCGTCCGTCCGTCCGTCCGTCCGTGTCTGTCTATGGCTGTGTCTGTCTGTCTGTCTGTCTGTCTGTCTGTCTGTCTGTCTCTTCTCTCTCTCTCTCTCTCTCTCTCTCTCTCTCTCTCTCTCTCTCCTCTCTCTCTCTCTCTCTCGGTTCCTCAGCTTGAACTCCGAAGTTTATCGTTTATCGTTGGAGATATCCTTGCATATGAGACGTTTTGATCCCCACATTAAGGTAGCCACTTACCATCTACGAGGTCGATGTCTAAGCATGACACCAATATGATGGGGTTTTGTGTGTGTGTGTGTGTGTGTGTGTGTGTGTGTGTGTGTGTGTGTGTGTGTGTGTGTGTGTGTGATCCATCCCATCGGCACACTATAGCCTACTCTTCCCTAAAAGCTAAAAGAAGGAAAGGGATTGTTGTTGTTGTTTTTGTTGTTGTTGTTGTGGTACCCTGGCTAAAAGACTCCAGGGATCATCCAAACAGCCGAAGTAATTGAACACTGTGGTACAAATGCATCAGCTGGGGATGAGAACATTACGTGTGTGACTGTTTTTGATTACCCCGCCACATGGGCAGCCACACTCCGACTTCGGGGGATTTTGGAGACTGATGATGTCATGCTAGGAGCTTGTCACTACTGAAGACAATCCTCGCACAACTATGCAGAGCATAACAACATTTTGACGTTGCCTCGGTGTTTCAGCCTATGTCAATTGGCCTGACAGCCTTAAGCCAAAGCGGGAAGAAAAGGCATTGAACGCGCGTGCACTACTTCTGTGCATGCGTCTACGCACGGGTCTTCGCCTTCAAATAATTTCATCCGACGGACTGACAACAAGGAGACGGGAACGTACACAGATGTTGACTCCAAGGAGAACATTGCTTCCCAACATGATTGTCCCGAGGGAATCGAACCCCAAAGCTTACAACAAAAGCTTGATGCCCGGCCTACTGGACCTAGAAGACTGGAACGTACACAAAATGTTAACTCCCAAAAAAGAACAATTCTTCCGATCCGTTTGTCCCGGGCAGGAATCGAATCTCGAACCTTGAAACAAGAGTTTGATGCCTTGCCTGTTGGACCAAGAACAGCACTCAGAATTTTCTCCATTTTCTCTGGTTTGCCGTCTCTAAATAGCCATTGAAGACAATTTTGAAGCTTTTTTTTTTTTGGCCTTATGCATGAATAATGTAAGACTAAATGCAAAGATATACGATATGTAGGTAGAAATGAACCGGGGGGAGGGGGGACGGGGTCAGTCCACAAAGCAATCAATCCGTAAGTCAATCGATAAATCAATTAGGGGCTAAAAAAAAAAAAATCATTCCAACTGCTGTTTTAAATCCGCTTTCTCAGGAACTGCCGGCGACCCCGTAATTATGTAAAGCTAACACGCCAGTAAAAATGGGAAGATACCTATAGCGCACTATCCGTGATGACGTATCTCGCTGTATCATAGTGCACTATCCATGATGACGTATCTCGCTGTATCATAGTGCACTGTCCATGATGACGTTATAGTGCACTATCCATGATGACGTATCTCGCTGTATCATAGTGCACTGTCCATGATGACGTGTTGTCTTGCTGTATCATAGTGCTCTATCCATGATGACGTGTCTCGCTGTATCATAGTGCACTGTCCATGATGACGTCATAGTCCACTATTCATGATGACGTGTTGTCTTGCTGTATCATAGTGCACTATCCATGATGACGTGTCTTGCTGTATCATAGTGCACTATCCATGATGACGTGTCTTGCTGTATCATAGTGCACTATCCATGATGACGTGTCTTGCTGTATCATAGTGCACTATCCATGATGACGTGTGCTTCTAGTCCCTGTATCATAGTGCACTATCCATGATGACGTGTTGTCTTGCTGTATCATAGTGCACTATCATAGATGACGTGTCTTCTGTATCATAGTGCACTATCCATGATGACGTGTCTTGCTGTATCATAGTGCACTTCCATGATGACGTGTCTTGCTGTATCATAGTGCACTATCCATGATGACGTGTTCTTGCTGTATCATAGTGCACTATCCATGATGACGTGTCTTGCTGTATCATAGTGCACTATCCATGATGACGTGTCTTGCTGTATCATAGTGCACTATCCATGATGACGTGTCTTGCTGTATCATAGTGCACTATCCATGATGACGTGTCTTCTGTATCATAGTGCACTATCCATGATGACGTGTCTTCTGTATCATAGTGCACTATCCATGATGACGTGTCTTGCTGTATCATAGTGCACTATCCATGATGACGTGTCTTGCTGTATCATAGTGCACTATCCATGATGACGTGTCTTGCTGTATCATAGTGCACTATCCATGATGACGTGTCTTGCTGTATCACTAGTGCACTATCCATGATGACGTGTCTTGCTGTATCATAGTGCACTATCCATGATGACGTGTCTTGCTGTATCATAGTGCACTATCCATGATGACGTGTCCTTACTAGTATTCATACGTGGCATATCAGCATTGATGACGTTGTCTTGCTGTATCACAGTGCACTATCCATGATGACGTGTCTTGCTGTATCATAGTGCACTTCCATGATGACGTGTCTTGCTGTATCATAGTGCACTATCCATGATGACGTGTCTTGCTGTATCATAGTGCACTATCCATGATGACGTGTTTCTCGCTGTATCATAGTGCACTATCCATGATGACGTGTTGTCTGCTGTATCATAGTGCACTATCCATGATGACGTGTTGTCTTGCTGTATCATAGTGCACTATCCATGATGACGTGTTGTCTCGTGTATCATAGTGCACTATCCATGATGACGTTTTGTCTTGCTGTATCATAGTGCACTATCCATGATGACGTGTCTCTTGCTGTATCATAGTGCACTATCCATGATGACGTTGTCTTGCTGTATCATAGTGCACTATCCATGATGACGTTGTCTGCTGTATCATAGTGCACTATCCATGATGACGTGTTGTCTTGCTGTATCATAGTGCACTATCCATGATGACGTGTCTTGCTGTATCATAGTGCACTATCCATGATGACGTGTCTTTCTGTATCATAGTGCACTATCCATGATGACGTGTGTCTTGCTGTATCATAGTGCACTATCCATGATGACGTGTCTTTGCTGTATCATAGTGCACTATCCATGATGACGTGTGTCTCGCTGTATCATAGTGCACTATCCATGATGACGTGTTGTCTCGCTGTATCATAGTGCACTATCCATGATGACGTGTTGTCTTGCTGTATCATAGTGCACTATCCATGATGACTGTGTCTTTCTGTATCATAGTGCACTATCCATGATGACGTGTTGTTCGCTGTATCATAGTGCACTATCCATGATGACGTGTGTCTTGCTGTATCATAGTGCACTAACATGATGAGTGTGTTTGCTGTATCAAGTGCACTATCATGATGACGTCTTGCTGTATCATAGTGCACTCCATGATGACTGTTGTCTTGCTGTATCACGTGCACTAACCATGATGAGTGTGTCTTGCGTATCACAGTGCACTATCCATGATGCGTGTTGCGTATATAGTGCACTATCTGATGACGTGTCTTGCTGTATCAAGTGCACTAACATGATGACGTGTCTTGCTGTATCATAGTGCACTATCCATGATGACGTGTCTGCTGTATCATAGTGCATATCCATGATGAGTGTCTGCTGTTCATAGTGCTATCCATGATGACGTGTCTTGCTGTATCACAGTGCACTATCCATGATGACGTGTCTTGCTGTATCACAGTGCACTATCCTGATGACGTGTCTCTGTATCATAGTGCATATCCATGATGAGTGTCTTGCTGTATCATAGTGCATATCCATGATGACGTGTCTTGCTGTATCACAGTGCACTATCCATGATGACGTGTCTTGCGTATCATAGTGCACTATCCATGTGAGTGTCTTGCTGTATATGTGCACTATCATGTGACGTGCTTGCTGTTCATAGTGCACTATCCATGATGACGTGTCTTTCTGTATCTAGTCATATCCATGATGACGTGTCTTGCTGTATCATAGTGCTATCCATGATGAGTGTCTTTCTGTATATAGTGCACTATCCATGATGACGGTGTCTTGCTATCATAGTGCACTTCCATGATGACGTGTCTTGCTGTATCTGTGCACTATCCATGATGACGTGTCTTGCTGTATCATAGTGCACTATCCATGATGACGTGTTTGCTGTATCATAGTGCATATCCATGATGACGTGTCTTGCTGTATCATAGTGCACTATCCATGATGACGTGTCTTTCGTATCACAGTGCACTATCCATGATGACGTGTCTTCTGTATCATAGTGCACTATCCATGATGACGTGTCTTGCTGTATCATAGTGCACTATCCATGATGACGTGTGTCTTGCTGTATCATAGTGCACTATCCATGATGACGTGTTGTCTCTGCTGTATCATAGTGCACTACCATGATGACGTGTTTGTTCTCCCTTGCTATCGACAGTGCACTATCCATGATGACGTGTTTCTGTTCTGTATCATATGTGGCACTATCCATGATGACGTGTCTTGCTGTATCATAGTGCACTATCCATGATGACGTGTCTTGCTGTATCATAGTGCACTATCCATGATGACGTGTCGTCTTGCTGTATCATAGTGCACTATCCATGATGACGTGTCTTGCTGTATCATAGTGCACTATCCATGATGACGTGTTTCTGCTGTATCATAGTGCACTATCCATGATGACGTGTCTTTGCTGTATCATAGTGCACTATCCATGATGACGTGTTGTATTGTCCTTGCTGTATCATAGTGCACTATCCATGATGACGTGTTTCTTGCTGTATCATAGTGCACTAGTCCATGATGACGTGTTTCTGCTGTATCATAGTGCACTATCCATGATGACGTGTCTCTTGCTGTATCATAGTGCACTATCCATGATGACGTGTTGTCTTCCTGTATCATAGTGCACTATCCATGATGACGTGTTGTCTCGCTGTATCATAGTGCACTATCCATGATGTACGTGTTATGTCTTGCTGTATCATAGTGCACTATCCATGATGACGTGTCTTGCTGTATCATAGTGCACTATCCATGATGACGTGTCTTTCTGTATCATAGTGCACTATCCATGATGACGTGTCTTGCTGTATCATAGTGCACTATCCATGATGACGTGTCTTGCTGTATCATAGTGCACTATCCATGATGACTGTGTCTTGCTGTATCATAGTGCACTATCCATGATGACGTGTTGTCTCGCTGTATCATAGTGCACTATCCATGATGACGTGTGTCTTGCTGTATCATAGTGCACTATCCATGATGACGTGTTGTCTTTCTGTATCATAGTGCACTATCCATGATGACGTGTTGTCTGCTGTATCATAGTGCACTATCCATGATGACGGTTGTCTTGCTGTATCATAGTGCACTATCCATGATGACTGCTGAAGCTATCTGATACTGTCTTGCTGTATCACAGTGCACTATCCATGATGACGTGTCTTGCTGTATCATAGTGCACTATCCATGATGACGTGTTGCTTGCTGTATCACAGTGCACTACCATGATGACGTGTCTTGCTGTATCAAGTGCACTAACCATGATGACGTGTCTGCTGTATCATAGTGCACTATCCATGATGACGTGTCTTGCTGTATCATAGTGCACTATCCATGATGACGTGTCTTGCTGTATCATAGTGCACTATCCATGATGACGTGTCTTGCTGTCTAGTGACTATCCATGATGACGTGTCTTTCTGTATCATAGTGCACTATCCATGATGACGTGTCTGGCTGTATCATAGTGCTCTATCCATGATGACGTGTCTGGCTGTATCATAGTGCACTATCCATGATGACGTGTCTCGCTGTATCATAGTGCACTATCCATGATGACGTGTTGTCTCGCTGTATCATAGTGCACTATCCATGATGACGTGTCTTGCTGTATCATAGTGCACTATCCATGATGACGTGTCTTACTGTATCATAGTGCACTATCCATGATGACGTGTCTTGCTGTATCATAGTGCACTATCCATGATGACGTGTCTTGCTGTATCACAGTGCACTATCCATGATGACGTGTCTTACTGTATCATAGTGCACTATCCATGATGACGTGTCTTGCTGTATCATAGTGCACTATCCATGATGACGTGTTGTCTTGCTGTATCATAGTGCACTATCCATGATGACGTGTTGTCTCGCTGTATCATAGTGCACTAACCATGATGACGTGTTGTCTCGCTGTATCACAGTGCACTATCCATGATGACGTGTTGTCTTGCTGTATCACAGTGCACTATCCATGATGACGTGTTGTCTTGCTGTATCATAGTGCACTATCCATGATGACGTGTCTTTCTGTATCATAGTGCACTATCCATGATGACGTGTTGTCTTGCTGTATCATAGTGCACTATCCATGATGACGTGTTGTCTTGCTGTATCATAGTGCACTATCCATGATGACGTGTTGTCTCGCTGTATCATAGTGCACTATCCATGATGACGTGTTGTCTCGCTGTATCATAGTGCACTATCCATGATGACGTGTTGTCTTGCTGTATCATAGTGCACTATCCATGATGACGTGTTGTCTTTCTGTATCATAGTGCACTATCCATGATGACGTGTTGTCTCGCTGTATCATAGTGCACTATCCATGATGACGTGTTGTCTTGCTGTATCACAGTGCACTAACCATGATGACGTGTTGTCTTGCTGTATCACAGTGCACTATCCATGATGACGTGTCTTGCTGTATCATAGTGCACTATCCATGATGACGTGTTGTCTTGCTGTATCACAGTGCATTAACCATGATGACGTGTTGTCTTGCTGTATCACAGTGCACTATCCATGATGACGTGTCTTGCTGTATCATAGTGCACTATCCATGATGACGTGTCTTGCTGTATCACAGTGCACTAACCATGAGTGACGTGTCTTGCTGTATCATAGTGCACTATCCATGATGACGTGTCTTGCTGTATCATAGTGCACTATCCATGATGACGTGTCTTGCTGTATCATAGTGCACTATCCATGATGACGTGTCTTGCTGTATCACAGTGCACTATCCATGATGACGTGTCTTGCTGTATCACAGTGCACTATCCATGATGACGTGTCTTGCTGTATCATAGTGCACTATCCATGATGACGTGTCTTGCTGTATCATAGTGCACTATCCATGATGACGTGTCTTGCTGTATCACAGTGCACTATCCATGATGACGTGTCTTGCTGTATCATAGTGCACTATCCATGATGACGTGTCTTGCTGTATCATAGTGCACTATCCATGATGACGTGTCTTGCTGTATCATAGTGCACTATCCATGATGACGTGTCTTTCTGTATCATAGTGCACTATCCATGATGACGTGTCTTGCTGTATCATAGTGCACTATCCATGATGACGTGTCTTTCTGTATCATAGTGCACTATCCATGATGACGTGTTGTCTTGCTGTATCATAGTGCACTATCCATGATGACGTGTCTTGCTGTATCATAGTGCACTATCCATGATGACGTGTCTTGCTGTATCATAGTGCACTATCCATGATGACGTGTCTTGCTGTATCATAGTGCACTATCCATGATGACGTGTCTTGCTGTATCATAGTGCACTATCCATGATGACGTGTCTTTCTGTATCATAGTGCACTATCCATGATGACGTGTCTTGCTGTATCATAGTGCACTATCCATGATGACGTGTCTTACTGTATCATAGTGCACTATCCATGATGACGTGTCTTGCTGTATCACAGTGCACTATCCATGATGACGTGTCTTGCTGTATCATAGTGCACTATCCATGATGACGTGTCTTGCTGTATCATAGTGCACTATCCATGATGACGTGTCTTACTGTATCATAGTGCACTATCCATGATGACGTGTCTTGCTGTATCACAGTGCACTATCCATGATGACGTGTCTTGCTGTATCATAGTGCACTATCCATGATGACGTGTCTTTCTGTATCATAGTGCACTATCCATGATGACGTGTCTTGCTGTATCATAGTGCACTATCCATGATGACGTGTCTTTCTGTATCATAGTGCACTATCCATGATGACGTGTCTTGCTGTATCATAGTGCACTATCCATGATGACGTGTCTTACTGTATCATAGTGCACTATCCATGATGACGTGTCTTGCTGTATCATAGTGCACTATCCATGATGACGTGTTGTCTCGCTGTATCATAGTGCACTATCCATGATGACGTGTCTTGCTGTATCATAGTGCACTATCCATGATGACGTGTCTCGCTGTATCATAGTGCACTATCCATGATGACGTGTCTTGCTGTATCATAGTGCACTATCCATGATGACGTGTCTTGCTGTATCACAGTGCACTATCCATGATGACGTGTCTTTCTGTATCATAGTGCACTATCCATGATGACGTGTCTTGGCTGTATCATAGTGCACTATCCATGATGACGTGTCTTGCTGCATCATAGTGCTCTATCCATGATGACGTGGTCTTTCTGTATCATAATGCACTATCCATGATGACGTGTCTTGCTGTATCATAGTGCTCTATCCATGATGACGTGTCTTACTGTATCATAGTGCACTATCCATGATGACGTGTTGTCTTACTGTATCACAGTGCACTATCCATGATGACGTGTCTTACTGTATCATAGTGCACTATCCATGATGACGTGTCTTGCTGTATCATAATGCACTATCCATGATGACGTGTCTTACTGTATCACAGTGCACTATCCATGATGACGTGTCTTGCTGTATCATAGTGCACTATCCATGATGACGTGTCTTGCTGTATCACAGTGCACTATCCATGATGACGTGTCTTACTGTATCATAGTGCACTTAACCATGATGACGTGTCTGGCTGTATCATAGTGCACTATCCATGATGACGTGTCTTGCTGTATCATAGTGCCTATCCATGATGACGTGTCTGGCTGTATCATAGTGCACTATCCATGATGACGTGTCTTGCTGTATCATAGTGCACTATCCATGATGACGTGTCTTTCTGTATCATAGTGCACTATCCATGATGACGTGTCTGGCTGTATCATAGTGCTCTATCCATGATGACGTGTCTGGCTGTATCATAGTGCACTATCCATGATGACGTGTCTTACTGTATCATAGTGCACTATCCATGATGACGTGTCTTTCTGTATCATAGTGCACTATCCATGATGACGTGTCTTTCTGTATCATAGTGCTCTATCCATGATGACGTGTCTGGCTGTATCATAGTGCACTATCCATGATGACGTGTCTGGCTGTATCGTAGTGCACTATCCATGATGACGTGTCTTACTGTATCATAGTGCACTATCCATGATGACGTGTCTTGCTGTATCATAGTGCACTATCCATGATGACGTGTCGTCTAAATGTATCATAGTGCACTATACATGATGACGTGTCTTTCTGTATCATAATGCACTATCCATGATGACGTGTCTTTCTGCATCATAGTGCACTATCCATGATGACGTGTCTTTCTGTATCATAGTGCACTATCCATGATGACGTGTCTTACTGTATCATAGTGCACTATCCATGATGACGTGTCTTGCTGTATCATAGTGCTCTATCCATGATGACGTGTCTTACTGTATCATAGTGCACTATCCATGATGACGTGTTGTCTTGCTTATCATAGTGCACTATCCATGATGACGTGTCTTGCTGTATCATAGTGCACTATCCATGATGACGTGTCTTGCTGTATCATAGTGCTCTATCCATGATGACGTGTCTTACTGTATCATAGTGCACTATCCATGATGACGTGTCTTACTGTATCATAGTGCCCTGTCTATGATGACATCATAGTGCACTATCCATGATGACGTGTCTTGCTGTATCAGCAGTGTGCCCTGTCCGTCACGGAGATGCTCTACCGCCACAAGGACATCCTGGAGACCATCTTCCGCATCTTCGACAAGGACAACTCGGGCTTCATCTCCATGCCGGAGTTCCAGGAGGCCTGCGGCATCCTGATCAAGCACGCCAAGATCGCCATCCCGTCCTCCCACATCAGCGACATCGCCCACAGCCTGGACCTCAACAAGGACGGCTTCATCGACTTCAACGAGTTCCTGGAGGCCTTCCGCATCGTGGACATGGGCGGCATGGAGGGCTGGAGTCCTCACGAAGACACGGAGGAGGAGGAAGAGGGGGAGGAAGGGGGCCTGGGCGCTATTGAGGAGGCCGAGGAGGAGGGGGTGCGGGTGGGGGAGGAGGTGCTGGAGATCGAGGATCTGGAGCTGAACGACAGCGGGGGCGGGGGTGGGGGTGGTGATGGAGGGGAGAAAGAGGGGGGTGACAGCAGTCAGAACCACAACGCTGTCCAGACCAAAGCGGTTTGAACGGTCTATTCAGGACATCGGGGGGTCTTCGTTTTGTCCAGTGGGTACGTTGGTTTATATTGACTGGGTGGCGTCGTTAGATTGTGAAGAGGGCGCTGACGACATCAGTCACAGCCTCAGACCTGGTCAGTATCCAAGCCGTCTGAGCCGAGTTCAGGATCTTGTATCTTTCTGTGTTGTCACATGAACACTCTTCTTTCCGGAAGAACAGAATTCCCAGGAGTTTCACCGGGATTGTCTGCAGCTTTTTGAAAACAGTAAGGTAACTTAACTTTTTTTTTCCTCCCATTTTTTTTTCTTGGCCGTTGTGCCAAAATTGTGTCAGCATGGTTTGTCATTTTCAGTAGATTCCTAGTTTGGGATGTTTTTTGAAAAGTCTGGTGAGGAACTGACCAACACGTCTTCGGTTTTGTGATGTGAACACTTTTTGGATGTGAGTGTGGATTTCATTTTGGGTGTGATTCTGTGGTTTTTTCAATGTTTTGATAGACACATTA
>CM065720.1:10265548-10278048 GCA_033310375.1 Conus canariensis
AAATGCATCGTCGATACCTGTGAATTCACACAACCTGCGTGCATGAAACATGTTCGTTTTGATTTTTATTTCGAACACCTCACCCCACCATCCAACAAACCTCTCCTCCCCCCCCCCCTTCCTCCTCCTCCTCCTCCTTCCTCTTCTTCTCTCCTGAATAGTTTACTATTTTTATAGTATTTTTCTGTTCTAATCATCAGCATGGGAATTTTTTTGTATAAAAGATAAAATGATGAACGCTTCGTTGAATGAACTGGTGTCGCGTGTGATTCCTCTGATGTCACACACACACACACACACACACACACACACACACACACACACACACACACACTTCCGCGCTGCGACTGAGTGAAGCTACGCAAGAGGTTCAGTGCAGTCAGTACTATATTCAAAGGAGAAGATTTTAAACGAAAATTTTTTTAAAGCCCTGTTTTATCATAAATGCGTTCCCATACTATTACGACAGCCAACAAAACGTAAATAAGTCCTTGACGAAGCTTCGAGGCCAGTATCGAGTATAATATGGACAAGCGCGTCTGTGTTGTAGAGAGACGGTAATAACAGGAAAACCTCAAGACCCCACGCGGACGACAAGGGGGGTCCTCGACCTACAGCCAGTAGAACGGTTTGTTTACAACGAGGTCTTCTCGTTGTTTACCGCCTGTGTCACGCGGCCAGTGTCAGTGGGAGGTCTTGGCAGTGCTGTTTCCTGTCCAGTGAGTCCACCACACGCGTGGGACATTGCCCGCTTCAAAGGTCGTAATGACTGTTTTCATCTTACCTTTGAGACAACGGTGCAAAATTACTATGTTCACGTGAAACCAGCAATAACACTGCCACTGGAAAGTGGTAGCCATGACGTGAAGACAAAGGAATTTTCACGGGAGGTCACTTCCACTGGTTTTGACGCTGGTAGGACCCCATACATCGAGTCAAAAGAAAGTAAGCAGTCGTTTATGACCCTAGTAAGCCGTGCCTCGTGAACACGAACAGAAAAGGTGTTCATTGTTTTTCGGGTTTTTTTTCCGTTTTTTTTTTTTTGTTTTTGTTTTTTTCCGCGTACGCTGTCTAATACTCCTGTGGACACTCTCTATATAGACAGGCAAGGATTAATCCCACCTGCCCACCAAAGGGAGTGGAGTTTTGTGTGTATAACCGTTTTGTTGGGGTTTTTGTTTGTTTGTTTTTTGTGTTTTTATCCCGCTATTAAGGCAGCCATACTCCAACTTCGGGGAAGTGCATGCTGTGTGTAACGTGTCATCCATACCAACGGCCAAACTGACCTTTTCTTCCGAAAGTTGGTGATGGGATTTTACGTGTGTGCAAGATGGTATGCGTGCGTTCACACACGGAACCTCGGTTTATAATCTCATTCGAAGGTGTCATCCATACCAACAGCCAAACTGACCTTTTCTTCCGAAAGTTGGTGATGGGATTTTACGTGTGTGCAAGATAGTATGCGTGCGTTCACACACGGAACCTCGGTTTATAATCTCATTCGAAGGACTGTATTGGAAATGGAGTCAGAACCAATGTTAACTCCGAGAAATAATTCCCCTGTACCGAAACGGCCAGGCGGAGATTCGAACCCGCAACCCCAGGATTACCAAGATTACGAGTCCGGCGCTCCACCACTGAGCTATTCCGGCCCCCAGTTCATTGTGGTCATTTTACCCAGCTTCCTGCATTCTACACCAGTTCATTGTGGTCATTTGACCCAGCTTCCTGCATTCTACACCTTTGCAAAGCAATTTTGCACAGGCCTACACTCCACTCGCTGACGTCAATGGTATTCGTACGAATACGTAAGAGTCATAATTACCTGTTTTCCTGAGTTACGACTACCTGTTTTCGTGAGTCCTGGTGACCGTTTTCGCGATTACAGCATTTCGCGGTCAAATCAGACCCAAAAGCAAGAAAACGAGTGATTCCACAGCAATGATACGAGTGATAACTGTAAAGAGAGTCATTTTTGACGGTTTCCATGGAGGATAAAAGGTGGTGATTTTGTGTGTGTGTGTGTTGGGGGCGGGGGTGTGGGGGGGGGGGGGAGCTTATAAGCCAGAAAGCTTCACACTAGCGTTCCAATGAAATCCGTACGGAAAGAGCTGTCGTGATTGGCATTCCCCTCGCCGACGCGATGGTCAAGGTCGACCCGTCCGCACAAACGAAAGGGCAGGTAGAATGGTCAAGTTATAGCGGATGAATATAGCAGAACAGTGACCTAGGCTGTATGAGGCCCTTGTTAACGACCAATCTGTCGCCCCTGCCCAATTTGTCGCCTGGCGACAGATTGGGCCTCAACACCAGGACCAATTTGTCACCCAGGCAACAGATTGGTCCTCAACACCAGGACCAATCTGTCGCCCATTCTAAGTTTTTGAGGGCGACAGATTGGGTCGCACTTCACTGTCCAATCTGTTGCCCCTTGGCCAGTTTGTCGCCAGCTTGCCTTGCTCTCAATAAATTGATGTTGGGCCACAGTTCCTCTCATTCCCACACTTTCTCTCACTTTAGGAGAAAGTGTGGGGGCTCACTTTCTCTCACTTAAGAAGAAAGTGTGGGATTGAGAGAAAGTGTGGTCCTTCCCCTTTCGTACTTTCTCCCATGTGAGAGAAAGTATGAGGGCGCCCCCACACTTTCTCCTATTGTGAGAGAAAGTATGGGAAGTGCCCTATATTTCTATTTATTTATTTATTTTCAATTTCGTTATTAGTTTCTTGTCTTTCCTTAACATCAAACTAAGAGCCAAATGATAATAAAATCTAATAAAAAGCGATGGAATGAGACAGGAGTTTATTGTTGTTTTTCTATTGAATGGTCACACTGAGAAATCTTCAGAGTGCATAATCAATCAGAAAAATCAAACATGCAAGTGTCAAGTAGTTAAATCAACTAGTTATCAAATCCAAATAATATAATTCACGCTGGAAAGTAGGCAAACACACAAAAAATGTTGCTTATGTTATTTTGGTAAGTTTATATGGACATGGTATTAAACATTGGTCATAAACGTTACCTGTCCAATATTCTCCCTATCGAATGGGGTGACCACGAAGTAGTTCAGTTTATTGTAAAATCCAAATGTTCACTACTTAGGCTGCGTATCTTCAAATGGTAATTTTATAATATTCACAACCTAGATAACTACTGATCAGTGCCAAAACCAGTGGTCAGCTTCATGAAAATTTCACGTTTTCACTATTTCACTGCATATTGGTGTGTTATAAACGCTTCTGTACTGTTTACAATATAGATGTCCGGTGGTCAACAAGATTGACCAGTGATCAGTTTCATGTAAATCTGATATTTTCCTGAGTTCACTCCAGATTGATATGTTTAATGCTTTCTCTTTTAATGTAGAAGACCAGTGGTCTGCAAGAAAGACTAGTGGTCAGTTTTATGTCAATTTCATATTTTCACTATCTCATTCTGTATTGATGTGTTATAGGGTGTATATGCTTCTTAAAACGTAGTATGACTAGTGGTTAGCAACAATGACCAGTGACCAGTTTGGAAAACGTAATTGCTTACTGTTTATTATATGAATGTTTCTGTGTTTCTTGCAATTTAGATGACCAGTGGTCAGTGACAATGACCAGTGATCAGTTTGATGCCAATTCCATATTTTATAAAAATAAAAAAAAAATGTTTGACAGACAGAGTGTTGTTGCAGTGGTCAGTGACAATGACCAGTGATCAGTTTGATGCCAATTCCATATTTTAAAAAAATGTTTGACAGACAGAATATTGTTGTGGTATTTGCGTTTCTCTGCTCCTTACAATGCAGATGACCGGTAATCAGCAAGAATGACCAGTTTTCATTGTGATGTAAATTCCATGTTTTCTCTATTTGATTGCATATTATTGTGTGATGAGCATTTTTTTTTCTACCTTTCATGACGTAGATGACCTGTGGTCACTTTGATGCAGTATCTGTCTATATATATTTTTTAATATGTACGTCTCCTCTTAATATGATGTAGGTCAAAATAGGTTGTATAGATTCTGTATCAAAGAGATCATGAACACCACTGAACTGACCATGTACAGTAAAACCAGTTAATTGAAAGAGCCTTTGAACCACCTATGGACTTTTAATTATCCAAATTTAAAATTATCCGCGTGTTGAGTTAATCTAAATTTTTGCCCAATCTAAAACAAACTCAAAATAAACCTAACAAATTGAAATTAACTGAGCAAGTCAAGGAGTAGTCCCAAGGAATTTCAATTAACTGGCTTGTTGCAGCATTGCATTACTAGGAACCGAAAGGACAGAGAGAGAGAGAGAGAGAGAGAGAGAGAGAGAGAGAGAGAGAGAGAGAGAGAGAGACAGACAGACAGACAGACAGACAGACAGACAGACAGAGACAGAGACAGAGAAAGCGTGGATGTGGGGTGGGTAGGGGGAAGGGTACTACGAAAACCCCTTTTAATATGTGACATTGTTTTAGGACTTGTTCAATGTTCCATTTCTACTTTTCTTGAACAGTGATCTTTTTTCATGTTTAAATGTATTTTCACATCATTTTTGTTATTGACGTGGGCCTGTATTCACATCTGGATAGCAGGGGGCCAATAGAATTTAACAGGATTTTTGGAAGAGCTTCTACGCTGGCATGGTGCCAATTCTCATGCTATCTCAATGTGAATACAGACTCTGAGTGTTTTTATATTGTTTTGATTTCTAGTTTTTTTTTCTAGACTAAGAAAACATGTGCGAGAGGTGCCTGCCAGAAGTGACTATCACGAAAGGAATTGGTACAATAAACCCTCACACCAAATTAAAAGAGAATTGGCCCCAATACCCTGGAGTTACAGGGGCCGCGATTCTTTATTACCCCGCCACAGGAGTAGAAACACTCCAACTTCAAAAGTAGTTCGCTGTGACGCTGTGTTTTTCTATCTGCTCAAATATTCACTCTTCAATCATGATGTCTTCCCTATAAGGTCTATCCCATCAAAATATGCAACACCCGGGCCCAATCTGTCGCCGGGCGACAGATTGGTCCTGGTGTTGAAGACCAATCTGTCACCTGGGCGACAGATTGGTCCTGGTTTGAAGACCGATCTGTCGCCGGGCGACAAATTGGGCAGGGGCGACAGATTGGTCGTTAACAGCCCTCCAGCTAAATTATATCCGAGTTGGAAACTTCTATGGAAGGTGGGAGGAGGAGGAGGGGGGGGGGAAGGTGGTGGGGGAGGGGTGAAGGAGGGGGGACTGGAGAAAGGGTGAGAAGGAGGAGATAAAGGAGGGAGGGGGGGGGGGGGTTGCTGTGTTAGATCAAAACGGGGTCGGGACCCCTTCATGTGTGGAGCCGGGGGCGCGTTCTTTCTTGTCTTTCCTATTTGAACCGAGCCGAGCCATGATGTTTACAGCCTGTAGCCGACCACGGGAGATTTCATCATGGCCGCAAGCAAGTGAAGAACGGGATCTGTATGCAGATTAGAATACCGAAAGTTAATCTCCAAACCAAGTCCAGCATTGTAACGCAAAGACTGATTTAAGACAATGTGTTTCTGTTTCACCAACCACTTTATGATCGGATCAAATGAAAAATAGTAGTATCTTATTGATTTTTCCTCTCTCTCTCTCTCTCTCTCTCTCTCTCTCTCTCTCTCTCTCTCTCTCTCTCTCTCTTTAAAATCACATAGAGTGGAACGCTTCGAAATTAAATTTTCTGTTTGAGGGCTTGCTAACTAGAAAACAGGACATCAGTAGGTAGTGTTTTTTGTTTGTTTGTTTGTTTGTTTTTTTAATGACGTCCTAGTGTTCGGCGGGAGGGAGGGGTGGGGATTGGGGTCGGGGAGGGGGGGGGGGAGGCTCATGAACCATGCAGTATATATCAGCGCATGTATGTTCCAGCTGGATAATGTTAAATGATCTAATAACAAAATTCAAAAATGCTTTTTTTTTTTTTTACTTTTTTTTTTTTAAAGGAAATGATCAGACTATTTTGGCTGAGAAACTGACAATCGTGATTTCGAAACGCTCTTGTGGTCGGAGGTTTACGGCTGGAAAAAAAAACCCTCTCTATTCACATAGCAGACCATGGTGGACCTGATTCAGTTCAGAGAAGGTGACAGCGGCGGAAGCAGATGGGTGGACTCCTCCGTCTTCTCTCATGCTGTGTCCGAGCCACGGTGGATCTCTAAGAGATCACAGCCCCTTCAGTCAGGAGGTTGTAAGATACCTTTTGCAAAAACTCACGGATGAAACGAACATGACCGCAAACGGAATGGAAGTATGAACAGGTCTAGTGCAAACTGAATGGAAGTATGAACAGGTCTAGTGCAAACATGACCGCGAACGGAATGGAAGTATGAACAGGTCTAGTGCAAACTGAATGGAAGTAAAAACAGGTCCAGTGCAAACATGACCGCGAACGGAATGGAAGTATGAACAGGTCCAGTGCAAACATGACCGCGAACGGAATGGAAGCATGAGCAGGTCCAGTGCAAACTAATGGAAGTATGAACAGGTCTAGTGCAAACATGACCGCAAACTGAATGGAAGTATGAACCAAAAAATTGCAAACATTTGAGAGCAGTTTATCCTTTCAAACCATCTATCTTTAACAAAGTTATGTTCTAGAAGCCTTCTTTTCTTTTTTTTTCTTTTTTTTTTAAAAGGAAACATAAGTGTGTTTGACTGCCGTTTCTATTTGTTCGGTGTTGGATATTTGCTCCTGTTTTAATGTACAATAACCAGAGTGCGATTTTACGAATGTGTCGTGTGCTGCAGAGGTTGTTTCTTGGTTACAAAAGAATTCTGGCTTTCAACAGTTATGAACGTCTCAGTACATAGGAGGATCGGGTGACTGATATGAATCAGTCTAGCAATAAACGGCTATTCAACCGAACGATTCTTACGCGTAACTTATGCCAAATAACGATCTTCTTGTCAGAAACAGTTACTTGAGCTTTCCATGTCTTCTCAGTGTAAATATTTCTTTATTGTCTAGACTTATGAAATAAGTTACACCCAAATTTATTCGTGTCACTTTTTTTTTCTCGGATGCCAAAAATGGCCAAAAAATATGTTCCAGCTCGGAACGATTAACACGCACCAAGCTGGTCAGTCTGACCATTGGTCAATCCGATCAGTATACATCGTAGCGTGATGCTGCACTAGTTTTATCATTGTCATTGTTGTCTTCACGCATCGTATTATGAGCTTGACCAGTTTCATCATAACTGTTGTCGATTTCGCGATTGATTGATTGATTGATCTGCACTATTGATTTGCTTCGTGGCGATTTGAAGGGTGCTTTGTGTGTGTGTGTGTGTGTGTGTGTGTGTGTGTGTGTGTGGTGTGGTGTGTGTGTGTGTGTGTGTGTGTGTGTGTGTGTGTGTGTGTGTGTGTGTGTGTTGATAGCACGCAGTATCCGTGTTCCCATTGTACCATCCTCTGTCCACTTTCTTCAAGGTTTTGGAGAGGGTTGTTTTTGTCCAACAGTTGCTTGCAGTCCGTATGCCCGTCTTCCCATAACTTGAAGTGTTTTACATACATCTTTCCATTGCTTACTACCCCCCACTCCCTCCATTCTTCCGCAGAAAGATACAGCTTTGAAAATGCTGTACAAATAGACCTCCTGTTTTTGTGTTGTTGTTGTTGTTGTTGTATTTGTGTGTGTGTGTGTGTGTGTGTGTGTGTGTGTGTGTGTGTGTGTGTGTGTGTGTGTGTGTGTGTGAATTCTCATTTTACGGAATTTTGTACGAAAAGCACGAATTTTAAGCCACTGTCGAAGGAATTCAAGTTGCTAGATGTCTGTATGTATCCTCATGTTGTGAAACTTACCAGGCCGATGTTAACAAAGTGTAAGCGCATCCTCTCTCTCTCTCTCTCTCTCTCTCTCCTCTCTCTCTCTCTCTCTCTCTCTCTCTGCCTTTTTTCATATTGATTTCTTCACAAAGCACGTATACACGTTCAAATGTTTTCTGTTGTGCTTGTTTGTTCTACAGTAGGTGGTTAAATTCAGTTTGAAAGAAAAAAACAATTATTAATTCGCATGAACACAACAAATCCGCTGTTAAAACAGTTACTCACAAAACATCTTTTCAACCACAAAAAATATGCATTTGATGTAGCATTTATCAACATACCATATGAAACACACGCACACACACACACACACACACACACACACACACACACACACACACACACACTCTCTCTCTCTCTCTCTCTCTCTCTCTCTCTCTCTCTCTCTCTCTCTCTCTCTCCAACTCAAACACAACATAACACAACACAACATCACATCACACTACAATACACCACATCACATCACACCACACCACACTACACTACAATACGATGCAACACACCATGCCATAGTACATGCGCGCGCGCACACACACCAACACACACACACACACACACACACACACACACACACACACACACACACACACACACACACACATGCTCACTCACTCGCTCATACGCACACGCACATACACAAAGACACCATGCTTGTGATAATTAAGATTGACCAATCCAGACAACGTAACTTTTGAAGGCAAACTTATGAATATTGACGATCGGGGGTGGAGCTGGGGAGGAGGAAGAGGATACATTTGGTTTCTATCAATACTGAAGGTAACAAATGTTACCCTTTCATCACTCTGTATCAGTTAAGACTCTGTGAGACTTCTTTCATGTTAAAAATATTTCAATTGATTGTTATCAAATGGTGATCTAAAAGTATTGTATAAATTGATAGTGGAAAATGTTGCTCATAAAGATATAAATGAATCGTTCATAAATAAACAGTGCAGCAATTCCAACATTTATTTCCATTTTCAGTCAAAATCTAGGTCATTTTTTTTTTTTAGCAACTGACTTCCAGACAGAGCAAATCGTTTCGCTTTCAAAGAAAAAAAAAAAAAAAAAACGGGTCTCAACAGAATGAACACTCTGTGATATTGACCAACTCTATTTTGCTCAATGTGAGGTACGTGTGATACGTGTAAAACAGTAGTTTAGTCCTGCCCCTGTAAAACTCGTAGGTTTTTTTTTTTGTTTGTTTTGTTTTGTTTTGTTTTTTTTTCAGTGCGTGTCAGTGTACGTGCAGAATGAGTGTCACTGTTATTGTTTGGTTGTTAATGCAGCTGCTACTGTTTCACCGCTTAGATGGCACCTCCCAGTCTCTTGTCTGTTGTACTACATAGTATTTTAACTTCTTTTTTCTCTGGTCACGTATTTAAGAAGCCAGCTCTTTTTGCTGTCATCTGCCTGCTAGGTATAGTGAGGTCGTGTATAGTGTAAGTGGCGTGGACACTGGTTGTTTATTCTCGCTGTGTCTGTTTGGCCATGAAACTTCTTCGGCTTTTTTTGTTTGTTTGTTTATTTTTGCTTTTTTTTATTTTGAAACTCGCAGTGTGGCGATGACAAATGAAACGGGAGTGTCTAGCGCTCCTCGCAGGTCTTAGTATCATCAACCTTCTTAATAAATACCAATAGTTCTGCTAAAAATTAATGTTACGTGTTGGATATAAAGGTGTAAATACTGTCCTTGTTGTTTGTTTGTTCCTTTACGGGCAGGGACTGTTTTTCATCCATTTTGGAACAGTCCTGAAGAGGCTGTGAGTAAGATGTCTGGGGTATGATCATGGAACCGTGCGTTAAATTTCTTTTTTGTTTGTTTGTTTGTTTATTTTGTTTTGTTTTTCTCCCTCCTCCTCCTCCTCCTCCTCCTCCTCCTCCTCCTCCTTCCTTCTTCTTCTTCTTCTTCTCTTCTTCTTCTTCTTCTTCTTCTTCTTCTTCTTCTCCTTCTCCTTCTTATTCTTCTTCTTTCTTTCTTTCTTTTCTGTGGACGTATGCGATGTGACAGATCTACCTTTTGATGATCGCGTTTGAATATTTATTATCACGGAATGTGTACCCTTTGTGATGTTATGAAATTTATCACAAGACCCCCCACCCCCCATCCCACCTACACTTGGTGACGTCATGAAAATGATGATGACAGACTGTGCATCCTTAGTGACATAATAAACAATTATCACCATTTGTGTACTCTTTGTGACGGGAATGAAATGATCCGATGTGTCACATTCAAATGACTGATGCTTGCTGTCTTTGTACGAAGTGTTTCCTACAGTTTTATATGTTAATTCCGTTCTTTTACTGTGTCGGTGACGGTGGGAGGGGCGTGTATGTGTGACGCATCTGGCACTTCCCGAGTTGTCACCCTTATGTTTGGATGGCATAGCAGCTTGCCATGGCGTAACAGCCCCGATGCGGCCTTCGTGGTCGGCTGGGCTATAAACAACGTGATGTGAGTTGACTTCACTACGGCAATTTTTCCAACACTGTTGCACATTTACATTCGCCATTGAAATTTTGTTTTCTTTTCATATACTGTGATTTTACTTTTAAATTCATGTCTTCTACAATGGCAGTGTGTTTATGATATTTAGGTAGCACTTTCGAAACAGTGGTTTTCATGTAGTTACTACTATCGTAATGTTATGATGGCCATGATACTATCGTTGTTCCGTGCGATTATTCTTTTGACCTATCATATCAGCTTGGTCGTTTGATGTGATGATTAGTACAATGTCAACACCATTATAGGTTCGACAGATGTGACGGTTATGACAAGGTCAACGCCACTGTCGGTTCCACTTCTTTTTTTTTTTTTTTTAGGATAACACCTTTTTTTTTTCTATCATTGTTTAAGAGGGGTGTCGAGTGGGTGGCTGTAGAGCGGATTTTTTTTTTTTGTTGTTGTTGTTTTTGTTTTTGTTTTTTGGTTAATGTTTCTGGCCCTCCACTTCCACAGTCGCTTTCGCGTGGGTTGTGTAGCCTACAGGGCAGTCATAGAGACGCGTTCTTTCACGCTGTGTGCACACATTCCAGTTCGCCCTGTTCTTAGCCACGCCCGGTGGGTGTTCAGCTGGTGCCTCTCCTTCATTCAACATATTATGGCGTTTCTCCTCAACCGCCAACACCCCCCCCCCCCCCCACACACACACACACACACCATCTTCAGTCCCACCACCACCTCCACTCTCCCCGTCCCAAATCATGTAGTTTTCTCCACCCACCAGTTTTTGTTGTTGTTGTTGTTGTTTTTCGTTTGTTGGTTTCTTAGTTTGTTTGCCTAACCATTCTTCTTCTTCTTCTTCTTCTTCTTCTTTCTTCTTCTTCTTCTTCTTCTTCTTCTTCTTCTTCTTCTTCTCTCTCCTCGTCCTCGTTCTCGTCCTCTCTCCTCGTCCTTCTTTTCTTCTTCTTCTTCTTCTTCTTCTTCTTCTTCTTCTTCTTCTTCTTCTCCTTCTTCTTCATCGTCGTCGTCGTCGTCGTCGTCGTCGTAGTCGTCGTCGTCGTCATCGTTCTCAGGGTTTATTCTTCCTCGTCATCTTCTTTGTCCTCTTCAACTTCGTCATCTTCTTCTTCGTCTTCGTCTTCAACGTGTTTTCATGTTCTTCTCCTCCTCCTCCTCCTCCTCCTCCTCCCCTCCTTCCTCCTCCTCCTCCTCCTCCTCTTCTTGTTTTTTTTTCCGTTAGAAATATCGTTAGAAGAATAATACCATGATAATATCGATTATACAACCATAATCATGTCTTTGTTTGTACCATCAAAATGCAGAATTAAATACTGATGATATACGATGATAGTATTAATGACATAACCATAATCATGTCGTTATTTGTACCATCAAAATGCAGAATCTTTACGCAGATTTTTCTCTTTCCAAATGATTAGTGGTGACATCAGTCCTAACTAGACCATCAGCAGAACACAGCTTAGTAATTAGTGAGGTAATCACAAACTGTCAACAGGTACGAGCAATGTGTTTCCACCCACTCCATGCTATCCCACCCACACAACACGCCATCCCACCCATCCCAAGCCATTTCACCCGTACAACATGCCAATTTCATCCACTTGGACTTACTTCTTACTTATGCCTCTTAATTCCTTGAGGAACACAGGCCGCGACGACACTCCTCCAACGCACGCGATTCTGGCAGGTCCTCCTTAGCTCGGCCCACGTCATTCCAGCGGCCTTCACCTCAGCGTCGACACTCCTGCGTCAAGTCTGTTTTGGTCGACCGCTTTTCTTGTGGATTCCAATCCAGACCTGCCTGGTTACGTTGGATGCAGGCTTCCGTAGCATGTGGCCGATCCATCCCCATTTCCGTTTCTCCGTTTCCGTTTCTGTTTTCTTATCTCAGAATTTCATCCACAGAACATGCCAGTTTCACCCACCACATGCCAATTTCACCCACACAACATGCCAATTTCAACCACACAATGCCAATTTCAACCTCACAACATGCCAGTTTCACCTACACAACATGCCACAACGTCACAGCATGCCAATTTCACCCACACAGCATGCCAATTTCACCAACACAGCATGCCAATTTCACCAACACAGCATGCCAATTTTACCCACACAACATGCCAACTTTACCCACACAACATGCCAATTTTACCCACACAACATGCCAATTTCACCCACACAACATGCCAATATTACCCA
>CM065720.1:10283048-10348048 GCA_033310375.1 Conus canariensis
ATTGGTGGAATGGTGACAACCACAGGATTGGTGGGATGGAAAGGATGGTCACAATCACAGGATTGGTGGAATGGTGACAACCACAGGATTGGTGGGATGGATGGGATGGTCACAGTCACAGGACTGGTGGGATGGATGGGATGGTCACAACCACAGGATTGGTGGGATGGTCACAATCACAGGATTGGTGGGATGGATGGGATGGTCACAGTCACAGGATTGGTGGGATGGATGGGATGGTCACAATCACAGGATTGGTGGGATGGATGGGATGGTCACAATCACAGGATTGGTGGGATGGATAGGATGGTCAGTCACAGGATTGGTGGGATGGATGGGATGGTCACAATCACAGGATTGGTGGGATGGTCACAGTCACAGGACTGGTGGGATGGATGGGATGGTCACAACCACAGGATTGGTGGGATGGTCACAGTCACAGGATTGGTGGGATGGATGGGATGGTCACAGTCACAGGATTGGTGGGATGGATGGGATGGTCACAGTCACAGGATTGGTGGGATGGATGGGATGGTCACAGTCACAGGATTGGTGGGATGGATGGGATGGTCACAGTCACAGGATTGGTGGGATGGATGGGATGGTCACAGTCACAGGATTGGTGGGATGGTCACAGTCACAGGATTGATGGGATGGTCACAACCACAGGATTGGTGGGATGGTCACAATCACAGGATTGGTGGGATGGATGGGATGGTCACAGTCACAGGATTGGTGGGATGGATGGGATGGTCACAATCACAGGATTGGTGGGATGGATGGGATGGTCACAGTCACAGGATTGGTGGGATGGATGGGATGGTCACAATCCAAATTTCAGGATTGGCGGAATGGATAGGATGGTGACCATCCAAATTTCGGGATCAATGGGATGGTCCCAGCTTAGTTTCAGGATTGAGAAGTCTCTCCCAATGGCACCCTTGCACATAACTATGATGATTGATACACTCAACATTAAATATCCATAAGTTGCTCCCCTACTGGACCAGATCTCCCATCAAAACAATTCGCTTGATGATTTGATTTTGAGAGACAGAGGGATGGCGTTTTAACGTTTCTTTAACCTGTGACCGTGAAGCAGTCACCCCTAGATTCCAGAGCCCAGGCCTGAAAACCCCCCATGCCTAACTCGCGGAGAGAGATCCTGCATATCGGGATCATAATAATGGAGACGGGGGTGGGGAGCGAATATGGGTGAGTGGGCCGGCATCACATGCAATGTTCGTCTAAATTACCGGAGAGAGAGAGAGAGAGAGAGAGAGAGAGTTGGGTGGGTGTGGCGAAATCTATGCAAACGAATGCAATACCACTTTTGTTTCTTTCTTTCTATTTTTTTAAATGATGTGAAATCGGAGGAAGCTTTGAGCTGTACTCTCCTACGCACGGTTCTATTTTCACTCTCGGTCTCTGCATCCACAGCCTTGAAGGAAAAATATTCAAATTCCTCAGAAATCTCCTGCATGCAGTCCGCAAGTCGACAGCAATGACTGTTTCATTGACCTACTTTATGAACACGAAAACAATACCCAGGACGTTATGAACCGATCGTATAAATGAATGTGGCTGCAAGCGCAGCACTCAGCGGCGAAAAGTGATCGAACAGATCTAGGGTCGCGACCCCGATGATAGACCACATGTTGCACACTGTGTCAAGGACGTTACTATTTTCATTTCATACCTACCATTGGTTAAATCAATGTCGTCACGGACTAAGATGGCGGAAAATCCTGTGGGTTGAGACTTCTGCACCACATTGTTGGAAGTACATGTGTGAAATAGCTTATTCTTATCGGCAGATTTTGTTTTACATTATTCAGACAATGCTGTTGCGAAAGGAGATCCGTTCCACAGGTTATCTGCCATGAATTACGGCAAAAGAATCGCCCTTTTTCGGCCGCCGTCGACTAGAAGCATCGAAAGGTGAGTGGCCAGTGACTGAGAGAGTGTGTCCGAGTTGATAATTCTCTTCTTGTATGGATGATGGTCGTGGATTATTCCTATTTGAGAAAATATGGACACCACAGACAAGGAGATGGGAGTACAGTGATGAGCCGTTAACCTGGCAGCTACATCAATCATAAATATTCCATGACAACAGAATAAAACATGCGGCGAGTGGCGCCGTCTTGTCAGTTGGGAAGTCGAAGCAATACTCGCTTGCACAGTGAGTGTCGCTCAGCGTTGATCACTCAATGGTCACAATGTTGTAAACACTTAAAAGTGCACACGTTAAGCTCTCCCCACAGATGATGAAATTGATCAGGATCAGGATTTGGGGCGGTGACTTGTATCAAACAACTTGGCCTATTTAGGCATTTTACACCCCATATATGTTTTTACTAGCTCAGTGTAATTTATCCATCAAATTCATATTTCATTTTAGTTATTAATTCATCATTTCATGTTTTTTTTTTTTTATTCTGCCTGTTTTTTAATATTAAAAAACGGATGAAGGAATTGTCATTTTCTTTTGCATGATTTTCATTGGCACAGGATAATATCACACAGAAAACAAAAAAATAAAAAAGCAACTTTACATTTAACAACAGTTGGTTGCTTTTTGTGCCCACCTTTTACTAGTTTTAGCACTTTATATATATATATATATATATATATATATATTATATAGATCAATGTGGTTAAAACGCCTAAAACGATTTTATAAGTGCTCAACCCCTTGGGGAGCAACATTTGTTAAGATAAAGTTTTAAAACGAAATCTACAAATTTGTTTCAAGCGTTGAGCGCTATCGTCAGGATGATTTTGGGTTGCCCACCGCCGGTGTTATATAGCCCTCTAAACAACAAATGCCTCTACAAAAATATTGTACACCAAGCCACTGTGACATCAGAAAAGGATGAAGATACAGACATAGGGATTACTGAAAACCACTTCAAAACCAGATATGCAAACCACAAACAGTCATTTAATAAAGAAAAATACAAAAACCAAACAGAACTGAGTAAATACATCTGGAAACTTAAAGACGCAAAAACAAACTACAATATATCCTGGAAAATAATAAAAAGGGCATCACCATACAGCAATATTTCAAAAAGATGCAACTTATGCTGAACTGAAAAATGGCTAATACTATGCAAACCACACCTAGCAACTCTAAACACTAAAACAGAAATAGTAAACAACTGCAGGCATAAATGGAAATCGTTGTTAGTGAACACACCCAGAACAACAACCTGAATATCTCAAAATACACGTGCAGCCAACCAGCACGTGAAAACATCCGCAACCGGGGCCCACACGCTATATAACACCGGCGGTGGGCAACCCAAAATCATCCTGACGATAGCGCTCAACGCTTGAAACAAATTTGTAGATTTCGTTTTAAAACTTTATCTTAACAAATATATATATATATATATATATATATATATATATATATATATATACCATCTTCATGTATTGATCAGTATATATATATATATATATATATATGTGTGTGTGTGTGTGCATATGTTAGACATTGTCTATACACAGCTTTGCAAAGAACCATCCAAGCCATGGAAAGGAAATATCATTTCAAGACATAAAATATCACTGATCGTATTACACACAGCAAAACCATCAAGCAGCAAAGCAGATGATAGGAAGATCTGCTGACGTCAGTGAGAAAAGAAAACTACACTGGTGTGACCTAACAAGATCCAGTGGCCTTGCTGAAACAATCCACTAGGAAACCTATGGGGTGAAGGAAACAGAGGGGATGAAGAAAGGAACAATTACAGACTGACAACTTTGCAGAATGGACAAGGAAACCATTCACAGAGCCACACTAACTCTCTTAGTTTTTGAGATTTTTGCATTCTGCATGACGGAGGTTCTTTTTTTCATAACATTCTGCACATTATTTCTAAAATAATAATATTTTTGTGATGAATGTGTCTATTTCGTTTTTTTTAGGCAATATATTGCTTCAGATAACAAAAAATGTTGTATTAAATACCATAATTCCGGGAAGAAAAACCGTCAATCACCAGTGATCAAAATTCAATGGAAAAAACTGAAGAGAGTTAAGGTAACTGAGCCCATTGCACGCCAGCAGCAGAGCCAGAGGAACAAGGTGAACATTTCTTCAGTGTGGTAATGCCAGGGCTCAAAATACCCACATGTCTGATTGTCAGTGACAATAAAAAATCTCCTGAGGGAAAAGTGGAAATTCTTTCTCCACATCTCCGTCAGCGAAGCTTTTGTGTCCTTGAAAGGATGGCCAAGAATTAAGCTTGAGTGCAGACCGATCACTCGTTCCTCTTTCCTGTTTCTTTTTCACATCTTCACTATCCCTTTCCCTTCCCATGGTTTTTCTCATAATGGGATCCTAGCAGAGTGTTGTCTCGCTGCTCAAGGCAAGGTGCTGGTGTTCTAAACTGAAAACGTATCATCAGCATGCAGATATCGTTCTTGTTGAAATGACTAGACTACTCCAGGTATCTTTGTTTTTGACTATATGAAATGGATTTATTTTAGAATGAACATGTGGTGAAGAGGGAAAGAGAAAGAGAGCATGACAGTGATGTTATAATTTTGATTCAGTCCAGGACAATGGAAATAGTGAAAACATGACTCTCTAATTACGTTTTGATTGCTTAAATTACACACTTTTGAACACAAAAGGGAATTTTTTTTTTTTTAAATTTATTCTCAGGTGAATGTATACATTGTTTTATACCTTATTCCTCTCTGTTTTGTTAACCGTCTTTGTGCGAAAGGAAAGCAAGTAGAAATTGGGGAGGACAAGCAAAATCTGTTTTTTTTTAATCTGCTTGTCTCCAAGACAGTGAAAACTTAACTTAGAATTTCTAGCCCTGAATGCATCCCGGTGACTGCTAAGTTCAGGGAGAAGAAGAAGAGGGTTATTTACAACCTTTATGATCGACAGGATGTATTTTAGTCCATATTTCAGTGAACATGAAAGTCATGTAGCCTACATCTCTCTGTTATTCTCAGTCTCTCTGTCTGCCACGTCTTTTCATCCTCTTTCCCACCCACCCCCACTCCCGTCCCCTCCTTACCTCTCCCTGCCCTTTCTTTGTCTCTCTCACAGTATATATCTCTCAAAGTTTTTTCTTTCCTGATTTTTTTTTCATCTCCGTTGCTCTGTGTACCTAAGATTTTCTGCCTTCAATGTCAGTCACTTATGACTGTTGTCTGAGGTAATGTTGCTTATAGCCCAGCCAACCGCAAAGGGCCATATCAGGGTGTGGTCTGATTTATGTGTAAGTTTATAGACTATTGCCTCATTTTTGTGAAAAGGGGAAAAAAATGTTAATTGACAAAATATCTTCTGAGTTGCTTCATTCATTCGTTGTTCATTCTTTTATTTATTGTTTTTGTTTTGTTTTGTTTTTTAATTAATGGAAATGATTTTGTTAAAGATGTGCTCATTCTGTTTCAGTGAAAGTGTTTCTCAGTATTGATGACTTAGACGATGGAGACGAGAAAGACAATGTCAAAAGGTAAGGAACTCTTTCACTTTCAGCGACTCATTCTCAGACCAGCTCACCGGATAAGTTATGCACTAGCAGCCAGTCAGCTCTGATTTAATTTTCTATAATGGCAGGTTTTTGTTGTTGTTGTTTTAATTGGAACATGTATGCATACTACTTGCCACTCTTTTACAGATCAGCAATGTGACTGTAGTTGTGTACGAACTTCATGGTAAAGTGAAAATGTCTTAAATGTGTGTACATATGTGGGTGTGTACTGTGTGTGTGTGTGTATGTATTTGTGTATGTGTGTGGTGTGTGAGGGATGATGAGATGTACATGAGCAGCTAGGCAGGCTAGCTCACAGAAAAAAAAACTTGCAGCCAAATCGAAACCCTTCTACTCTCTAGCCAAAGCTTGATTTAAATACATTTTAGTTGAGCAGAATATATACACATACAGTCATGCACACACGCACACTTCTAGGCATGCACATACGCACATGTGCTTACACACACACACACACACACACACACACACACACACACACACACACACACACACACACAGAGGTTTGTAAATAGGTGATTCTGTTGATGGTCACACTGTAGATTTGAAGACCTTTTTTGTCCTGATTGGGGTAAAACAGTTTTTAAAAAGAATTCTTAATCAGATCAACTGGGTTGTGTGACCTAGATTAGATCTGATACTAGCTAGCATGACCATGGACTTGGGCACAATCACAGAAGTTTATACCTCGAGAGACATGTATGCACCAATGCACACGACTTTCATCAGACACCTTTTTTTTGTAGACTGTCATTTTTTTTTTTTAGCTGATTCATTGCATGGGCACTCATTTTTGTTGCTGAGCTTCATTCTGCTGCTAAAAATTCTCCAGATATCTGCAAAAATCGGCTGTCTGCAGAAGATCTGTGTACAAGTGACAGTATACTGCAGAACTACCAAATTAACACACACACACACACACACACACACACACACACACACACACACACAACACACACACATGTGCTCGCAAGCATGCTCATGCACACACACACCTGCTTCCATGGCTATATGGGCGCACACACTGACACATACACACACAGACACGCATAGAAACAGATACACACACACATTGTTCTTGGGTTTGTTTGTTTGTTTGGGTTTTGTTTTTGGGGGGGGGGGGGGGGGGGGGGGGGGGGAGGGTGGCAGAAAAAGAAAAGCCAGGCAGAATGACTCACCTTGCCTGCCTTAACACTTGGAAAGGAGGTGACAACTCAGTAATGAACTCACACAGGGCGCTGTCTTTGTAGTGAGGCCAAAGGTCGAAGTATTTGGTATGAGAGAGGAAGGGATTGGGGGGGGGGGGGGGGGGGGGGGGGGGGGGGGCTGTGTGGTGCAGAGGAGGACTAAGAAAAAAAAGACAGTTGCCATTAGGATAAATCAAGCAAAAATGTTAGACTGACTGATTTTCTAGGAATCGTTTGTGATTGGTCTGAATTTCCTGATGACCCTCCATGGATTTTCCTCACCCCTGTGAACTGGCTTCATATGGCAGGCATCACCTGCTCTTTGAAGTTCATTTTTTGGCAAACTTTGTTCTAAGATTCTACCCTTTCAAAGGCCATTTACTGATGGTTCCAAATCTGAAGAAGGGGTTGCTTCTGCAGTCAATTGCACGACAGCTGCCGCGGCCTGTCAGAGATTTTTTAAACACATTCCCAAAGACAGCACCATCAATATTGCTAAGCTCACAGTGTTGGTCCTGGCTCTTCAAATGGTCTAAAGCAAATTGTAAAGACTGCTCATTCTCTCCGACTCCCTTTCTGCTTTAAAGGCCATTGCTGGATGTAACCTCATGCACCCTCAAATGCTGAATTTGTTTGAATTATACACCTGCCTGAAATTTGATGTTAGAAGTTATAGAACATAGTCTTTGCTAGGGTTCCCTGTCATGTCAGCTTTCAAGGCAATGAACAAGTCTACTAACTTGCCAAGAATGCCACAAGAAAGAGTTGAGGCAGATTTTCTATCTCTCGGACTGATCTGAAACCTGAAGCTCAAACTTGGTGTCAAGAGATCTCTGGCAAGAGGAATAGAATTTGCAGGCGGATAACAAATTCTTCCACATCCATCCAAAACCTGAAAGGAGTGTTACCCTGCAGCTCTGGTGGCTATACAAAAGAAACAGTCTTGTGCCGCTCGCACAGTTCACTCCTTTCATGCCCACTCCTATCTTTTAAAAGGTGAAGAGGCACCATGGTGCATTCCATGTGATATACCACTCACTATGATTATATGTTGTTGTTTTTTTACGTAACATAAAACATTTCCAGCAGACTCCATGAAAATCTTGTTCAGAGATGTCCCACCTCTGAAAGAGGTCATCATTGTTCATATGGTCTAAGATTTTACAGAGGAAAGTTTTAACGATGACATGTTTTAAAAAAATCTGTTTCAATGAATTGTGTGTGTGAGTGTGTGTGTGTGTGTGTGTGTGTGTGTGTGTGTGTGTGTGTGTTTTAATGGATGTTGAGGGTTGACTTCAGTTCAACGGGGTGACCGTCCTGATATGGCCCTTGGCAGACGGTTGCATTAAAAGCAACATGAATTTGAAACTAATATCATTTGGTTGCCATGCTTGTACTTCCATTACCTTTGCCTTTAATGCCTTCAGGGACGCAGTACTTGCATAAAATGTGTTCTAGACAAAAAATGCATTCCATCAAAAACACAAAAGAAAGCACTTCCTTTGTTCCAGTAAGTTGATTGCCGCAGTGCTCTCATTCACATGGGAACTTCGATTCATTTGATGGGGTTGCAGATTAGAATACTAACTAAATGTGTACTCAGTCGATCACAGAACTAGCGAGTTTGCGCATTTCCAGTCCTTCTACCATCACACAGCTGAGTGACTACCAAGTACCATGCCCATGGCTTTTGTGCAGTGCGCTGAGAAAGCAAGAAAGTGTGTATTCTGTGACGCACATGAGTTTTCCACTGCCAAAGAAGCCGTCTCAGAATGTGTTCTTTGGGTGGAGAATCTGATGCATATGTTCTCTGTGTGTGTGTGTGTGTGTGTGTGTGTGTGTGTGTGTGTGTGTGTGTGTGTGAACACCTGTGTTAACACAGTCCTTCGAATGAGACTATAAACCGAGGTTCCGTGTGTGAACGCACGCACAATTTGTGACAATATCTTGCACACACGTAAAATCCCATCACCAACTTTCGGAAGAGTAGGCCACTTTGGCCGTTGGTATGGATGACACGTAACACATAGCATGCACCCTGCGTGAGAAATGGAAAGAATGAAGGAAGTAAGGAAATTGAGTGAATGACATTAAACGATATTGACTGGATGACACGGGAAACGACTGAATGAAGCGCCAGCTGGCAGCTCTTCAGTCGGCACTACCCAGGTAGGCAGCCCGTTGTGTAAACGAGTGTTGATTGTAAAGCGCTTAGAGCTTGGTGTCTAGCCGAGAATAGGCGCTATATAAGTATTCATTGTTGTTGTTGTTGTTGTTGTTAATCCATGAAACGCTGCAAATGGCCATCATTTGAATTGCTGTCCTGGAAGGAAGGGGATGGGGGCGGGGACGTTTTTTTTTTTTTTTCAATGATCTGTGAGGATGAAGATAATAAATATTGATGTTGCTATGGAGATCAGGCCATTTTGGTTTTGGGTTACATGTCATGGCTGTGCTCTTGGTTTACTTTCATTTTATCTGACATCAGCCTGGTTGTGAAATCTCCATGCAGGTGGTGTACATGACAGAAATATAAGTTTTATTGAAGATGCTCTGTGATCGATCTCTCACGTTTTTGTGTGTGTGTGTTTTGTTTTGTTTTTGCTTTTTTTTTCTTTTTTTTTTAAGTGCGGTTCGTTTTGGCTTTTGTTTTGGGTGTTGTTGTTGGTTTTTTGTGTGTTTTTTTGCTATGCTTCCATTTTACTCCACAGCTGTATGAAATCTGGAGAATGAAGCCAGCAGAAAACAGTAATGCAGGCAAAAATGCATTAGCTTCAACATACACTGACAAAGATGCACTTGTACACAGCACACTAATGCAATTACCTCTCTCTCTCTCTCTCTCTCTCTCTCTCTCTCTCTCTCTCTCTCTCTCTCTCTCTCACACACACAACACACACACACACACATGAAACATTGTGTGTTTTTATTCATAGTTAAAAAAATCTTTTTTTGTTTTTTTGATATATGGTATAATCATTTGATCAGACATGACAAATTAGTAGGTCTTGATAAATCTCTTGTGAATCACTTAAAATCTTTTAAATTAACCAGTTATTAACCAGAGATTCGCATAGCTTATCATTAGCGACTGGTGCTCAGTACTAACGCTGAAGCAGGGACAGTAGGTGTTGTTTGATTACCATCACAGTTTGCCCATTTATAGGTGGGATTTTTCAGTCCTGACCAGCTCCTGTCAGAGTTGAGTTGGCTATAGATTCAAAAGACTGGAACCACACAGTCGTTTCTTCCAGCCCTATTTGATCAGAGACATGACTAAGAGTCGGTTTGTGAGCTCCAGGCAGATAGCACTGTTTTGAGGGGTTTTTTGTTGTTGTTGTTGTTTTTTGTTTTTTGTTTATTCAACTTCAGAAGAACACAAATTTCCAAAGCTGTATGCTCAAAACTACTGAATTATACCTACATGCTATATCAGTAATCATATTAACTGGTAACTGCCAGTAAGGTATTGTTTGCAGTTTAAGTAAGTTTGCCGAAATGTTTTTGGAGCTGTCAGTCCCAGGGACTGACTTGTTTTGCTGGGACCAGCATTGAAATAAGAACAGAGATAGCCTCAGAATTAAAACATCTTTTCATTAAAAGTTCAAGTGGCATAGTCAAATCAAATTTCAGTTCCATCGATTTGTGCGTAGTGGTATTTTAAATCAGCATGTTATGTCACAGTAAACTTATAAGTCATACTCTCGGTTCCAACACTGGATGAAAGATGCCCACTCTTCAGTCTCTAAAACAACAGTATTGCAGTCAGCCATCATTGAGTCTTTCCAAATTGGATGAAAGACGACCACTCTTCACTCTCTAAAACGACAGTATTGCAGTCAGCCATCATTGAGTCTCTCCAACACTGGATGAAAGACGCCCATTCTTCAGTCTCTAAAACAACAGTATTGCAGTCAGCCTTCATTGAGTCTTTTTTGGTCAAAGATCTGAGATTGCTACATGGGAGGGGCGGAAGGGACCAATAAAAATCTGTGTTTTCCTCAACAGCAAACAAGCAGAAAGAGACACTGACAGTGTGGGAAGTGTACAAGGTTTGAGCCCCTGTCAGAAGCCTGTCCTGGAGCCCTGTTACTTTCAGTGTACTTTTATTACGTGTTGTCATCGGTTCTCATTTTTCTGGGGACTAACTCTGACATCAGGTGCTGAGTGACAGTGCAGGATTGTCGGTGTTGGGACCAGTTTGCAAAAGTCCTAAGTGTGATTACTGCTACATACAGCGCTAAGATGGGTCTAGTTGAAAACATGATTGATTTATCTGTACTTCCGTGTGAAGTGTGCTCTACAGGTAAGTGTAGCATCTGGGTATTCAGTTCCTTCCCACCCTTGAATACTTAACCCCGTTTAGACATGAGTAATGGATGTGTCTGAGGGTGGCACTGAAATTTTTTCTGACCAACGCTGCAGGTGTGTGTATCACTTTGGATGCAGGGCTAGGGTATGAAAGTAAGCGTTAAGTACAGCCCTGATGTGTAATGGACCCAGAACGGAATTCTGTGTCTTTTTTTGTATCATCATCATCATCATCATCATCATCCACATCCTTACTGGTCAACATAAAAAGGTCTAATGTCCTGTGGTCCTTCATGTTCTCATGGTGACTTCAGATACAATTTTCTTTCCTTGTCTAAGCCATTGGTGAGTTTGTGTCAACACTGACAGTGTTGGTAGGTTTGTGGGGACTGTCGCTGGACTGGACAGACGTGGTGGCACACTCTGGAGGGGGTGCTCACTCAAGCTGGTACATGTGCGAGTAATCAGTTATCGTCACTAGTAGGGGGCTTCGTAGGTTGTGCCCTGCATACGTTTGATCAGAACAGACACCACTGAACAGCCCTGAAGTGACTCGGCAGAAGTGCAGTGTGTCCTTTGGTGGGTTCCCCCAAAAAGACTTAATATTGATTGCTCTTCATGGATTGCTGGTCCTGGGTCAGCAGCAGGACACTCCAGGGTGTGGCTGTGACCAAGAAGATATAATGTGAGACATGAGAGCAATGCCAGTGAAATGGCTTAGAAAATGAGAGGACAAGAAAAAAAGAAAAGAAAAAAATTCACAGGCCAACAGTAAAGCTCAGCACAGGGTTGATGCCTAGGGAGAGAGAGAGAGAGAGGAAGAAAGAAATCTATATACACTAGATACATACAGACAGACACAGAGACAGACTGGAAGGAGTGGCAAAGGAGGGGGTGGCGTGGGAGTGGATGACAACACATTGCCAGGATTAGACAGGAAAAGAGAAGATGGAGCAGGTTCATTATTTTACAGAAGAAACTGAGGGGAGAAAGGGATAGCATTATACAGTGTAGCAAACATCTTAGTTTTAAAAAAAAGGAAAGAAAAAAAAATGACACCAGCAGATCAATAACTGTTTCTAAAAGATAGAAGATTGGGCAGCAGCAGTATCGGAAGTAAGGAACATCACAGATCGCATACCACAGATACAGGTGTGTGGGAGGATGTATTGTTATCCTGAACAGCTGTTGGAGGATTGCCCACCGAATTAGGATTCTGATCAATAGATTGTGCTTGTTAAGCGTGGATTCCTGTTTAATATTCTGTTCTGTTTCTGGTTCCTATTGCTTAGCTCAAAGTTTGCCAGACTGAGCCCACACTCTCTCTGGTTTGCTTGTTTGATTGTTTTCTGTTGTTTTCTGTTTGCCCGCTGGCTCTCTGCTTCAGTCTGTTGTCTGTTCCTGTCTCTCACTCTTGGAGTCAGGGGATATCTGTTGTTGCTCCCTCTGTGTCTCTCGCTGAATGTCTCCTTATGTCTGCTGTCCCTCTCTTTCTTTTCCATATCCATGAGAGAAAGTGTGAGAGGGGTGTGTTTGTGTCTGTTTGTCAGCATGTCTGTCTCTCTTTCTCTCTCTCTTTCTCTGTCTCTGCCTCTCCCTCTCTCTTTCTCTCTCAGTCTCTGTCTCTCCCTCACTCTTTCTCTCTCTGTCTCTCTCTATCTCTCTCTCTCTGTCTCTCTCTCTCTCTCTCTCTCTCTCTCCCCCCCCCCCCCCCCACCCCATTTCTCTCACTTTGTCCCCTCCCTCATCTCATGTTGCGCCATGTTACATTGTAACTTTTATCATTGTATACTATACTTTGTCGCAGTTTGTGTCTAGATGTTCCTTGATGTTTTTTTTTCTATGTTAGTGCTCTGTGTATGTGTGTGTGTGTGTATGTGTGTGTGTGTGTGTGTGTGTGTGTGTGTGTGTGTGTGTGTGTGTGTATGTTTATAATTGTATACTATACTTTGTCGCAGTTTGTGTCTGGATGTTCCTTGATGTTTTTTTTTCTATGTTAGTGCTCTGTGTATGTGTGTGTGTGTGTGTGTGTGTGTGTGTGTGTGTGTGTGTGTGTGTGTGTGTGTGTGTGTGTGTGTGTGTGTGTGTGTGCAGGATTTCCCATCATTAAAATTTTAAGGGTTGGTCTGTGGTGTTTCACAAGAATGGTAACTGTAAGCATGAAGGATCAATCTGCATTTGGCTTGTGGTAAAGCCTTTGCTGATTGCCTGATTAAGGAACTGTGATCTGTGGAAGGAATGTGTTGCCTACAGAACAATGTGCATTTTAAAAGATGATCAGACCTTTCTCTTTTTTTTTTGACTGGAATCTTTGTATGTAACCCAGGCAAAATCAGAATGTCATCGGACCCAGTCACCCTTTTGATCAATTTTCATCATGCGTTCATACCCTTACTTACTTACTTAGGCCCATTGCTCTTGCCAGAGCGTAGTCCATCAACAACTGCACGCCAGTGACCATGATCCTGGGCAGTCTTTTCTAATTCGCCCAGCTGTAATCCATCTGCCTGGTGTCCGCTTCCAGGTCCCGCCTCCAGGTGTTTCTTGGTCTTCCTCGCTTCCTTTTGCCTTGGGGATTCCAGGTGAGGGCTTTTCTGGTGGTGTTGTCCGGGGGCTTTCGGAGCGTATGTCCTATCCACCGCCATCTTCTTTTCCGGATGTCTTGCTCTGCTGGCAGTTGGTTACTTCTTTCCCACAGCTCTTTGTTGCTGGTTGTCTCTGGCCAGTGGATGTGGAGGATCTTTCGCAGGCAGCTGTTAATGAATGTCTGCAGTTTTTGAATGGTAGTTTTAGTGGTTCGCCTGGTCTCTGTTCCATATAAGAGGACAGATTTGACATTTGAACTGAAGAGGCGGATTTTCGTCCTGGTGGTGGGTAGTCGAGATTTCCAGATGTTTTTCAAAGTGATGAAGGCTGCTCTTGCTTTTCCTATTCTGGTTTTCACGTTGGCATCAGTTCCCCCTTGCTGGTTGACTACACTGCCCAGATTGGTGAAGCTGCTGACTTCTTCCAGTGGGGCTCCATCTAGCATCACAGGGTCTGGACTGACTGTGTTGTTAATTTTTAGTATTTGAGTTTTCTGCAGGTGAATGGTAAGGCTGAGCTTTGCTGCAAACATGACAGGTCTAATGTCTTGTCCTGCATATGTTGTCTGGTATGGATTCATACCCTTCAGCTTCCTTTTTTTTTTGGGGGGGGGGGGGGGGGGGGGGGTAAACAGATTTTTCTTTCGGCACATGATTTATCCCAGTCTGTTTGTGATGTGGAACATGGCATGTATGCGTGTGTGTATGTATGTGAATGTATGCGTGTGTGTATATGCGTATGTGTGTATGCGTATGTGTGTGTGTGTCCTAGCTTAAAGCTAAATGAATCCAAAATCCTTTTTTTTTTTTTTTGTCTTGTCTATCCATTCATGCAAGTGTATGTAAGAAAGAAGTGCAAAGTGAATACCAGATTTAAGTGTGTTCGTGTGTGTATGTGTCATTGTGTGTGTGTGTGTATGTGTGTGATACAAACATTAAGCAGTGGGACCCATCTAAAGGTGAGATGTTTAAAGAAAACTTGCTTACTAAAAACATAGAGGAATTAAACAATATACTTGACAATGAAAATGCTTCTGTTGCCGATGCCTATACATTGTTATCACAAATTCTGTTAGAAACAGCTAAAGACACTCTAGGAGAAGTAAAAAATGTGTCAAAAGGTACAAAGCAAAAGTCAGACAAAAGCCACGAAAATAAGCCGTGGTTTGATGCCACATGCAGGGAACATAGAAAAAAGTATTTTACAGCCAAACATAGAACTAAATTAAATGATTCTAGTCCCAACCGTAGAGAGGTTGAAATTAGCAGTAAAGAATACAAAAAAGTTCTCAGAAAATCGTATAGAGTTTACACAAAACACTGGCATAAGAAGATTCGTAATCTAAAAGCTAATAGACCAAGAGAATATTGGGAAAACATTAAAATCAAAAAGAGAAATGAATGCCCAGTTAGTATGGATGATCTTTTCTTACATTTTAAATCATTGAATGTACAACCTGATAGTGTTGAGAATGAAAGTGATATTGACTGTGACTTGCAATATGATCTTGAATTTCTAAATGCACCAATAAGTGACGAAGACGTTGAAAAAGCTGTACAGCAACTTAAGAATGGAAAGGCTTGTGGGATAGATAGAATACGAAATGAATATATAAAACAAAGCATCCCAGTTCTCAAAACAAGTTATTGTAAACTTTTCAATAAAGTTCTTGATACAGGGACCATACCAGAAGAATGGTTGATTGGACTTATTCTGCCAATATACAAAGGAAAAGGTAGTAAATTGGACTGTAACAATTATAGAGGTATAACACTTTTGAGTTGTGTTGGAAAACTGTTCACAACAATTTTGAATAACCGTTTGACAAATTTTATCGAGAATAACAACACACTTTCGGAAAATCAAGCTGGTTTTCGACGAAGTCATTCTACAACAGATCATATATTTGTTTTAAAAAGTTTAATTGATATTTTCAATAGTCGTAAAAAGCAATTATTTTGTGTTTTTGTTGATTTCACAAAAGCGTTCGATTCAGTTTGGAGGCAGGGATTATGGCAAAAGCTTATCAAAGAAGGTGTAAATGGAAAGATTTTGCAAGTAATCACGAATATGTATCAGCAGATAAAATCTTGTATATTTATAAATGGAAGTCAATCTGAATATTTTGGCAGTTTTAGAGGTGTTCGTCAAGGTGAAAATCTTTCACCTTTGCTATTTTCTTTGTATTTGAATGATCTTGAACTATATCTCACAGATCGTAACTGTGCTTTCTTAAATATTGATTTAAATCTTTCTGACTCAGATTTACTAAGTTACATTAGTTTACTTTTACTTTTGTATGCTGATGATATTGTTATTATTGCAGATTCTTTTTGTGGTTTGCAGCATGCTCTTGATGTATTAAGCGAGTATTGTAGTACATGGAAGCTTAATGTTAATGTAGCAAAAACAAAGGGTGTAGTCTTTAATGGACGCAATAGCCCAAGAAAAAAACTAAAATTCAAAAACCAGTGTATAGAAATAGTACACACTTTCAAATATTTAGGTATAATCTTTAGCAGAACAGGAAATTTTTATAAATGTAAGAAGTATTTGTATGACCAAGCGCAATGTGCAATGTTTTCTTTATTAAAGATGGCAAGATTTCAAGATTTGCCTATAAACATTGTACTGGACTTATACCAGTCAATGGTACTGCCTGTGCTTTTATATGGCTGTGAAATTTGGGGATATAGTGATTTAAAGCTAATGGAAAGTTTTCAGCTTAAATTCTTTAAGCATCTTTTTCATTTAAATCGTTCTACCAAAACAGAATTGATATATGGAGAACTAGGAATGTATCCTGTGTCAGTTCAAGTACATGCACGAATGATAAAATTCTGGTCATCCTTACTTTCTCCACAAACAAACAAATATTCATCTAGATTGTATCAGGTATTATATGATTTATACAGAAATCAGGGTTTTACATCCAGGTGGTTGATGTGTATACGGGATATCCTAATAGAAACAGGATTCGACTGTGTGTGGGAGACACAAAAGTTTTCGTCTGTTCACAGCTCTGTAGAAATGTTCGTAATTCATTAGAAGACATTTACAAACGTGCATGGAATGATGCTTTAGAATCTAGTAATAAGTGTTTATTTTACCGAAATTTTAAAACAGAGTTTCGCCGTGAAAAATATATTAAGATGTTACCTGATGTTTTATATATACCCACTGATTCGGTTTCGCTGTGGCAATCATAAACTCATGATAGAAATTGGCAGACGATTTGGAATACCTCACGATGAACGATTCTGTCGGGACTGTGACCAGAATGACCTTGGTGATGAATTTCATTTTGTAATGAAATGTAACAAATATAACGACATTAGAAATCAGTTTATACCTAGAAAATTTACATATACAAAGTCCGTATTTAACTATTGTCGTTTGCTTTGTGGTAGTAAGAAAGTGTTGCTAAACTTAGCGAAGTTTTTGAAACTTAGTAAAGTTGTGTAACATTACATTCAGTATGTTAATTATAGGGAAAATTTTGATGTTTGATTTGTTTCATTTCTATTTGTTTGATTTGTTTCAAGTCCTCCATGCCCCAAAAGGGGTCGCAGGATTAAAATCTTTGAATCTTTGTGTGTGTGTGTGTGTGTGTGTGTGTGTGCGCATGTGTGTGTGTGTGTGCATGTGCGTGTGTGTGTGCGTGTGCGTGAGTGTGTGGTGTGCGTGTGTGTGTGTGTGTGTGTGTGTGTGTGTGTGTGTGTGTGGTGTGTGTGTGTGTGTGTGTGGATTGGAAACGGAACCATGAGAAAAGCGGCGGGATCTTCACTGATAAACGAGCGGGCATCATGGTTCCAACACAAGATATACAGACTGTGCAGCATAGGTGCTCAAAACACAGAAGGATGCTATTGATGTATGTCCTCAAGTCATCATCCAGTTCCTCAAAACACACCAAGGTACTGCTGTATTGATAGTTTGTCTGAAGTCCATCATCAGTTCCTCAAAACACACCAAGGTACTACTGTATTGATAGTTTGTCTGAAGTCTATCATCAATTCCTCAAAACACAGCAAGGTACTCTGTATGATAGTTTGTTGAAGTCTTATCATCCAATTTCTCAAAACAGAAGGTACTGCTGTATTGATACTTGTCTGAAGTCTTTCATCCAATCCTCAAAACACACCAAGGCACTGCTGTATTGATAGTTTGTCTGAAGTCCGTCATCTAGTTCCTCAAAACACACCAAGGTACTACTGTATCGATACTTTTTTAAGTCCGTCATCCAATTCCTCTGAACACACCAAGGTACTACTGTACATTGATACTTTGTCTGAAGTCTTATCATCCAATTCCTCAAAACACACCAAGGCACTGCTGTATTGATACTTTGTCTGAAGTCTTATCATCCAATTCCTCAAAACACACCAAGGTACTACTGTATCGATAGTTTTTTTTAAAGTCTGTCATCCAATTCCTCAAAACACACCAAGGTACTGCTGTATTGATAGTTTGACAGAAGTCTGTCATCCAGTTCCTCAGAACACACCAAGGTACTACTGTACATCGATAGTTTGTCTGAAGTCCATGATCCATTTCCTCAGAACACACCAAGGTACTACAGTATTGATAGTTTGTCTGAAGTCTTATCATCCAATTCCTCAAACACACCAAGGTACTGTATTGATAGTTTGTCTGAAGTCCATCATCCATTTCCTCAGAACACACCAAGGTACGTTATGGATAGGTTTGAAGAGCGTCCTCCAATTCCTCAAATGACACCGAGGTGGTGTATGGATAGTTTGTCTAAAGGCTACCCTCCATTTCCTCAAAACACACCAAGCTACTATGTGGACAGTTAGCTTGAAGTCTGTCATCCAGTTCATCAAGCTATATGTACTCTATTTACATTAGAGTATTGTGTAGTATAATATACTATACTATATTATAATATATCCCTAGCTGCCAACTTCTGTAGATTGTCCATGTTTATTGCTAAATTTAGTGTCTGCTTCCTAGCTGTGCACAGAAATGGAATTTTTTAGCATGATCTTTTTAGTTCAAAATTGGCTTGTTTCATTGTGCATAGTTTTGGATATGCATAAATGTGCAAAGTCCATGAATAATACACAGACTGTTCTCTCTGCACTGGCTAAGCTGAGAAAAGACTTATTTTAAAACATTGTCTGATAAAGGTGTGGTGTGTGTATGCGTATGTACTATGCAACTCCGTGTGTGTGCGCATATGTATGTTTATAGATATGTATGCGTGTATGTTTATGCTTTCTACACAGTCTGAGAAATTCCTTTGGGTGAGTGATATGTTGAATGTTATATTTTCAGAAATTTCAGTACAGTCAGCAGCCAATGAAATCAAAGAGGACTGGAAGCCCACCTTCCTGTGCAATGAAGAGTTTGCCCAGCTCATGTTAGAGGTAGGGCAAGACAAAGTGGAGAGAGAGAGAGAGAGTACTTGCTCTCTTCCTGTCGTTGAAAGTGCACTTCAAGAGCTCTGCCAGCCATTAATATTATTAAGAAATAATCTTTTTTTTTTCTTCTTTTTTTTCCAAATTTACAGTTCCAGAATAAAATTACCATTTTTGAATGCCATTTTAAATTTGAAAAAAAAAGACTTGGATGTAGGTCACTCTGATGAGAACATGTTCTGAAGCAGTATTGCAATGCTTGACGCAATGCTGCTTTCTTTTTTTCAAGAAGTACCTCACTTTTTGGTCTGATGAACAGGAGAGCTGTGATGTATCAATCAGTTGTTCAAAGAATAGCTTCTCTTTCATGACATAGACATTGATTTTCTTAATTAACTTGCACATAAAAGAACAGGAGAGCTTAGATGTATCAGTCAGCTGTTCAAAGAGTATCTTTTTTCAGGACATAGACATTGATTTTCCAGACTTGTACATAGAAGAACAGGAGAGTTGTGATGTATCAATCAGTTGTTCAAAGAATATCTTTTTTTCATGACATAGACATTGATTTCTTAACTTGTACATTACAGTACATGCTCAGTACCATTCTTGTCTCACAGGCAGTGGATAGCTTCTTGATCGTGTTCACGCAGCGAGGCTCAGTTCTCTACGTCTCAGAAAGTGTGACCTCTTTACTCGGACATTTACCGGTAAGTGTGCAGAAGAATTTGTGTATAAATGTGCTTGGTGTGTGTGTGTGTGTGTGTGTGTGTGGGTGTGTTGTGTCTACAAGCATGCATATGTTTAGCTCAGTGAGTTCAGGAATCTGCGCAGATGTGCATTGACTTTTAAATCATGAGCATCTGTTTACATCAAAGTGACGTTTTTGTTCATTTCCATTCACCTACTTACAAGCCATTCAGTCTTGGAGATGACTTGTTGTGGTGTGCAGACTTTGTTTACTATTAGACAGTCATCTTTGTTGGGGGAAAAGATCAAAATGTGTACAAAAAAAAAATATGTGCTAAAAGCCACAACATTGGATCTGACAATCATTTCTATGATTAGAACGGGTGATCCCACTCACAGAGAAAGAAATGAAGTGCCAGCACGCACAGAGAAAGTCAGCCATTGCTGCTGAGTTGCTGGCTAGTATACCCATGCTGTGGTTTTAACACTTTTCAGCAGAACTGCAAAGAACATGTATCAAGCTTATCAGGCAGCTAGCTGATTTTTGTGTTTGGTTGGTTTTTTTTCCCAGCTTGCAGTCATTTTTACATTGAACAGGTATGCCAGGTGCCCATCAAGGTAGATTCCAGCTGAAGTAGATTGAGCATTCACTTTCAATATATGTTCATGTATGCACTCTATGTTATTTTATTTTTAACTTGCAGAATTATGCGATGAGAAGAGGGTGGTCTCCGTACTTTTTTATGATGGTTGATCAGTTAGTCCTTGTATGACTTTAGTAATGAAAATGGTGATGTCAAACCTTACAGCATAGTAATTGTGGCTTTTAGTAACTACAAGCTCTTTATGTCACAGAATGACTTCAGATGAGTGGCCGTGTTAGATAGACAGTGCAAAAAGAGTGTCAACTGTGTTAACAGGACAGTGTCTGAAGATGTTGGAAAAGCAAGTCATAACTCTGTGTGGTTCAGAATGACCCACTGAACTGGTCAGTTTATGACTGTGTTCATGACGGTAATCAGGTCAAACTGTGCAGTGACTGAACTTGTTGTGAAAGCAAGTTTGGGCTGATCTGCCCAAACGGAAGGGATAGTCACGTAAACTCTTATCATCTGGATACTTCATTTCAACTCTAAAATATCTATAAAAAAAAAAAAGACAATGTCTTAGATCAGTTGGTAAGGTGAGTGTGAACTCTGTGTGTGTTTCAGAATGACCTGATCAACCGGTCGCTGTACGACTTTGTTCACGAAGACGATCACGTCAAACTGTACAATGTCTTGTCCACCTACCACATGCAGTCCACCAACCTTGGCATGGACTTTGAAAAACGTGAGCGCTGGTCTCTTTGTCTTCTTCCTCAGCTTACCTTGTCTGTTCCCTTTCATGAGAGTTTTCGTTTGATTTCATTTAATTATTGTTATTGCTGTTGTTCGGTAAATGTCTTGGGTTTGGACTTTAGTACATGTTCTCAGGTCCAATCAAGACGACGCACAGTGTGTTTTTGTTTTTTTTTAGATCAGTTTGTTTGTTTTTAAAAACAAAAAATAAGGCTTCCTAGGACTTATTTTAAGCAGCCCAAGTCAGGGTTAGCATTTACCTGTAGTGTTTACCTGTAACTAATGATGTTTTACTGTTTTAGGTGACAAAATACTTTCAAAAATATTGGCCGCTGGTTCTGTGCACTCATTTTATTTTTGCTAGGCCAGGTTTTGCCAGTAGGAAAGTGGAAAGTTGCATTTTTAGCACTTTTACCAAATGCTATGACCAGGCTGTGGGTTTTATGTGATGCATTTGCCTCTGCTGTGTTTTCTGTACAGGTTTATAAAATTGCTAGCACAATCATTGCCAAATTATTCCTCTCTTTCTCAATGCAAAGTATTACATCACTCATAGATGGGAGTACATTGAAATCATGTACAGGAAAAGTTTTAAAAGGTCTGTATGCATACACAAATGTTATCAAAGAGCATGACAATCTACTGAATTGACAGCAGAAGGTCTGGCTTCCTATGATAAATGAGTTTTAAGCGCAAGACAGGCTTGAGTCGTCAAGCCTCAGGTTTTGTAGACTGAAAAGTAATGTAGTGGTTGAGTATGAAACATGGCACCCCCTTCTCTCACTCCCACTCTCTCTCCCATCTACTTCCCTTACCCTGTCCCTGGGACCCCCTCCCCTACCTTCAACCCCTCCTCCTTACGAGAAAAATATTTGGGACAGTGTGTGAAAACTTGTAAAATATTTATTCAGTGTTGTTTAAACAGACAAATTGTGGGACTGGATATGTACTGCAGATTTCTGCCCGATGATGGTTTGTGTGGCACAGAAAACCAGCTGCCTGATCATGTTTTGTGTGTTTGTGTGGCACACAAAACCAGCTGCCTGATCATGTTTTGTGTGTTTGTGTGGCACAGAAAATCAGCTGAGTCTGACGTGCCATTTAAGGCGTGGAACCATTGACCCCAAGGATCAGTCCACGTATGAATTTGTTCACATCTGCGGCAGTTCTCGTCTCTTGTCCAACGATGATGGTAAGTACCCAGTTCACATACCTGACGGTTTTATACATTAATACTACCGAAAAAAAGTGACTGAAGCAGTTCTCGTCTTCTGTCCAACGATGATGGTAAGAAACCAGGTCACACACCAGACGGTTATGATTCCACAAAAAAAATTATCTGCCTTATGTCTGTCCAATAATTATTAAAGTAAGAAGAGTGTTCACCAGGCATATCTGAACACCACTGGTGTAGCAGTGCAGCAGTGCAATGTCTTCTCTTACAAGTGGCCTGACAATCTGACATTAATAGCTTTCTATGTAGCATAGACTAGAGGTTCTACTGAACTGATTTTATTTTGTTTTTTACCAGTAAGTATTTGCCCTTTATTGGTAAAAAGTAACGGCTCTGGTACTACATACCAGCTAGTAGATATGAGCTTTATGTGTGGTGTTTGTCTCGCCAGCAAGTTACAAGTAAGAGAAAGATCTCCTCGTAAGTATTGGCCCCCCTCTTCTTTCTGCTGTTACAATGGCGGATCATTCAAAATAAACACAGCACTGTGTTTGCCACACATTGTTTCTCTTGCACCTCTCCCTTCCAGCCCTTTGCCCTCTAAGCAGGCTTGCCTGTGTGTCCTGTGACTTGACATCTTGCTGTCAGTGTTTCACTTTTCTAGATGGGTGAGGTGGGAAGGCAGAAGGGATGTGAAGGGAATTTGTGAATTGGATGCATAAACCTCTTGTAGTTTCCTTCCAAATTTTACTTTTGTGTTGTTCAATTTTGCTAACGTAGAAACATCTCGCGTACGAACTAGCATGCACATGGGCCTGTGCCCACACATCCCTTCACACACGTGTACATTCACTTCACGCACATACGTTAAAAAAAAAAAAGAAAGAAAAAAAAAAGACACAACCAATGTTAGGTAGGCACTCAAGGTCTGACCAGTGCATTGGGCTAATGGATAGGTCAGACATCTGCTAAGTCATAGCCATGAGACCCTCTTCAATTGTCTCATCTTAGTTGTTAATTCATTTGTCCATCAGCTTAAAATCATGCGCAGTGTGGTCTCAGAACTTGGCGGATGTGGTGTGATGTATGTGGACTGGTCCACATGCACTTGATGAAACTGAAACTGCATGGAGAAAGGACCTTTCAAATCAGAATTGCTTTAACTCTTGATGTACATTTAGGTCTTCATTTTCAATGGTGCTGACTAATTTCCGACCCCAAATAGAATACACCCACTGTAGGTGATGATTTGTACTGAAAGGCAACTAGATCTCATTCTCTCATGCAATGTCAAGTTGATTATGCATGCACACGCACACACACACACATGCACACGTCCACACACACACACATCCGAGCGCGCGCACAACACACTTTCTCTCACAAGCATGTGCGTTAACATATAGACAAAAGTTCTTGAGCAGAGGCTACGTTTGTGAAAGCTGTGCTCTCTAGCATGTTGCATTCTCTCAGTAGGTGCATGGTGTGGCATTACACCATTTCACTTTGTGTACAGTTTACGGAATCGCCACCTCACAGGAAAACTTTTCAAGTCTCCACCCTGGCCAGTTGTCATGTCAAACGAGTTTGCCTGATGTAATTCTAAAGGGCAGTTAATGTGTTGATGAATGTGTGATCTCAGCCATGGATGTTTATTGCTGCAGACATGATGTTGGAGGACCTGTCCAGCGATCACCTGGGCCTGCAGTCGCCCAGCATGTCGGTGTGCTTCTGCTGCACTGTGCGCCTCCAGACCTCCCACATCATCCGCGAGATGTCCAGCGTGGATGAGACCACCTGCGAGTTCACCTCCCGCCACTCCTTGGAATGGAAGTTTCTGTTTTTAGATCACAGGTCAGGCTGGATTTGTTTCTCTGGGTGTGTGTGTGTGAGTGTGTGTGCGCGCATGTATGTGTGTGTTTGTGTACGGTGTGTGTGTGTGTGTGTTTGCGTGTGCATATGTGTGTGTTTGTGCGTATGTGTGGTTTCAGGTGTGAATTTTAAAAGTTAGTCAAAGTTGTGTGAAATATTTGTTATGTCATGAATTGGCTGCAACTGATTTCGTTGTTGAAACACCAGATCAATCAAAATCACGTAAGTGTAGCACCTGTTGCACAAAATGATGATTTTTTTATGCGACGATTTCACGGGTACTTTCCTTTGTCATACACACAAGTGCACACACAAGCTCAGCGTTCATATTATTAACTCATTCGATGAGAATACTCACAACAAGAAGGCCACCACACTAGCTGACATAACGAGTATGGTCCAGATCCTTCGAATTTCTAATTATTGTCGTTAGCACCATGTTTACCTACTTATCTCAATCGTACATCTTTCTTCAGAATGTTGAATGTGTGTTGTAACTGTGTTCAAATTTTTAGATCATCATTGTTACTGAGTGCACTTGATTTTTTTGTTTGTTTGTTCTTTTTGTCGCTATTCGTCAAGGCGGCCCGCACCATAGAGTTGAGTTTGTTCTGTCAACAGAGTCAGAAATTGATTCAGAAACTTGATTGTTGCATTACGGATGGTTTTAGTTTGTGAAAGAAAAAATTGAAAATTGTGTTATTTTCAAAATGAAGGGTTATCAAGCAGTTTAACTCTGGAAGTAAAACGAAATATTCAGTGTTCTGTTGTTGTTTTGTATTTGCAGAGCGCCTCCTATCATTGGTTACCTGCCCTTTGAGGTGTTGGGAACATCAGGGTATGATTATTACCACCCGGAGGACATTGAAAGGGTATCCAAGTGTCATGAACAATGTGAGTCTGCTGCCATTTGATAAGGATTAGCATTCTGTTGTGCCAGTGATGTGCACATACTGACATAGACAAACTTCCGAAAAGGAAGCAAAGTAATAATATGCAGGCACAAAGATATTCATGTCCACGTGTAAAATCATATATACAGGTATTCATTCTCATGTACATACTCTCACATTCATGTGTACATGTTGGGATGCAGCTGTAACTATTCTTATAAAGCCGTTTGACTGAAATGGCCAAAGAAGTATGTGCATTTTCATAACGTTTACACCCTTCTCTTGGCTGTTACAAGTTTGCTCTAACTTCTACATTCTCCCAAAAAGATTATTCATTAAATAAGACGAAAAAAGTTTTGTTGAGATTTGTTTATTTTTTGTTCCATTTTCAGACCTTTTCAGCAATACGGATAAGATTATTTGTTGAAAAACGTGGGGGGGGGGGGGGGGGGGGGGGGGATTGTTTTCCTGTCTTTTTTTGTTTGGGTTTTTTTTTTTTTTAATTCTCTGTTTCAGATCTGTTCATTAATGTTCACAATTTTCATAATGTCTTCTTAACAGTTGAATTTACATTGCCTGGACCATCTTTTTTAATTTTTTTTTTCATTTGTGTATAATCAGATTGCACTGATGCAGGTAAAGAGAACTTTAATCTCTAAACTTGTTGCTCCTCTTCACTGTACAGGTTGTCGGGGAAAAATGGTTGAAATGGCACCCAGATCTGCCCCGTGCCTCTCTGCCTCTCTCCCTGTGATCCCACCACCGTTCTGCCCTCCCCTTCCACTGTCCCCCACTTGCAGAGCCCACTCTGTCTTCCCCCTCCCTGCTCTCTTCAACACCCCATCCCCCCCCCACCCCCAGCCTCCCACCCACCCACTCCTAACATTTCTGACTGATCCTCTCCTCAAACTCCTATCCCTGCCCTGTCTTAAAAAGTCTTTTTTTGTTGTTGTTGTTGTTTTCACTCACATCCCTTGCTTGCCAGCACTGTGTTTTCTCATGCGCTAGTGATGCAAATGGGCGAGGGGACATCATGCTACTACCGCTTCCTGACCAAGGGGCAGCAGTGGATCTGGTTGCGCACACGCTACTACATCACCTATCACCAGTGGAACTCCAAGCCAGAGTTCATTGTCTGCACCAACACTGTCGTCAGGTCAGTCACCTCTACGATGTTGTAATGCTCTGATGATGTACTGATTTGCTGGCTAAAGCCAGGGTTGTATCTCACAACTCAATGAATGATGGATGTTAGATTATTTTGTGATACCACATTGCCCGTGGTGTCCACTGGGAAAGGATGTGCAGTTTGAGATCTCAGTATTTATTTGTGAAGTTACCATTATTTGTAGCTTGATAAATGTGATGAGTTCATTCATGTTAAGTAGAACTGACCCTAGATTACCATGTGGGTGGATAAATGTGATGAGTTGGTGTTACGTAGAATTTAGCCTGGATTACCTTGGTCCAGGATGGAGCAGTTAAGGTGTTTGCTGTTTGGTGCTGATGGTATTCATGTCTAGTTCAAAGGGTTTTAGCAGTCTTGATGGTGGTTGCATGATTATCAGCCAGTTCAGTTATTACATTATGCAGTAAGCCATAGATGATTCACTGTTTGTGTGAGTCTCTTCTGTATACCTGTAATATTGTAAATTTACCGTGGGCCAAAAATATCTTGGAAGACACTCTTGATAACGGGCTTCTGTTGGCAGTCTGAAATAAATGTTACTCTAAATCAAAGTAGATTATGCGGTTCGCCAGTGCTTAGAGCCCTGACTCTGCAGAAACAGCCAGATCAAAATTTGAAAAAATCTGACAAAGTGCAGTTTGATTCCACACTTTATTGTTTTAGTGCAGCAGACTAGACCGTTGTTCCTTTCTCTCTAATGTGTTTGGCAGAAAGGAGAAACATGCATCCTGTTTTGTTTATATGCAATGTAAATTTCACATTCTCAGTTGTTAGATAAACTTTTCCCACTGCATGCTTTTTTATTTCAAGCATATGAAACTCGGTGTGGCAATTTGTTCTGGTCAGTTTTTGACAATATGTAGAGGGGTGGGGGTGGGGGAGGGGGTAATTTTAATTTGATAATGATAATGAATACTTATATAGCGCTTCACAATCCACACTCGTTTACACAACGGGCTGCCTACCTAGGTAGTGCCGACTGAAGAGCTGCCAGCTGGCACTTCATTCAGTCGTTTCCCGTGTCATCCAGTCAGTATCGTTCAATATTGTTCACTCATTTTCCTCACTTCCTTCATTCTTTCCATTTCTCACGCAGGGTGCATGCTATGTGTAACGTGTCATCCATACCAACGGCCAAAGTGGCCTACTCTTCCAAAAGTTGGTGATGGGATTTTATGTGTGTGCAAGATGGTATGCGTGCGTTCACACACGGAACCTCGGTTTATAGTCTCATTGGAAGGACTGTATGGGAAATGGAGTCACAACCAATGTTAACTCCGAGGGAAAAATCCCCCTGTACCGAAACGCCCCGGCAGAGGTTCGAACCCGCAACCCCAGGATCACCAAGATTACGAGTCTGGCGCTCTACCAACTGAGCTATTCCAGCTCCCGACTTTCAGCAAGTCTCTTGAAATTTTGTACTGATATGGAGGAATACAATGAGAACAATGTAAATTTGAAATGCTCAGGTTCTATTACTTAGCTTACGCATTATATCTCCACAGTATGTTACATTTTAAACATGTCAGTTAACTATGGGTGATTTATGTGTGTCTTTTGATTCTGTTTTTTTTTTCCCCAGATGTAAGACAGACATTGTCATTTCTTTTGATATTTTCACAGATTTGCTGATGTTCGGTCTCAACTGCGCAAAGAGCTAGGGTACTCGGAGGAGGATGGTTATGGCACTCTGGGCGTGGAACCGTCTAAGACGGAGAAGTCACACCGCAGCCCATCCCTGTGTTCAGTGTCCTCTGGAGGTCAGCTACGCACCCGCAGTGTGTCATCCTCCCTGCGTCGTTCTGTGTCAAAGTCGCCTGACTGTGTGTCAAGTATGCTTTTCGTTGTTTGCCAGTTCTTTTTTCTTTTTTTTCCTATTTGTATACTTTTTTTTTGTTGTTCCGTCTGCCATGTGCTAAATATAGTTCTTTGACTTCTGTATTTAATGCTTGTTTCATTGCTAATTTTGTCAGCATTTCGTCTAGATTTCTTATGACGTGATTGTTACATTGAATTGGCGCCAACGGTAGATCATAGGATATTTTCATTTCTCAGCCTCTAGAGAAACTGTCATGAAATTTGGCACGGAGTGAGAACATGTCAGAAGTATGCCAGACGCAAATTTTCAAGTATCTAGCTTGTCTGGCTGCTTCCTCCCTCATCCTTTGTCCTATCCCATGTCCTCACACACACGCATAGATGTTCTTATACTCCTGTCGCTACTAACATGCCCTCCCTATCTGTCTGCAATGCTCTTACGCACACATTCACACTTAAGCGCACAAACACATTTATGTACTTACACAAACACACTGGCGCATATGCATGTGGGGCATACACACATACACTGTGTGCGCACACTGAGGCACAGGATCAAGTTGGAGACAAAAACAGGTTCCTTATAACCAGAGCTATGGAACAGAATGTATTCTGACTTTATCCAGCTTGACAGATGCAGAGTTAGCAACGCTTCAACTAAATAAACGATATACAGAAAGAAAAGTAAACAACAAAAAAAAAACAAAGAGAAGCAGATTCATGTTATAATTGAATACTTGGACGGTTGTATGTGTATGTGTGTGTGTACACTAAAGTTTTTACTCTACTGTTTTTCCTTTTTCTCTGTAGCACTCTTTGTTTCTACCATTCTGGTATAGTTAATGAACTTCATTATGTATATTAGTAGCATTGGTGTTATTTTGAAAGGCTAGCTAAAGCTTTAAAAAAGCCATTCAGTTAACCTGTATCTTTTTTCTTTCTGTAATCCAGTGTTTGTGCACTAGTTGGCATAAACCAGTGTTGTTTTTGCTTTGAGTGGCTGCTCTTTTGCTTGGTAGAAATTCCTTCGATTGGATCTGATTTTGTAGTTTAAGTCTTACCAGTATCTGGTATTCTTCCAAGTTTGGTCTTGCAAAAATATGCCAATATCATAGTTTACATACACTGTCTTCTGTGATGGGTTGCTGCGTAACCGGTCGATTTTGATTGCTCACATTGGTGAGACCGTGCTGGAACTGGCCAGAGAGTGGCTTTGCACAGGGGATCCAGAATGAGCACTAACTGAGAGGGCAGATAAGATGAGTTAGCAAAATGAAAAAAGAAAAAAAAAAAAAAAGGAAAAAATTTTGGCGTAGGAAGTACATGCAGTTTTCTTTTTTGTCATCTCTAACCCTTCCCAACAAAAAAAAAAAAACATATAAAGGGGAAAGACACAATGGGGTGAATCATGAAATGACTCTGCTGCCCTTCAAAGTATAATGACTGCAGGTGGATACTGGGTTGTATTTCTTCCAGGCGTGCATTTGGAATATGCCTACGTACTATTCCCATTAGCGAATGTGTCTACCCTTGATATGATCAGCTTGTAATGTTGTTTTAAAAATGCGCGATGACCAGTTGGTTGGTTGTCTGATTTTTGTAGTTTGTAATGTTGTTTTTAAAATGCGCGATGACCAGTTGGTTGGTTGTCTGATTTTTGTGGCTTGTGCTTTTGACATGTGGATGTTGTGCGTTGTTCATACCGTCTGCTTTTGCTTTACAAAAAATCTTTCTTGTGCTCATAATTGATGCTCTTGGCATGGCATACACACTTATGGGATGACAGTATATGTAATGCTCACACAAAGTACAGATGTGGGTGACAAAAAGGAACAGGAGAATGACAAATGGTAGGTGAGGTCCATCAGGTAACTGATGTGTGTGCTCTGTGTCCATCAAGCACAGGTATGGAAATGGGTACCTCTGATATCAATTTGGAGCACTTTTTTTTTTCAGCAATGAAGGACAAAGAAGTACTGTTGTTTCGTTTTTTTTGTTATGTTACCAACCATAGCTACAGTGTAAAACACTTAGCTATTTGTTTTCTGTTCCTGTTTAACACTCATAGAATAGAATGCACATGAAAATAATTTAATCAGAATTCTACCCACTTTTAATGAATTACAAACATACGCGTGCACGTGCACATACATATAAGCATACATGCACGCACACATGCATGTATATGCACGCATGCACGCGTGCCCACCCACACCACACCCCCCACCACACACACACACCACACACACACACACACACACACACGCATGCACGCACTCACACCTGAACACATGATATGATTTTTTTAAGCATTGAGGCATTGTTCAGTTTGTATGCCACGTGTCTCCTGAAGCAGGACCACTGCCTTAAGTCAGTGAATACAATCATACTGCCATAAGTCAGTGAATACAGTCATACTGCCATAAGTCAGTGAATACAGTCATACTGCCATAAGTCAGTGAATACAGTCATACTGCCACAAGTCTGTGAATACAATCCTTTGCCTTTCAGGTGTCAGCGGACAGATGTCGGATGTGGACAGTTCCCAGCACCCCCACTCCACAGAGAAGGAGCCCAACCACACCCGCAAGTACGTCACCAGCCAGCTGCAGAGTTTGCTGCAGCAGCACCTGCAGCGCAATACAGCGCTGCGCAACATGCAGCAGCAACGGTCGGCACCAGCCACCGCCACTCCTTCGAGCAGTGCGGGAGCAGTGACCACCATCCCACAGTTGATGCCCAGTATTGTCCCCATCATGGCCATGCCCCCCAACATGATCCCCATGCCACAGCCCCAGGTGAGAGGGAGAGTGCACAGGTGAGAGTGGAATGTGTGTCTGACGTTGCCAGTGTGGACGTGATTGTGGAATGGGGGACGCGTGTGGGAATGTGTGTGGATGGTGGCCGTGTTGTTTGGGAGAGTGGAGAGCGCTTGTATGTGAGGAGAGTTGTTTATGTGGTTGATTGGGTGTACTGGTTTAAGGGATTATTATAGAGCGTGTGATTTTATGGCTGTCTGAAATCTGTGATGAACAGGCAAAGAACTTAGTGACTTAGTGTGTGTATGTGATTGTATTGTGTGGTTTTGGAAGGGTCGAGTTACAGTGATGCGTCTGTAGAGAAGTGTATTTGGGTTGAACTGGAATGGATCACAAAAGTTTACATGTATCCATGCACGTCTGTAATCACTTGCGTGTCAGAGTCTGTCTTGTCTTGAAAGGGGGTAAGGATTTCATCCTTTCTTCAATGATATCGGGTAATTATTGTTTTTGGACTCAGTCTGTTCATCCCTGACAAATTCACCTAAATATGTTACAAGATAATTTGGAAAACAAAAACGAAAAAAGTGATATATATATAAATCCTACGGTAGGACAGTATCAGCTGCCAGACGTGGTGACTGCCAGGGGCAGATTGATCACTTTGGTGGGACAAGTGGTGAATGCCACAATCTGACTGTCAGGCAGCAGCACCGTTTGTCAGTCATCTGCTGTGGAGAAATGGAAGTTCAGTGAAATGTTGCTGATCTTTGTTTGTCATCAAGATAACCTTGTCATTGCTCTGCTGTGAGTTACTGTTGTAATCTGTCTCTGTGCAGAAGGAGTCCAAGTGTCAGTTTGAAGGGACAGGTCACTTTTTTTAATACTTATTCCCAGAGACATCAGACATCTGAGAATTTCTGGTCCTGTGATGAATTGTGTCTTTTTACTAACTGCGCTGCCAGCAACCATAAGTATTTTATGAAATGGCTGTTTTTCATCTACTTAACCCAAACAATTAAAATTCAAGGAATTTTTTGCTCCGTCTGTATGTTGGTTTTGTATATCCATCAGAAGAGTGTCTAGTTAAGTGTTCCACCTGTGCATTTTCAGTTACCCCACCAAGGCATATCTTGTGAAATATATCCTGGTGTGAGGTTTTATTCGCATATCCAGGGGTTGTCAGATTGAAATGGTGTGTGTGTGTGTGAATGTGGTTTCAGTTACCCAGCCAGATGTCGTCGTATTAAAATGTTCCATGTGTGTGGTTTCAGTTACCTAACCAGGTGTCATCATGTTGAGATGTTCCATGTGTGTGGTTCCAGTTACGTAACCAGGTGTCATCATGTTGAGATGTTCCATGTGTGTGGTTCCAGTTACCTAACCAGGTGTCATCATGTTGAAATGTTCCATGTGTGTGGTTTCAGTTACCTAACCAGGTGTCATCATGTTGAAATGTTCCATGTGTGTGGTTTCAGTTACCTAACCAGGTGTCATCATGTTGAGATGTTCCATGTGTGTGGTTTCAGTTACCTGGCCAGGGAGTGTCTATACCCAACAGTGTGCACTCTTCCCCGGTGGTCAGTCCCGGTCAGCCAGTGGTGAGTTGGCTTGTTACATGAATGGTTTGAAAAAAAAGAAAAAAATTCCTTTAACTCAGTTGAGATATATTAAAATGGACACATTACCTCATGGAGCATTCTGTGGTCTGCTAATCTGGCAGATCAGTGGCCATTGTTTGTTTTGTCTGTTGTGCTTCATTTTGCTGCCTGCTGTCACTCTTCCTTTGTCCACCGAATTAGCTTACTGACGTGATCCTTTGTGCCACAGACCATACAGTCCAGCATGTTCCTGACGCCGGCGCAGCGCCTGCTGCATGACCAGCTGCTGCAAAAGTCGGAGCAGTTGCAGGACACGATTCGGCGCCAGCAGGAGGAACTGCGACAGATCACGCAACAGCTGGCACAGACGCAAGGTCCAGCGCCCACACAGCAGCCGCAACAACCGGCAGAGATTTTGCCCATGCAGAATGCAGGTAGGTTGTGGTCGAGTTGGTTGTGTTGTGTGTGTGTGTGTGTGTGTGTGTGTGTGTGTGTGTGTGTGTGTGTGTCTGTGGTAGATGTGAGGGTGTGTATGATGTGAGTGTGTGAGAGTATGTTTGTGAGTGAGTGAGTGAGTGAGTGTGTGTGTGTGTGCGTGTGTGTGTGTGTGTGTGTGTGTGTGTGTGTGTGTGTGTGTGTGTGTGAGAGAGAGAGTGTGTGTGTGTGTGTGTGTGGGGGGGGGGGGGTGAGAGAGAGAGAGAGAATGAGAGAAAGTGAGTGTGCATGTGAGTGGATTGGTGTTAGAATGGTAGTATATGAGAGGTGTGTGTGTTTATGTGCAGTTGGGTTAATAGGTATATGTGAGTGTATGGATATGTGTGTGTACAGGCATCTGTTTGTGTATGATGCATGTGTCCATGAGTGTGTTACAGAGCCTAAACATGCTTTTTTGTTATAGGAAGTCAGAGCATAGATCAGCATCCGTCTTCTGTCCTTTGTATCTTTAATTTCACTCTTAAGTTATTTTGTACAATAGATTTTCCAAAAAATGTTCTTAACTGGCTTGTGACTATTAAAAGACTTATTCTTAACTGGCTTGTGACTATTAAAAGACTTATGTCATGACACCCAAGTTTGGCCATGTTTTAAAAACTCAGAAGACAAAAGACGTCTGCAAACAGATCTGATTTTAAAGTTTACTGAATTTAACTTTTAGAATTGCAAAATTATCATTAGTACTGCTAGTAAATTTCTGATTTTTTAAAAAGATTGTCATTCTGAATATGAAAGAGTGTCAAATGTATGTGTGTGCTTACCATGTAATGTTTGCATTGCTCATCAGCCAGTGCACTGAGACGAAAAGGATGACTGTTCCATCACAGGAAGGTTGCCTAGGTCATATTTAATCTTAAATAAATGTTAGCGAACTGCCAAGAGAAACATGGACAAATGAGTCACAAGACAAAACACGACGCGTTTCGACCTCTTAGGTCTTCTTCAGGCAAGACACAAACAGATAGGACAATAATAGGGTTCTATTTGTTTGTGTCTTGCCTGAAGAAGACTTAAGAGGTCGAAACGTGTCGTGTTTTGTCTTGTGACTCGTTTGTCCACGTTTCTCTTGGCGGTTCCCTAACATTTATTTAAGATTTGTTTAGATTTCCGCCTGCAGTCATCTCACTTTGCAACTAGACATATTAAATATGTTCAGAAACGGATCTTTCACCTGTCACAAGTTCTGTCTTCTCTATGATCATTGCCTTCGCTGCCTCGCCTTGTATGGGAAAAGTGCAAACCTGTTTCTGAAGAACATAGAATGCTTTCAGTCTACAGGAAAGAAGGGCATGCAGACAAATGGTCTCAGATGGCCTGCCTAGTTTTCCGTGGTTGAGCTTCAGGTGTACATTAAAATAAAAAGAAACTTCTATGTTATGCTGATACTTCACCATCGTCACCTCACAGTGTGTGCGCAGACTAGTGCAGTGTAACCTTTACGCTGGTTGTCATGACATAAGTAGCGCCACTACGTCATGTCCTTCACTGGTTGTCGCGACGTAAGTCACGCTGTAGGGTTAGCCTTGCGAACCTAGTTTCACTGACACATGCAGAAACGAAACTGTGGCTCAGTGACAAACTGATTTGCATGAATGACTGAGCGAGCCCCAGAACATGGATTTTCAGCATTTTAGCTTAGTTTATAGTTAGTAGCAGTTTGTAATGCATAGCACGACTTGAATTGTCTGCCAAACAACAATGGCAGCACCCAAAGGAGAACGTGATAGAATTAGGAACTTGTTCGAAGATGTTTTTGCTAATGTTGTTGTGGAAAAAGCAGGTGAAGAAGAAGTTATGGACATTTTGAATGAACTGGGTGTGTTGGGTGATAGTTTTGATTTAGATCAAGCACCATGTAATCATGATTTTGAGATTGACACGGACAGTGACTGGATGAGTGCCTAAGGGTGAGGGGAATCTCAAGATGCTATTCAGTGGGGAAGAAAAACTCAGTGTAGCGCTTCCAGATGATCCTAAACCTTTCAAACATACATGACGACAGTGTGGGCTAACTATTACATTTGTTGATAGTAACCTTTTTGTGTGTGTGTGGTGTGTGTGTGGTGTGTTGTCAGCACATGATTTCAAAGTGAAAATTGAACTGTACCTTATTCATTCTTACCTGGATTACCTGCATGGAAGATGGGTATAATCCACGCTGACTTTCCTTTGAAAAAGGCTGGAACTTATTTCTAGATGCTGTGGAACATCAGTGACTGGATTATTTGTGAACAAGCTCTTGAGAATGACAAGCGGGATGTGCCACCTGTTTTCACCTGTTATTTTCACATTCTAGACAAGTAAGCAACTGATCAAACACTTACAAGTACACCAGTGCTGTTTTATATTACTATTTATTCAATTACTAACAATTTTTATTCTGCATGTCATGTTCAAATACTAACCATTGAATAGTTATGCATATTGTACAAACATAACTTTTTTTTTTTCAAACTTTCCTTCTGTTAATTCACCAGACAACATACTTAATAGTACGTTGTTAAGTAACCAGTGTAAGGGTTAAGTCTAGACACAACACCATGAAATGAATACTCCATGGTACTGCAGATACCCTGAGTGAAGGTGTTGTGTAGTTAGAGTGTTATAAAACACACTGACAGATGGCTGCGGGATCTGAACAAGAATGAAAAGCGCCAAAGAAAGGGTAGGGAACAACAGGTGCGAAGAGGAGAAAATGTCACTGTCCGAACCACACCATTGCTGTGCCTTTGAAGAAGGCATGGTTTGAAACCTTGGCATTTTTTTCCCGTTTGGATCTGTTGTGCCATACAGTTTCCATGTAGTGGATTCACTGTAAAAGAGAAGGCTTGCTGATCTTTCTGTTTTAAAGGAAATCTTGAATGAGGTTGTGAACTATAAACAGTAAATAAGAAACAAGTTAGGTAACTGTTTTAATTTTGATATCGAGGATTTCAAGCTTGAAAATAGTTACCCCAGATGAAAACGTTTCAAACAAATCAGTTTTGACACAACCAGCTTCATCTGTGCATGAATAGGCTCCCTGTTCATTCCAAGATTCAGGTCTGTATTTTGTCAGGTCAGAAAGGGTTTTTTTTTGTTTGTTTTTTTGTTTTGTTTTGTTTTTAGTAAGTGTCGGTCTACGTGCATATGTCTGAGCTGAAGTGGGCTGCACTTCAATGTTTGTGTTTGTTTGTTTTTTTACACAGTGACCCCCAACTCAACGACGCCTTTGTTGGTGACTCACAGCGACCCTGTCACAGCTAGTCTGAGCATCATGCGGTCAGGCGGCAGTCACATCATGCTGTCCCAGCTCCACATGGAGGCCAACGCATCGCGGTCGGCGACCACAGCGCCACATCCACCAGGGCACTTCCACATCATCTCCCCCGAGTCAGACCTAGGCTTCTGCAACAACGATCTCTCCGACTCTTGTTGAACTGAGCTTGTGTGTATGATGTGTGTTTGTATGATTGTGTGCGCGCGTGTATGTGTGTGTGTGTGTGCGTGCGTTGGGGGAGGGGGTATGAAAAAGACTGATGAGATAATGTTGGGTTGGGAAACTAGGTTGTACATGTGTACAGGCAAGATACTCTTTCACATGCACACACGTGTGTGAGAAAGGATGGAGACTTTCCCTTTGACTCCTATCACAGGTGTGGTGGATAGAGGGATTTTACATTGGAAACTACTGCACAGGTGTGATCAGTGTGAGAAAGGATGGAGGCTTTCCCTTTGACTCCTATCACAGGTGTGGTGGATAGAGGGATTTTACATTGGAAACTACTGCACAGGTGTGATCAGTGTGAGAAAGGATGGAGGCTTTCCCTTTGACTCCTGTCACAGGTGTGGTGGATAGAGGGATTTTACATTGGAAACTACTGCACAGGTGTGATCAGGTACAGAGACATAATGCTTTCATGAGACAGATTTTTGAGTGTGTGTACATACGCTTGAGCTGAATGTGTGTGAGCATGTATGCTGTGATGTTGGTGAATGTGTGAATGAACATGTTTCAGTTTACATGCAGTCCAAATGTGAACGATTGTGTCTACGTTTGAAAGGGGTGCGCTCACAGATGTACTGGATATTGTACATAAACCTCCACAAGTATGGATGTACACTGATCGTATTATCATGGTACTTGTTAAATATATGTTGATACATATCTGTGCATATATATGGTCATATAAATGCATGTTGTGTATTTATAACACAGACATACACCCGATTCACACCGACAGAGGTACACAGCACATATCTCTAGGTTGTTTGCCTGGTCACTCATGTTCCCTTTAACAGGGAGTAAATAAGACAGTAGTTGCACGACCTCTGTCTCTCTAGTTGCAAAGTGAGGCGACTGCAGGTGGAAATCTAAACAAATTTGAAAAGTAATTTATAAGGCTCCGCCCCAAAACATCGACTAATGAATCACGAGACAAAACACGACCACGTTTCGACCTCTTATGTCTTCTTCAGGCAAGATTCAACACCCAGCTTGTGCTGAATTGGATGAAGGTAAGTGATTGCTCGTTCGGTTTGTCTTGAGTGTTGTGTATCTTGCCTGAAGAAGACCTAAGAGGTCAAAACAGGTCATGTCAACGCCCGGCACCTCAACACCCATCTTGCGCCGAATTGGATGAAAGTTAGTTATTGCTCATTCATTTTCGTTGTCCTGAGCGTTGTGTATCTTGCCTGAAGAAGACCTAAGAGGTCGAAACGTGTCGTGTTTTGTCTCGTGATTCGTTTGTCTACATTTTTGGGTGGAGCCTTATAAATTATTTTTCAGCTCTGTCTCTCTGGTTCCAGACACAGCTTTAAGGCTTATGAGGAAGACAATACAGGATGTATTGTATGTATTCAGTGCGTTCTGAAATGTCTTCATGCCCTTTCTTTTACTGTCACTGGGTCATCATGGCGCTGGCTTTTCTGGTGGCTGTCTACAAGTATGTCACTGAAAATTGCATGCTGCTATTGATATTCTGCTGCAGAGAAGCTATGTGAGCTATTTTTGGTGTACATGCCGACATGTGCCTGTGACATGGCTTCCCAGTGTTGAAGGGAAATAAGCTCTACCGTAGAGCATGAGTGCTTTCACAACACCTTTGAGTAAGTCAAAAAATATCGGTGGAAAGAACTGATTGGACACGTTTGTCAGGAAGATGAAAAATAGTCCCAGTTTTCTTATGTTTGCGTGAAACACACTTTACCCAACAGTTTTGACATCCAGGCTCCATGATGGCCCAGTTGTTTTCTCTTTTGTTGTGGTCAAAGATCGTTTCAAAACAGCTGCGGCGGTAAGTCATTTGCTTAGTGGACTGCGGTGACAGGTTTGCCAGACCAGGTCAACCGACAGTCCGTGTCATCAATAATTGGCGATGTCACTTTGTACAAAGTAGTGGAAAAGAAAAGTGTTGGCTGAATTTGACAGTAGTGAGCACTGCTGCGATGTTGACTGCAAGGACCGCGTCTTGAAAATGTTGAACTCCGCTTCCATGGTAATCCGTTGCCAGCAGACAGAACTATAAGCACCTGCATTGAAGGCACATTGCTCACTTTGTCTCAGAGAATTTTAGACCTTGTCTCAGTTTTACTGTGAATATAACCTTCTAGACATGAACATCATACAAGCAAATTTTAAACTGGGCTTTGTCATGGTGAGTTACAGATGTTCCAAATAGACAACTGCATACTTTGACTCTTACCTTGTCAGTGTTGGTGCATTTACTCGTGGTTTTTTCAACTCCAAAACAATGCTTGAGACTCCATTTGTTGAAAATGTGTACAGATTAATTCAAGCAATTTGTTTTTGTTCCTTCAGACTCAATATATAAGTGGACTCCTGACTAAAAGTCTACATACGAATTATCGTACAAGTGATCTCAGATTGATTATCATCTGATTGTCAGACAGCCTTTTCTTTTTTAGCATACCATTTGTCGGGCATTGTTCATTTGTTTTGCATTTTCCCACCCTGAGAAGGAATTACGCGAATGTCCCTGAAAATCGCCAGATATTGACTGACATCCTCACATGTTATGTTGGAGGCTTACGTTTGCAATGAAGATGTGGGGACAGATTGCGGACATAGTTTATTCAGCAGGGTGGAAGAGGAAGGAAAGTTGTGTTAAGTTTCTTTGTAATGCGAAATCTACAGGTTGAAAGCGAGCAGTTGGGAAGATTGACTTTCGTAACTCAAGTGTTGGCAGTTGTATTCCAAGAGAGAAGATCAGGAATGATGGAAATGTATTTGTGTATGTATATTTGTATTTGTATATTGTTCTTTATGCTTCCTATGGCCAGGCTGACGGTAGGTATTCAAATCATGTGCATTTAGTGGCCTGTGGAGGTCTTTCTACTTCAAGCGGATGGGTAAATGTTTGTGCCAAGACCTGTTTACCCCAAAAACTGCTGTTGGTGTACTTTTCGACAAAAATGAGTGTATTTTCTATAAAGAATATGTGTAAATCTTCCAAATTTTGGTAAGAGCATGGGGGGACTAAGAGAAGGGGGAATGTTTGTTTTCGTCTGCTATCATGCAGCAGAGGGTAGAGAGATATTTGATCTTGTAACAGATACATTTCAAGGCTGGTAGTTGCTTCTGTTGTTTGTACGTAGCAGATGTTGTTGCCGAAGCAGATACAGCCATAGGCATATTTGTGCACGAGTTGGTTAGAGTTATCACACTTTGGTCAAAGCGCACCAAGACACCACCATGGTTAAATCTGCAAGTGCAGTTAACTGCTCGACAACTGCATCTGAATATTCTATTTCTCAACTTTCTTTTTCTTTTTTTCTTTAAGTTTGTCATAATCAATATATTTTCACCAAATGTGTACAACATTCGGCGAAATTGTGTGGGTAAACAGGTCTTAGTGTGTGTGTGTGTGTGTGTGTGTGTGTAAAGCTTTATATTGGCATATATCGTTGTTAGGTTCTGTGTGTGCGTATATATTTGTGTGTGAGTTTTAAGCTTTGTGTTGGCACGTGTTATTGTTAGGTTGTGGTCAGGGAAGCAAATGATTTCATGTGTGGTAAGTTTGGCGTCATATACTTTACCATGTCAGACCATAGCATTCAACGGCAGTTAGTCAGCTCTGCCAGGCCGAAGATTTTGTGGCTAATGCAGTAATAAGACAGTGATAAGACAGTCAACTGAAGCCTACCCCACTTCCGCCATGCGCAGAAGGCCGAGGTGAGCTCGTTTACCTCATTCTTCTTCGGCCTGCCGTCCAAGCAAGATAAGTCTTGTGCTCTGTCTCGCCTTTCTTCTGTCTTGTGTTCAGATTGCTTGTGTTGCTTGCTTTGCTTATTCATTTTGTGGCTTACGCTATAGACCCTGGGTACACTTGCCGTGTGAGGCTTCGGTGGGCGAGGCTTCATAAACTTCTACTTGAGGGATATCCGAATGACCCGAGCTGATGGTTCAAAAGGGATCTCCTTTGTGGCGGCTAATGCAGCTATTTCCGTTCCGCCATCTAACCCCAAGAACCATTAGGGCACTGCCCTCCTCCAATTCCTTTAAATTCTGCTATGGTCTGACATGGTAAAGTATATGACGCCAAAATGGGGAGTTTTTCTTATACTCCCTGTTTGGCTAGTATACTTACCATGTCAGACTCAGATGCCCGCCCTCCTTCCCCTCTAGCGCCAAGGTTCCCGGGGTTACCTTAGTGTGGCCTCAGAAGAATGAGGTACACAAGCTCACCTCGGCCTTCTGCGCATGGCGGAAGTGGGGTAGGCTTCACTTGACTGTCTTATCACTGTATTATTACTGCATTAGCCACAAAATCTTCGGCCTGGCAGAGCTGACTAACTGCCGTTGAATGCTATGGTCTGACATGGTAAGTATACTAGCCAAACAGGGAGTATAAGAAAAACTCCCCATTTCTGCCATAGGGTCAGGTAGGTCAGTCAGCTCTCTTGACTACTTTCACATGGATTTCATCTTTTTTTTTTTTCATGACAATCTCTCTTTCACAAAAATACGAAAGGAAAACTTAAAAAGAAAAACTTGAAAAAAGCAGAAACAAGATAAGCTAAAAGCAAGGCGAGAGCAAAGAATTATTATCAGCTTCATTGATGCGTATTCTGAAACATTAGTGTTTGTCAGATAGATTAAATGAGAAGAAGCAGATTGGAATATTATTTTTCAGGTTGAAATATTGTCGTGTTTTTTTTTTCCTTCACACAGATGGCATGGAAACGTTCATGGTCAAAAGTTAACATGGCATTTGAAAATTGGAAATACTAGAATTATTTGTAGAACAGCCCACCTTTTTATTATTATGAAGATAATTGGAATGACTGTATGGTGAAGTTGGTGTCAACCACACAGTCTCAGAGAGTCAGTTGAAGCGGTGACAGTCAGAAACGTTCAGTGATATTTGGTCTTCAAGATCAACAGTAGCAGGTTGGGGAATGTGCCATCTTTGCGTGATGGTGATCTCTCTAAAGTATGTGAGGTTTATGGTTATCTCTTTAACCTGTGTGATGGAGAGGTACATGTTTGACAACAGTCTCAAGGAATATGGTGTGTTGTGTGTTGTGGTGTGTGTGTTGTGTGTGTGTGTGTGTGTGCGAGTAGTTTTAAGTGCTAAGAAGAATCCTTTATGGCGTATGTGTATGATGGATGATCCTCACAAGTCTTGCAACTGTAATTCTACATGAAGTGTGGGTGTGTGAATCCGTTACCCACCTTACATACATGTATGTGTGTGTGTGTGTGTGCATGCACGCACAAGCAGTCTTTCATGCTTTAGTAAGCTAGAGCGTAGCAAAACCTATAGTTTAAAAGAAAAAATACGTTAATTTATGTTTGGAATGAAAAATCGGACTTGAAATTATGATTTCTAACATGAATCATGATGTGAAATGTCAAACTCGGTCTGATATTTATAATAATAATAATAATAATGTATAATACTTATATAGCGCATTTCTTGTTGAACAACTCAATACGCTTACATCCACCATTTGCACTTATTCATACAATATTCATGCACACAGCAAAAAGAAAATACACAATGGCAGACGCACCTACATGCATAAACTGTCTCACCGAACTAGTTGTGGAGGAATTTAAGAGAGATCTAGTCATCTACAGAAGAGAATACGCTTTTTTGAAGAGGTAAGTTTTGAGCTGAGATTTAAAAGAAGAAAGAGTAGGCTGATTACGAAGGTCTTCAGGGAGGGAGTTCCAAATAGAAGGTGCTCTAAAACTGAAGGCTCTTTCGCCAACAGATTTCAGAGAACGCTTAGGGATTTTAAAAGTTTTTGTGAAGAAGAGCGAAGGGTACGAGAGCTTTGGTAGGTGCGAGAGAAGAAGAGAGATAGTGAGGAAGAGATTCATTGAAGTGGCGGAAAGCAAGAACTGCCAGTTTAAATTGCCACCGATACTGTATGGGAAGCCAGTGCAGTTCGATCAGCATGGGAGTGATGTGCTCACACCTCCTCCTCTTCAAAACAAGTCGTGCAGCGCTATTTTGGACTCTCTGCAGCCGAAGCAATCTGTTCTGCGGGAAGCCCAGCATAAACAGAGTTGCAGTAGTCCAATCTTGACATCACCGTGGCACAGACTAGCCTGACAGCTACTTCCCTGGATATAAAGCGTCGGATGGAAGCAATACGTCTCAGCTCTAAAAAGGATGAGCGACAGACTACAGATATTTGATTCTGCATGGTCAGACACTGATCAATGGTAACACCAAGGTATTTGACAGAGTTACTGAAAGGCAATTCAGTACCATCAACAACCATTGACTGACTCAACGAGTTTGAGGCAGGAGGAGGTTCCAACGGGCATGACTTCAGTCTTTTCACAATTTAATTTAAGCTTATTACTTGTCATCCATTCCTGCACACTGCTGATACACCGAGACACCCCAGATTGAACAGAAACAAACTCATCAGGTGTGCCACTCTTAGAAAGCTCAGTGTCATCAGCATACTTGTGAAAATCACAATCATGGTCCGAGATAACATCTGACAAGGGCTGTGAGTACAATGTAAACAACACTGGGCCCAATACTGACCCCTGTGGTACTCCATACAAAAGAGGTGACAAAGTAGACCTTACACCACCCACAACCACCGCCTGCGACCTATCTCTGATGTACGATTCGAACCACTGGAGAACTATCCCATCAACACCAAAAGTGACCCTAAGCCTTTCAAGTAAAGTAGTGTGATCTAGCGTATCAAAGGCAGCACTCAGATCAAGCAAGGCTACGAGAGAAACAAGTTTACTGTCGGATTTGCACAGTAAACAGTCCAGTACGCTCAATACAGCAGTCTCAGTGCTATGATTCTTCCTATAAGCAGACTGACAGGCTTCAAGAAGACCATGGTCTGAAAGATGAGTCTGAAGCTGCTTCAGCACAACTCTTTCAAGGATTTTTGAGAGGAATGGGAGGTTGGACACCGGTCTATAGTTCTTTAACTTATTAAGGTCCAGTCCTGGCTTTTTCAAGAGAGGGGTAACCATTGCCTGCTTAAACTGAGGAGGCACTATGCCTGACAAGAGAGATTTGTTTACAATGTTTGTAATCACGGGAATCAAATGAGAGGCACACCGTTTAAGGAGGGAAGTAGGGATGGGGTCAAGGACACAACTTTTGCTGGAGGATTCACTTATGAGATCCCCGATCAGTTTTTCATCCACAGGATTAAAAGTACAAAAAGGTGGTCCACAGTATTTATCGTAAAGAATTGGTTGGGAAGGATTTGCATCAAGATTGTCACGGATGGTTTTGATTTTATCAACAAAGAATTCACTAAATTGTTGAGAGATTTGAGAAGGAGGAATGTTCGTGGGCAAACTTAATTTCTTTTGTTTGCCAAGTAGTTCACTTGAAAGAGAAAACAACTGCTTTGATGAAGAACAAGAGTCAATTTTATCACGGTAGTATGACTCTCTGGCATCCTGGAGGCAGTCCCCTGCCCACACCTGTTCGCTGCAAAGATCTGGCGGTGGATGGTCAATCGGCTCTTTCTCCAGCGTCTCTCGCTGCGCCGGCGTTGACGTCGAGCAGCTCTCACGTCCTCGGAGAGCCAAGGAGCTGAGGGACGGTCAGTAACACACCTAGTCACTGCAGGCGCGTGTCGGTCCAGGATTTCCTGAAGGCCATCGTTAAGCACTTCAACTAATTGTGTGACATCTGCATTGCTTTGCTGCTTACGCATGCCCTGAGCAAAACTCTTGACCTCTTGGTCAAAAACAGCCACACACAATGCTTTCATGTTCCTAGACGTAACAAGTCTTTTCCACCCTTTTATCAAATTATGATCTTTGAAAGTAACATATTTAATCGGAAATTGGGCAGGGCAGATTGGTTGGGTTAGCTTTTGTGGCAAATTTCCCTGTTGGTGATGGTAGCCTTGTTATCTCTCAGTTAAGAATTGGACCTACATGACAAAGTTGTTGACGCAGTCCCACTTTGTGTTGTCGGTGAAGACCCAGTCATATTCAGACTTGACAGGTTAATCTAATAGTCTGGCTGTCCATAGTAGAAACCCCAACGACGAACTTACAGGTTAGTCTGAAACAGTTCTATCATGTAGAGTCGGTTAAGTTCCAGGTATGTTTAGCAACTTTGAAGGTTAACCCGAAGGTTTTGCTGTTAAGCACATGGTAGTTTGTGTAAAATTTTTTCCACATGTTGATCATTTTGATGTGGAAAGGATAAGTGTTAACTTGTCAAATGGAGAGGATTCCCCCACAATGTGTGCCACAATGTTGTTTATAGTTGCTGTCATCCTTGATGTCATTTTTTTCCGTTTTGCTGTTGCAGAACTGATGACTCTCATGAAACCCTGAGTATTGTGTTTTAATCTCAAAATATAACCCCCCCCCCAAAAAATGTTGTTGGCGCTATAACACTTGATACATTCAAGTTATTTGCGGCAACGCATTTCACTGTTTCTCACAAACCATTTCAGGGACAGTAACTGTAAAGCGTGAGGAATAGAGAACTAACATCTGAACACCATCATGAGTGGAATTTTTGTTGATCGTGCCTTCTGTAGCCATTGGTATTAAACGCTACACCATGTTGTGGTGTGCATATAGTCATCTTGATGTTACACTCAGACTTGTAGACATGAAAGCACAATTTGTTTTCAGCTGTGAAAAAAAAAAAAGTTAAATAAATGTGGAAGAAGAGTGCACATAATAAGCACATGCGTGTGCATACACGCATACACACACACGGAAATGTAAGGTTTACTCAGTCAAAGAGTATATTAATCTGGAAAGGAGTAAAAATTCATACAGCATTTATTGCTATTACAGTGTAGAAATGTCAGCAAAAGTAGAACATGTTGTGCAGGAATAGTAGACCTTCCTGTATTATGAAATGCTGCCACTTTCATGTGCTTGCATGTACACGTACATGTAGGCGCAAATCTTGTGGTGTACAGAAAAAAGAATATGCTGCAGTTGTCAACAAAACATTGATATTGCCTTTGGATTGAGTTGTATTATTTTGGAAGTTGATCATCACTATAGTAACTGACATGGAATGTCTTTAAAAGAAATCATATTTGGGGGGATATACTTTCTTTTCATTTAAAGTTTTGGTGTATACTTTCTTGTCATTTAAAGGTTTGTTTTTGGGTGGGTGTGCATGTTTTTGCTGGGTTTTTGTTGTTGTTGTTGTTGTTTTTTCGGGGGAGGGGAGGTTTGTTGTTTATTTTTGATAATGTAATTTACTTGACAGATGCTTTTTTTTTTAGCTTTCCCGAATTTGATTTTAAAGAAACCCCGAGAATGTGTGTGTATGTTGTTGTTTTTGTTTTTTGTTTTTTTGTCTTCTTTTAAATGTAACTGTCTTGACAGTCTAGATTGTGTCTTATCTACCATGGCTTGATTTCTAGGACATCCGGTGAGTGGGTTGTTTTTGAATTGTCTATTTGAAATTTTTAAACCCTTGGAAAGAAGCCATCTTTCATCTCCATTGTGTACTTGAAGAGTTAATGATAGTTTGTTGTTGTTGTTTTTTTTACAAAATTGATAGCTCATTTTGTTTACATCGTAGACATAATTGAAAATGATAAAAAGGTTAAAATTGTAGTTAATGCAGATATGTGTGAGTCAAACCCCTCATCTGTATTGTTCGTTTTTTTTTTTTTTTTTCCCCATGTATTAAAATTTACACATACATGTTCATTAAATTTTCATTCATGCACCCATGCACATTCATTTGCACATGTATACAATTACATGGGTGGGAATAGTTCTGTATTGTACGTTTTTCTGTATTGGCATTTTTTTTTTTCCCATTTGCACTTCAGTGGATGCGTGTTGTCCGATCTATATTTTTCACTCTTCCATTTTTTGTCTTAAATAGTTTTAACTGTATAGTTCTGAGAAGTGTAAAATTCAGAGTTTGTGTCAAAGAAGAACGCAGTAAACTGTCCTTAAATGCCCCTGGACCCCGGCCACAAACTTTTCAGCATTACAAACATTTCTCGCTCCCACCTGTGCAATTGTTCATTCATACTTACCTATCAGCCGCTGTTCTGTCATCAGACATGAGATTAAAGGGAGGTAGAAATATGAAGTTTAGAAGTCCGTAGATATGCTGCCCAGGAACTCATTGAAAATACATATCAAAATATGTGCAATCTCAGACATTCTTTAAGTGTGAAGGAGCAAAAATCCATCCTAGATTGCCAAAGATAGCCCGTATGTAGGAATACGTAGTCATTTGTTTCATAGATATGTACGTGTCATATGTAGCAAAATTAATGGAGGTAAATGTGTGGAAAGTTCCCAATATCATGACAATGATGTGGCAAAGATTCAGAAGAAAAGTGAAGGGCAAGGGTCACAGCAGTTACAACAAGGTCATGGATCCCGTCACCCTCTGCCATGCGAGGGCAGGTGAAAATGAAAGGAATGACACCCAACGGCTGTCTGTCATACGAGTGTGGATGCGCTGTGCTGCCGTTCAGCCCCTGACAAGTCAGGACCAGCACATCGGACTTCGGCTTGTTTTTATGTCAGAGTGAACGCTCTCCTAAACTGTTTGCTTTACTGGGCTGACAAGTCCAATCTACCCGGCTATTTGTCCACAGTTAGAGATGGTTTGTTCACTGGGGTGTCCTTCCCCAGGGCAAAGAGCTTATAGCATGGCTCTTGATCGCATGATGCTCCTGTTATTGGAGATATGGGGTATTTCAGTGAAGATAACAATGCCACCTATATCCCGCCCCATCCTGCTAGGAACATCGCCAGTTGGTCCAGGACTGTTTATTGTATCAGGCAAGCCTGACGTATACCGCAGCTAAGTCTCATATCTGGGGGCATCCCCCCATCCGCCACCTGGGGACCCGCCTGGTTGGGGGGGGGGGGGTGGTGCGACCCTGCTTTTTCTAAAATATTGGAAGATGCCACACTGAAACATCCTCTCCTCTCCGACTCCTATAAGAATCTAAAGAGATTTGTCTACACGCAGTCTTTGTAGAAAGTACTCTTATTTTATGTTGGAAAGTTTAAGGGTAAACGGGTCTGACAGATACGTTTATGGCCTAGAAAAGAGACGTATTGATGAGTGAGTATCGTGTAAGGCAACTCTGCTAATCACTTTTGTGTACAAAGGTCCATGTTTTGCTGCTGTGGTGAAGGTTGGTTTGTTTTTTTAAGCTAGTTGTGAGTTGAAGCTAATTAGACATGTAATGACTTCACATCTGCACCACTTGCATTACTGGACAAAGATCATGTTTTTCTGCTTTTGGCTGTCAGTGAGCATTTTGTTAGCATGGTTATACACAGTTGTGTTAATTATGTTGTCTTGGGAAAGAGCTGTGAAAAAAAAGAAGCCCGAGTCATTCAGAAAATGGTTGTGCAATTCCCAGTGTCTTGTTCTCATTGAGCCGCCATTTGTTACCATTTTAGTATGTACCCATGTACTGTTGTAATGGAACCGAGTATATCATGCCCTTGAGGAATGGAGCTAAGTATACAATCTCCTGTAGTAATGGAGTTGAGTATACCATGTCCTTTAGTGTACCATGTATTTTAGTATTTGAGCTAAGTATAAGGTGTCCTTTAGTAATAGAGCAAAGTATACCATGTCCTTTAGTATGCCATGTATTTGAGCTACCTATAAGGTGTCTTTAGTAATGAAACTAAGTACACCATGTCCTTTACATATTTAGCCAGCCACACCATGTCCTTTGGCAGTGGAGTGAAGTATACCATGTCCATTGGAAATGGAGCTGCGTATATTGTATCCTTTACATACTGAGCCAGACACTCTATGTCCTTTATTGATTGTGTAAACGAGTGTGGATTGTAAAGCGCTTGGAGCTTGGTCTCTAGCCGAGAATAGGCGCTATATAAGTATTCATTATTATTATTATTCATTGGGCCTCCTGATAACCCATGTCTTGAATTTACTGACCCAGCACTGCATGTCCTTTATTAACTGAGCCTGACACCCCATGTCCTTCATTGACTGAGCCTGACACCCCATGTCCTTCATTGACTGAGCCTGACACCCCATGTCCTTCATTGACTGAGCCGAACACCCCATGTCTATTATTAACTGAGCCTGACACCCCGGGTCTATTATTAACTGAGCCCAACACCCCATGTCCTTCATTGACTGAGCCTGACACCCCATGTCCTTCATTGACTGAGCCTCACAACCCATGTCCTTTATTAACTGAGCCTAAATCCCATGTCCTTATTAACTGAGCCCAACACCCCATGTCCTTTATTAACTGAGCCTCACACCCCATGTCCTTCATTGACTGAGCCTCACACCCATGTCCTTTATTAACTGAGCCTCACACCCCATGTCCTTTATTACTGAGCCTAACACCCCATGTCCTTTATTACTGAGCCTAACACCCCATGTCCTTTATTAACTGAGCCTCACACCCCATGTCCTTCATTGACTGAGCCTCACACCCCATGTCCTTTATTACTGAGCCTAACACCCCATGTCCTTTATTAACTGAGCCTCACACCCCATGTCCTTTATTAACTGAGCCTAACACCCATGTCCTTTATTAACTGAGCCTAACACCCCATGTCCTTTATTAACTGAGCTGAACACCCCATGTCCTTCATTGACTGAGCTGAACACCCCCATGTCCTTTATTAACTGAGCCTAACACCCCATGTCCTTCATTAACTGAGCCTAACACTCACGCTTATTAACTGAGCTCACACCCATGTCCTTTATTGACTGAGCCTCACACCCCATGTCCTTCATTGACTGAGCCTAACACCCATATCCTTTATTAACTGAGCCTCACACCCCATGTCCTTTATTGACTGAGCCTGACACCCCATGTCCTTCATTGACTGAGCCTCACACCCCATGTCCTTATTGACTGAGCCTAACACCCCATGTCCTTCATTGACTGAGCCTAACACCCATGTCCTTTATTAACTGAGCCTCAACACCCCATGTCCTTTATTGACTGAGCCTAACACCCCATGTCCTTCATTGACTGAGCCTCACACCCCATGTCCTTTATTGACTGAGCCTAACACCCCATGTCCTTCATTGACTGAGCCTAACACGCCATGTCCTTTATTAACTGAGCCTCACACCCCATGTCCTTTATTGACTGAGCCTAACACTCCATGTCCTTTATTAACTGAGCCCAACACCCCATGTCCTTTATCAACTGAGCCTAACACCCCATGTCCTTCATTAACTGAGCCTAACACCCCATGTCCTTCATTAACTGAGCCTCACACCCCATGTCCTTCATTACTGAGCCAACACCCCATGTCCTTTATTAACTGAGCCTAACACCCCATGTCCTTCATTAACTGAGCCTAACACCCCATGTCCTTTATTAACTGAGCCTAACACCCCATGTCCTTCATTCAGTGAGCCCAACACCCCATGTCCTTTATTAACTGAGCCTAACACCCCATGTCCTTTATTAACTGAGCCTAACACCCCATGTCCTTCATTAACTGAGCCTAACACCCCATGTCCTTTATTAACTGAGCCTAACACCCCATGTCCTTTATTAACTGAGCCTAACACCCCATGTCCTTCATTAACTGAGCCTAACACCCCATGTCCTTTATTAACTGAGCCTAACACCCCATGTCCTTCATTAACTGAGCCCAACACCCCATGTCTTTTATTAACTGAGCCTAACACTCCATGTCCTTCATTAACTGAGCTGAACACCCCATGTCCTTCATTCAGTGAGCCTAACACCCCATGTCCTTTATTAACTGAGCCCAACACCCCATGTCCTTCATTGACTGAGCCTAACACCCCATGTCCTTTAGTAACTGAGCCTAACACCCCATGTCCGTCATTGACTGAGCCTAACACCCCATGTCCTTTATTAACTGAGCCTGACACCCCATGTCCTTTATTAACTGAGCCTAACACCCCATGTCCTTCATTAACTGAGCCTAACACCCCATGTCCTTCATTAACTCTCTAGCGCCGACCACTACAGATATGATAAACCCAATTCAAGGGCCTGTGGCGCATACCTCAACGATATCTGACACTCCCATCTCAGTTAGCTGGTTCCAGACGTGTAAAACCGACACCGCTGTGTGCTACCATCCCCTAACCATGTGTTCGTTATTCCCCACACTTCCCTTTCTACTCTGACTGCTTGCCAGTACCAGCGTTCTCATGATCTTCTGTTTTTGAGTCTCTGCGACACAGACATGTGAGTATAAATCTATTTTTAATCGGGCTTATTAAGCGCATGATCATGTATACATTTTGAACATATAATGATTTTATACGAAACAGAATGCTGTTTTTCATAAAAATGGCATAAAAAAAGGTTTATCATATGTGATAAGAACGGTGTTTGCGGAAACTTCAGGGAAAGACAACTCGTCAGCCATTTATCAGAAATGATAAGAACGGCTTTAGAGGTTGCAAGTGCAGTTTTCTAGCTGTTGAAGAGCTGGTTTGGTGTTTGCTTTCAATTACTCTTTTGATTCAGAACTATGTTTTTTTAATGTTTGTTTATTAGTATGTTCCATATTATGTCTACATTATAAAGGAAAGACGGTAAAACTGGATGTGCTGTCTGTTTTCAGCATGACAACCCATGTTGTCATGACGAATGTTTGCCGGTTTGTGGCGGGGACGCGAGTGATTTTGACCCCACTGACAGCAGTGGAGATGAGTGGAGGCCAGGACACGGCGATCCTGAAGGTGATGAAGATGAAGAAATGCTTATCAAAGGGCGAAAAAAGGTGCTGAAGAAAAGAAAGCAGCATCAGGTGGGCCAAGAAAGAAATGAGCCGTCTACAAGCGCATCTACCAGTGATGTTGATGACGACATTCCCCTGGCAAGTCTGCGAAGAGCAACGCTTGCTGAAGATGATCTTCCCTTAGCCGAGCTGGTGGCCAGGGACACTGGAGATGATCTGGATAACATTCCGCTGGCTGACCTCATAGGTCAACAAGTTGTTGACATCACTCCTGAGGTAGAGGAACTTGCTGCAGTACTCAACAATGATCCCATGTGGACAGACACACCTTTCGATCCTCCAGCTGACATTAAATTTAAAGGGAAGGCAGATGATGCTCCCGAAGATGGAAATTTGAAGACTCCTTACGAGTACTTCAAGCAATTCATTAGACAAGATGCTAGATGACACTGTAGAACAAACCAATATTACAGCATGCAGAAAACGGGTATTAACATCCACACAACAAAAAAGGAAATAGAAACATTTCTGGGTTTATATCTGCGCATGGGTCTTCTACAGGCACATTGTGTTCGTGCATACTGGGCTGTAGGGGGGCGCCATGCAGCAGTGGCAGACTTCATGAGCCGAGATCGCTTTCTAAAACTGATGTCGACGCTCCACTTCACAGACAACCTGACCGTCAACCAGGAAAAGATGAATGCAGATAAACTGTGGAAACTCAGACCATGGCTTGACCAGTTCCAGGAGTCTCTGAAAAATATCCCACCAGAGGAGCATCACTCTGTAGATGAGATCATGGTGCCTTTCAAAGGGAAGTCTGCCATCAGGCAGTATATGCGGGGCAAACCCCACCCTGGGGGTTCAAGCTATGGGCTCGGGCAGGTGTCTCTGGCATTCTGTATGACTTTGAGGTGTATCAAGGAGCAGTGGACGGACAGAGAAGAACACCTGGAGGTCTTGGTCTTGGAGGGGAAGTAGTCATGAAGATGTCAAGAGGTCTTGCAAGAGACATGAACTATAAAGTCTTTGCTGACAGTTTCTTTACTAACTTGCATCTTATTCAGGCCCTGAAAGCGAAGTCTATCTACTTTGTTGGAACCTTTCGAGCCAACAGGTTCAAAGGTCTCAATCTGAAGTCAGAGAAAGAACTGAAGCAGGAAGGACGGGGAGCGTCTGACATGAAGGTGGAGCTGATGTCCAATGTCGTAGCAGTCCGCTGGTTCGACAACAAGACCGTGGACACTGTCTCCACCTATGTTGGTGTGGCACCTCAAGGGGAAGCAACACGATATGACAAAAAACTAAAGCAGCGAATCGCCGTTCCCCTGCCTGCTATCATCAAAGAGTATAACAAATTTATGGGAGGAGTGGACCTGCTGGACAGCCTTACAACTTAATACAAGCCTCTACAAGTTTCTGCTCAAGTCAAGGCGGTTTTACATGTACATCTTCTACCATACTGTATCAGTTGCTGTTGTCAACAGCTGGCTCTGGTATAAGAGGCACTGCAAACTGCTGAACCTCAAGCCAACAAAGCTCAGCATTTTCCAGAGCCAGATTGCGGACACGCTGGTGCTGGCAAAGAAAACAGTTGGTCGCCCGAGCGGCTGCATGACATCACCACCTCCAGCCAAGATCATCAGGCAGTTCGTTCCCACCCCTGATGTCCGCCTGGATGGTGTTGCCCACCTGCCCCAGTGGAACAGTGGAAGGACGTCATGCAAGAACAGGAACTGCCAGAGCCTGACCTACGTCTCCTGTCCAAAGTGCAAAGTGAACCTATGTTTCAACAAGGACAGGAACTGCTTTGCAGAGTTCCATTTGCTGAAATGAGATAGAAACTCACCCCAAAAACACGTGAAGAAGAATTAACATTACAAATTAACAATTTGTGAAATGACATCTGAGTTAACTCTCAATGAACTGTGTACCTGAGGCAATTTATCATATATGATAAAATCAGTCTTTGTGCAACAAAAACCTAACTTATCATATATGATAATTTTTCTAAATTTGTCGTTTTTTGCTTTTGACAGAAAATAACCTCAGAAACGTGTTTCTTGTCCCTGACCGATATTGTTTTTGCAGAGAAAATCATTTTCCTTTATTAACTGAGCCCAACACCCATGTCCTTCATGACTGAGCCTAACACCCATGTCCTTTATTACTGAGCCTAACACCATGTCCTCATTAACTGAGCCAACACCCCATGTCCTTCATTGACTGAGCCTAACAGCCCATGTCCTTATTGACTGAGCCTAACACCCCATGTCCTTCATTAACTGAGCCTAACGCCCCATGTCCTTCATTGACTGAGCCTAACACCCCATGTCCTTTATTAACTGAGCCTAACACCCCATGTCCTTTATTAACTGAGCCTAACACCCCATGTCCTTTATTAACTGAGCCTGACACCCCATGTCCTTCATTGACTGAGCCCAATTCCCAGATGTCCTTTGTCAGTGGAAACACACATCCTGTGATCCTATGTTACTGGAGGCCAGTGAATTGTGGGGTCCTTTATTCACGAACTTGAATAGCGTATCTCTTTAACTCATTTAGTTAAACGAATACATGTCATTTACTGAGTGTGCCAAACACCCTGTGTCCTGTGTTCATTCAGTGATTATTCATATTCATTGAGCTGGATATCTCGTGTCCTACAGTCACTGAGCTGCAATATGATTACATCATGCTAATAATCACTCCCCAACCATCCCAACATGGTAATGTAGTCATCTTGTACTACGTTTTTCAACTTGTATTACATTTTCATCATCATCATAACATTGTAAATTCGTTTTTAAAAAAGTTTTTTTTAATTCTTCAGAATTATTTTGACAACAGGTGAATATAACGTTGCACGTTCATGTTCCTTTCACAAGATCTGATGAAGAGCCCCGAGTTTAAAGTGACTAGAGTGTTCAGTAGCGGAGATGATGACCACGAGTTTTGAACCGTTTGCATGATTGGAATTTTTTCAGTGTGAAAACCCACATATAGCAATAAATGTTTTTTAATTCAGATCAGGTTAAAGAGGCAGAAGTAGAGGGCACCTGGTTCCGCTTTTCACAATGCTGAGCCTGGGGCGAGGTTAACCTGGAGCAGGTCACAGCCCGTACACCTGTTAGGCTTTGAGGTTTTAACTTTGTCCTTAAGGCGCCGTATCAGGGCGTTGGGTGGATCACGTGCACATGATGAACATGACTCCAACAGTAAGGTAAAACAACAAGTTCACAGATATCTGTATATGTGTGATCCCTGTTGCACATTCCATTAATTTTTTTTGCTTGTAAACTTTTTGTTAATGCTGACAAGACCTGTACTTGGTTTATGTAGTCACAGAGACGGCGCAGCTTTGATTTAGAATTATGAAAATATTCTCATGTGATATCCACTTCTGGTTGAAATATTGAAAATATTCTTATACCTAATCTTTCTGGTGAGAATGATCAAAATATTGCAACTAATGTAATGATTGCATTTTGATTTTAAGTAAGTTCTATAATCTCTCTCTGGGCAAGTCATTGAACTGTGCAAACATTTGAACAACTTAGAGGAAAAATCAAGTTAAAAGCAGTGTACTGTTTTATTCTTTGGAATATCTACATGCCATGGATTCTGAATTGATAACTTGTGACATTTTAACAACAAATATTTCTCCAGGCAGTGGTGAAAAGCTTTTTCAAATAGTTCTCAAAGCAGAACTCGTTTATTATTCTATTCAGAGGACATGCTGTTTTTCCAGATTTGTGTGTGCTGCTGGAACAATCTGTTTACTTTTTTTCTTTTTTTTTAAAGTGAACTAACTGAAGGGGGAAATCTTAGAAGCTGCTCTGCATTAATGTTTGTGCGTGGTGGAGGCAGAAGTGCATTGATGTTAGCATTCACTCCGAGCTTGGCTTTGCTATGAACGCCTTGATCCCTCTGTAAAAGTTTTGATGATATTGATCCCTCTGTAAAAGTGTTGATGATGTTGCTTATGTTGTTTATTACATTAGCGTCATGTATTTGTCAGAAAGTATTTCAGACCTTTATCAGGGACCGTTTTCTTGGTATGCGTGCATTATGGTGGTTGTGCAGCCCTGGTGGTTGGGATTTCTTGAGGCATTTGCGTACAGTATTTTGAATATGGATGTGGAGTGCGAACTGAATGGAAGACCGGATGCTTTCCCATAGCCTCTCAAATAGACTTATTGCTCACTGTACTTCCTTAGTAGTTTGGGAGGGGGGGGGGGGAGGGGGGGGTTGTTCCCCTCCTCTCCTCCCCAAGTATGTCAGTCTGCTCAAGAAAGTCCATTCCATGGCAGCCCTGTGCAGGTCACCGTTGTTCTGTGATGATTGGGGGTGTCCAGTCTGTTGTGCGTTTTAAGCAGGCCACAGACTGGCTGGTTGTCTGGGGTCGGTCTCTTTCAGGGTTATGCTGTTCTCAGGTCTGTGTGCTGACAGCTGTTTCATTGTCATGTTGTACATGTGTCGGCAAGAAAATCCTGTTGGATGTTCATGCTGTACTCTAGTCTGTATGCCTCGGGGGAGGAAGCAAATGCTTGAATTAAGGTGGCGATAGGTTCTTCCAGTACATTGTTCATCAGCCATGCATAATGCCCACAAGATCGAATAGCTATTACAGGTTACTTGGCAACTTTTCTTGCTGATTTTATTTGCCATCTGAGGTTCTGAAATGTAGCCTGCCATTAATTTCCCCGAAAATTGTTTCTGTTTGGAGATCCTGTCATGAAATGGTGGGATTTGTTATTGGTTTTCGCACATCTGCTGTAACAGAGGGCAGAGGAAGAGGAGAGAAGTTGGGAGCAACAATCCGGGGACAGAGTCCCTAAAACAGTGGAAAGCAATTTTTTTTACCCCTCAAACTGCTGAGGTACTTGCTCTTTTTTTTTCAGCCTTTTTTTTTTTTTTAAACCATTCTGGTTTTTTTTTTTAAATCTGTTCATTGACATCAACTCTAGTCAGTGTGTGGTGAGAAGTTTGCTGTCCTGTACTCTGACTTCTACTGTTTGTCATTTGCTCTTTTGTTCAGTCTGTAGTTGATGCCTTGAAAGTAGTCATCCCTTTGTAATTGTCTGCCAAGTCTGTGGTTCCATATTCTCTGATCTCTGTCGAAAATTAAGCCCTTCATTCAGAGCCGCAGATCTGTTAATGGTTCAAGGATTATTGTATGAATAGTTCGTCAATCGTATGATAGGTGAAACTTCCTTTCAAAATGGCAGCTGCCTTTTAGAATGTTGAACACAATTTCTAAGGAAGTTGCAGATGGATTGGGATTAGCTTTTGCAGTGTGCAATATAAAAGTTAAACAAGACTGTTAGCGTGGCTGCCAGGAGATATACTGAAGATAGAAAGGCTGGATTTTTACTTGTTTTTTTCTGCATGACGGAGATCAGAGAGACGGCACTGAAGTAGGAAGTGAAGACAAGGATTTAGTAGACTAGGTGAACACCGACTCAAGTGATAGTGATTGGTTTGAGGAGGCTGACAAGCTACCAAGTGCATCCACAGGTAGGGATGTGGTTGGATTTGAAGAAGTTGGGGAGACAGGGAATAAAATCAATAAAATGTGATGCTTGAAACTCACACAACAATGTTGCTTTTGATGTCTGCATAGGTCACAATATCAGGCAAATATGCTGGTACCATCTCCTATGAGATAGGGATGTTTGATTTATTGTTGTTGTTTTTTTTTCATTATCTGGGTGATATTTTCATTGTGTTTATGTTACTTCCATCAATATTTTTTAAAATGTGCTCATTTCTTGTAAATTTTATTTTCTTTCAGGAAAACTTTTTTCCCGTATATTTTAAGCATAGTTTGATTTTTTTTCTGACTGGTGTGAGGGAGATGGTTTAGGGTGGGTTTTTTGTTGTTGTTGTTCGTTCCTGTATTGAATTGTAAATGTTTTTTGATTTTAAATAGTTAGGAAGTCAAAAGGTTAACAAACTCAGTGGATAACTGATTGTACTGAGGCAGTGTCTGTACTATTCAGTTCTGCTCTTTGATGTTTGGCATCGGTATACAGTCTGTCTGTCTCTCTTGGGAGACATCTTGGTGCTCCAGCCCAGTCATCACAAAATAGTGATGCCAAGGGCTTTGGAAAGGAAAGAATTTTAGTATTATGTATATGGAACAGTGTGCCAATGTTTTTTGTTTTTGTTTCCAACACATAGTATGTCTTCATGTGCCTGTTACCTGTTGTGTGGGTGTCTCTGTCAACACCAACGACTTTTATTTTTTTATGAGAGTTTATTTATGCGTGTTCCAAGTTTTGTATACATTGTATGTTCATTTACATGTGTGGGTATAATAATAATAATAATGTATAATACTTATATAGCGCATTTCTTGTTACACAACTCAATGCGCTTACATCCACCATTTGCACTTATTCATCAACACTCGTTTACACAACGGCTGCCTACTGGGTAGTGCCGACTGAAGAGCTGCCAGCTGGCGCTTCATTCAGTCGTTTCCCGTGTCATCCAGTCAATATCGTTCACTCAGTTTCTTTACTTCCTTCATTCTTTTTTTTTTTTCCATTTCTTACGCAGGGTGCATGCTGTGTGTAACGTGTCATCCATACCAACGGCCAAACTGGCTACTCTTCCGAAGTTGGTGATGGGATTTTACGTGTGTGCAGATATTATGCGTGCGTTCACACACGGAACCTCGGTTTATAGTCTCATTCGAAGGACTGTGTGTCTGAAAGCTGTGCAATTGTCGCTTTGGTAAGAGAGACAAGAGGATTTATGCTTCTCCCGTGTTGTGTGTTTCAAAGTTGTGGTACCAGTAATTGCCACTCAACGATAGATGAATTCATCACGCTGTACAGAATGATGCATGTGGCTGCGTTTGGATAAACCTAAGTCAGATAAGTAGTATACTATTTGCTGTACTGGAGAGAGACAATACCATAGCATAAATGCCAGTTGCTGCACATGTGGGCAACTGGGGGGGGGGGGAGGGGTAATAGGGAGGGGAAAGAGGGAAGCTAAATATTTCTGAATCATGTCATGTGCCTGTCTGATGTATATAATTCTCTGTTGTGAATCTGAAGTTTGTGTTGGAATTGCAGTATTGCTAGTAGTGTTATGTAATGTGTTTTGTGATATCCAGAAGACTATTGTCGCTTCTATCACTGAAATCTGATTGTGATGTTGTACTTCTAACTGGTAATAAATCATGTTACTCATGAATAGGTCTTTAGATGTTGGTAATACTCTGTGCGTGTGTGTGGTGGTGGTGGTTCTTCCGTGTCTGGTAAAACATGGGCGAGCAACAACAAAGTCAGAGAGGAAGGGTTCTATCTGATTTTTTTTTTTTAACAAAGGTTCTGATTTAATCTGCTATTGGTTGTTTTCATTTATAGAGCGCAAAGAAGGTATAATTTGTTAAATTTGATAGCCAGATGTTCCCAAACAGATCACTGGTTGAATATGATTTAAGAACGAGACAATAAAACAAATTGAGCATACAATAGAGAGCCATCAGAACAGTACTTAAGTATTATTTGAAACTATTAGGTGTTTTAAGGGACATTAATGAGCAACTTATACAGATAGTTAAACACATCAAGACACACACACACGTGCACACGCATACACACACACACACACACACACACACACAGCTATAGCCATGAACACTTATTGACCAGCTTTTCACAGGCTACAGTGGTAAACCCCATGAACTGTTATCTGTTTGTGAAAGCCTGCTAACAGGTGTTATGCTGGGACTGACATGAGATATAAACGACTCCAGACATTGTCAATCCAGTGAAGCATTGCCACTGTAACATTCATCAATTACTTGCATGGTTTGCAAGAATTCACTGTATCATGTGTGTAAGCATGAGCCTTTCACAAATGCGAGGAGAAAAAAATCCAACCAATGTCCAAAACAAAATCAATACATTATAAAAATCAAAACAAAAATGTAATGATACAATGGCAAAGATGTGTAAACGCTTTCAAGGCAAACTGATTTCATTAGTTAATGAGCAAAATTTTGTTTTCTTGTTTCAAAGAAGCAAGCCGTAGTTTTATTAGCAAAACATAAAACAAGAGAGGGACAAATGTCAAAAAGAAAAAAAAAAAAAAACTTCCAATATCAACTTGTAAAAGATTTCATCTGCCATTTCAACTCGGGTAACCCCCTCCTCACCCCCTCCCTCCCATCTAATGTTCTTTGTTTAAAATTTTCAGGGCCTGCAGTTAGTATAACTTTCTTTTCATTTTTTAAGTGTCTTTAGCACAGTTTGAGTAAATGTACCACCTTCAGTTACCCGACTCCTGTTTAAAAAAAAAATTACTGAAAAAGACCAAATTTCACCATTAATTTCTTGAAACCACTTAAAATTCAGCGATTCTTTCCACAGGAGCACTGAACACCTTCTGTAGTTGGTTGAAGCTGCTTGCCAGCTGTCATCCTGGAATATATCAAGATCATTCACAATGTTCCAGTCTCCTGCCCATCCTCAGTTATACCTGAACTTGGAAACACAATCTCCGGCATAACCTTTTCAGTAGCGCAATACCTGAAAGTATGTTATTCCACCAGTCATGCAGGTGGCGCCTGCCCTGGGTAAGGACATCCTGGACAGTTATTACATAAACACAAAGGCCGACTGACCCCTATCAGAAATTTCCTCAATGTCCCCGTAGAGAAAGCTCCCAGACGACAATCTCAATTCATCACTCTTCGTCATATCCTACAGTTCTGATCCTTTCCCTCCCTGCTGGTTGTCACGTTCTATCAATCAAGCATGAAGAAAAAGTAGCAAATGTTGACTTGCTCCAAGCTCATGCAGGTTGGGGAACTTCCCGTAGGGAAATCCTTCGAGAACAGACCAAGGTCCAGGGACTGTCTCAGTCCCTGGGGAACTTCCCGTGGGGTCATCCTTTGAGAATAGACCAAGGTCCCGGGGCTGTCTCAATCCCTGGGGAACTCCCCATGGGGTCATCCTTTGAGACCAGACCAAGGTCCAGGAACTGTCTAGGTCCCTGGTGGGGAACAGAGGTAACACCCTGCTGGGGAAGGGGGGGGGGGGGGGGTTATTTGTCAGGTAAAAATCAGAACCTTCGGCTTTTTACAACTATTTTGTAATGTTCACTCCATCTGCTTTGCTGTCGATCCATTCCAAGTCGCATGCACACACACACACATGGGCACACACGTGCCCTTACATACACATAGAAATCTTACCGATGTCATAAAAAATTGTCGCTATCAATATCTTCTTTCTTTTCTCTGTGAACATTATGAACTAGAACTGGAATACGAAAAATGATTTTTTTTTAGAAAACTCTACTACAGTCGCAAAACTGATGATCATGCAAGTAAATACAGACTGAAGATCATGCATACCTGATTCAATATACACATACACACCAATTTTCTTCTTAATGATTGCCTCCAACCCACCCCTCTCTCCACTAAAGCTACGTAATCTTTGCATGATGCCCCCACCTGCAGAAGTCCCATTCCTTTTCTCTACCTGTCTGTCCCTCAACGTTGGTTTTCTTCTTTCTCTTTCACCTTTCCCCCCCCACCCCCCCCCCCCCCCCCCCCCCCCACCTCTCTCCAGAGATGATCAGAGTGCTATCCACCTACCCCTCCCTCCTCAGGGTTGTTGACAGGGCTGGCCCTCGGCTTGTGGTCAAGTTTTTCTCATGTCGCCGCCATGTGAGTGTGTGTTACTAACCGGCACAAATTTATTGTCCCTGAGCGCCCTTAATCAATCAGAGTAACGGTGCCACCGTTTGGCTTCGAAATTTGGACACTGTGGCTATTGCCAAAACTATTATGGGGCAGGCCAAGGAGTATGTTGTCCCGTAGGTGCCAATTTTTCAAAAAGAAATGTTTTTCAGAGATTCCTCTTCCTCTTTTGTACTTACTGTTTTGGACATCCAGTCCCATCTCCATTTATTGGGAACGTTTTCATCATCAAACGCATGACCGCATTTCATAACGCTTAGCACAGCCATGCTTGCCGACTGGAAAATCCAAAATGGTGGCTAAGCAGAACATCATACCCATGGGCCTCTGTCCAGAGCAACCTCAACGGGTGTAGTTAAAACACTGAACTGGGTTTGAACTGGGAGAAAACAACAGTGGATATAACAAAGGCTTGTCACATTTTATTTCCCTCTTAAAAACAAAACAAACAAAAAATCTTTCTGAAACCTTTTACTGTTCAGTTGATATCAGCAGATCTGCTGAGATGTTACCAGCCTGTTCATGGATCACTGTGTGATGATTTAGCAATATCACCTCTGTTTCGCTGTCAAAGAAAAGCATGTGCAGCTGCACAGGTATGTGAGCCAACAGTACCAGACTGTGGGTGCCTTCTCCAGTGACAGAGTCAACAGACGTAGGCACGGCTGAGCTGCCGTTAGTGGTCAGACTGCACTGTTTCTGGTAGTATCAAGGTGCACGCCAACTCCACAACTGACCCAGGACTTGGTGATTTCTTCTTTGTGTTGGAAAGAAACTTCTTTGGCTGAAAGGAGCATTCGTCTCTATAATGCAAAGCATCATTCATTCCTTTCCCTCATCTCCAAAGAGTGTCCTCTTGAAATATGTCCTCCGATTATAACTACCCTATTCATACACCCCCTTTTCGAAAAACAGACATGATTGGATGACTTGGTTTTGTTTGACCAATGAATGCCCCAAAGTGATGAGGTTCCATCCAGAGCAACCTCAACGGATGTCTCAAGAGGCGTGCCTCCTGTATCCTCCACAGTGATCCACCGTTCATCAACAACTACCTTGTTGGGATACAGAAAGAAAGCAGCCACTTTCTGTAATGAGGAGGGAAAATTGGCACAATTCATGGGAGCTACGGGTGGAAGTAGGGAGAGGGAGTAACCTTGGTCTTGCTTTCTTTTTACTGGCAGCTGAGTCTAAATGCTTAAAAAAAAAAAAAAAAGGTTAAAGATTATCAGATCACGCCTTCTTACCATTTGACTCGCCTCCATTCGTTGTCAATCTTCTTACCATTTGATTGATCGTCACTCATTGTCAATCTGTAAAACTGGAACAACAAAATACAAAACGCAGACTTTGTTATCCCAGCAACAAGCAGTGCATAGCTTATTGACTGCATAGCTTCTTAAATGTCATGTGTGCAACTTGCATGTAGAATGCATCAAATCATACTGATCATTTGTGATTGAGGGGGAAAAAAAAGGAAAATAAATAAACATGAACATCTTTTGTTAACTACCAACATATTCTGACAATATGTGCATCTATCCAAGCACGTTTATGTCCATATCACATCATACATCCTGTATACACATGAACATACAGAGACATACACAAACACACTATTAAATTTACAGTGTCCTGGGGGGGGTTGGGGGTTTCTTTTGTTTTGTTTTGTTTTTTGTGTGCTCACCCTATTTCAGACTAAGGGCTAATATGAAAGTTCCCCTAAACAAATACAGACTATATAGTGAGAATACATCACGTCAAACATAGTGATGATTACTTGAACAAAGACTTGCGTAAGAACAAAAATTGGGACAAAAAAAAACAACAAAAAACATTCTTTAAAGAGCCTTGACACCCTCTGACCCCCATCCTCCCTCAAATACCCCCTCCCTTCCGCCCCCATAAAATGTGGCAACCCACGACTGCGTCAGTCGACAGCCTGCAGCCACTGAATTCTCTGCAGCACGGGCGTCAGGCCACGCATGCCCTCCAGTGTCTGCCAGTCAGGGTGGTCAGGGAAGCAGGTCCGCAGCACCTCGTCGTCCTCCCTCCTCCAGTAATGGTGACCTGCGGCGTGACACACGCACACACATCATACCCATGGGCCTCTGTCCTGCCCGCAGGTATCTCTCGAGAGTGCATGCCTGCATGGACATGCTTGTGTGTGTGTGTGTGTGTGTGAGTGTGTGTATGTGTATGTGTGTGGACATGTTTGTATGTGTGTGTGTTTGGACATGCTTGTGTGTGTGTGTCTGGACACGCATGTGTGCGCACATACATGTATGTGAGTGTGTGTGTGTGTGTGTCTGGACATGCATGTGCACACATGCGAATGTGTGTGTGTGTGTGTGTATGTGTGCGTTTGGACATGCATGTGTGTGCACATACGTGTATCTGATTGCGACCTACTCATCTACTAACTCTGCACACAAACGAGACAAGAGATGAACAGAACAAATGATGAAACTTCCCAAAATGACAGTTTCCTACTTTGCCAATATGCCCTGAGCTTAATACATGCACATCGCGACAGTAGACAAAATGCGCAAACACCTCGGCTGGCATTTCCTCCGAACTCAGCCTTCTGATTTCAAACACTGTCAGACAGATGGAATCTATGAATTCAAACTATCATTTCGACCGTTATCCCAGTTGCATTCCTGCAGAACAGAGGACTGGGGCGCAGAAAACCCCTTTCTGTTCCTCTTGCAGCCCAGCTCTTAAAACTTCGCGTGTCTTGTGTCATCCTCACATGACGTCACTATAGACCTGGAATGCTTGGTGAGGTATTACTCGTTAAATACAGCGTTACTCACAGGACACCATTTAAGAATGGACTGTGAACCAGGCAATCCCTAGTCTGGCAATAAGATGGGATTCCTGCATGGTACGCCCAAAGTTGTCACGCTGTAACTGCAAAAGCGCCAGGACTTTGACATGATTGATGTTGTGTTGGGAATGGCTGAAGTACTGAATGACAAGTTGGATCGATGATAGCGGACGTCGGCCAGGAATTCAGAGATGCATGTTTCAAGTTGGTAAAAGGTAATGTTGCTTACAGCCCAACCGAACACCGAGGGCCATATCAGGGCCGTCATCGCATTGAAGTCAACTCATAAGTCATTAACAAAGAAAAAAATCATTCATACAACCCTTTACAATACACTTTCTAAAACACACAAGAAATTCTGTTAAAGATCTTTCTTCTGCAAACTCTTAAATCAGACGAAAAATGTTGATCTCTTTCAGGAATTCAAAGATCACATCAGGTGGGAAATCTCTGAACAAGGCTTTCATGGAGTCTGCTGTAAAGTGCTTATGTCTCACTTCATGCAAGTCCCAAAACTCTAAAAGAATATGTTTCACTGTGAGTGGTAGATGACATGGAATGCACCATGGAGCTTTTAAAAGATAAGAATGGGTGTAAAAGGAGTGGCTTGCATGCAAATAGCACAAGTCTGTTTCTTCTTTACGGCTGCCTTGGGAACATGGCAAAGACTATTTCAGGTTTGGACAGATTTTCAATAGTTTGTTGTCTGTCTGGAAGTTCCATTCCTCTTGCTAGAGGTCTTTGATGTACACCTGGGCTTTGGGTTTCAGATCAGTGTCTCAAAGTTTGCAGAATATCTCCCCAACAAAAATCTTTACATTCATACTTTTTGTGATCCAGTGGTCAGCTTACCTTTGTTATACATTGTTCACTATCATGATCTGCAGAACCTACTGCCATGGTGAATTAGCTAGCGTTGCGGACTCCCGGCTGGGAGGTCCTGAGTTTGATTCCCATCAGAGTCATGAGGGACTTTTCTGCCCCGACCAGCTCCTACCCAGAGTTGAGTTTGCTATAGGCTCAGTTGGGGACTGGGACCACACAGTCAAGTCTGATCCACTTAATGGATGCGTCTCTGAGCATGTTGCTCAAATTTCCTGACCAACACCGCAGGTGTCTGTATCTCTCGTGCCTGGTTGACGGCAGGATATATTATGAAAGGAAGCATACAGTACAGCCCTGTCATGCAGTCTCAGACCGGAATGGAAATCTGTAGCATCATCTTCATCATCCTCATTCTCATCGATTAGCATTAAAGTCTCAAATTCTGTGGCCCTCCATGCTCTGCTCTCATGGTGACCTCAGTTTCGATGTCCTCTCCACGTCTGTGGCCTTGGTTTAATTCTGTCGGGGTCACCGGTATTGGTGGATCCATGTCGTTGGACGGACGTGGTGGCACCCTCCAGAGGGAGAGCTCACTCATGCCGGCTCCGCGACTAAGAAATTATTGTAG
>CM065720.1:10353048-10358048 GCA_033310375.1 Conus canariensis
TCACATCAATTTTCATTTACAGTTGCAACAATCACAGCATGGGAGTAGGGGTTGGGGGTAGGGGAGGCAGAAAGGTGGGTGAGGGTGGGGGTGGTTCTGACACCATCCAGGTCTTTAAATAGTATGCATAGGTTAGAGAGACAGACAGACAGACATTCAGACAGACAGACAGACAGAGACAGACACAGAGAGAGAAAGAAAGAGAGAGAAGAGAGAGAGAGAGAAGAGAGAGAGAGAGAGAGAGAGAGAGAGAGAGAGAAGAGAAAGACAAACAGAGAGAGCAGAGAGAGAGAGAGAGAGTGAGAGAAGAGAGAGAGAAAAGGGGGAATGTTATAGGCTTTTTCTGTCTCCAAGACAGAAAGATTTCTTATGTAACCACCTCCTGTACCAGAATTTCTTTCCATCAAAATAGTAAAATGGCACTGAATGTTTCCTTATCATGTCGGAGTGTTCTCATCATTCATTTTTGCTGCTGAAAACAAACTTATTACATAACCAGCTTAGCAGGTGTCCTGCATATTCGTTGGATCAAAACAGGCATTACTGAACACCACTGAAATGATTCAGCAACAGCACTGGGTCTCTACTATAGTACTAACCTGATACCAACATTTCCCTGTAGAACCCCCAGCGCTGAGCAGAAACAAACAGAAACAGAAACAAACCTGGGCTTGTCCATGATTAATGAAACCAGCACAAGCGGTGGGAGGGGGGGGTGGGAGGGGGGGGGGGGTATATGACGGGTGGAAAAGAACATTCCACAGTCAACAACAGCAAGTGAAAGAGAAAACCATATCGTCTAGCAGTCCGTATGATTACTGACTCCAGATTTTTTTTTTTTTTTTTAACGCTTCCCCTTCCTTTCTCTCAGCTACATTCCCACACTCTACAACAGCAAAGTAAAGGAGAAAACCATATCGTCCAGCACTCTGTAATGACTGACGACTTTAGATGTTGTTTTTTTTTACCTTCAGCGCTTTCCCTTTTTCTCAGCTACATTCCACACTCTACAACAGCAAGTAAAGGAGAAAACCATATCGTCCTAGCACTCTGTAATGATTGACGACTTTAGATGTTTGTTTTTTTTTTTACTTCAGCGCTTTCCCTCTTTCTCTCAGCTACATTCCACACTCTACAACAGCAAGTACAGGAGAAAACCATATCGTCCAGCAGTCTGTAATGACTGACGACTTTAGATGTGTTTTTTTTTACCTTCAGCGCTTTCCCTCTTTCTCTCAGCTACATTCCACACTCTACAACAGCAAGTACAGGAGAAAACCATATCGTCTAGCAGTCTATGATAATTACCAAAACTAGATTTCTTTTTTATTCAAAAAAAAAAAAAAGTTTCTCCTCTCCTTTTACGCAGGTCATTCCACACTCTACCACAGTAAATCAAACAGAAAAACCATATCGTCTAGCAGTCTGTAATGATTAACTCAATGCAGACGCAGATTTCTGCCACAACCGCGACACGCTGAGACGCACTATTTTGGGTATTTTTACAAAAAATATACAAACAGAACCAAACCGAATACAACAATAATTAAATGTTTCTGAAAACTTCAAACCATGTTCTTTAAGAAAAAAAATACTACAATCCTGTGCTCAGTACACATTTCACTCGCTACTGGTTTGAAAAATGTAGGAAAACAGTTGTCAGCAAAAACTTTTTCTCCATGTAGGTATGGATGAAAAATCAATATGATCATAACTGTAGTAAACACAATGTGTTGTAAACACATAAAAACAATCTATCTTCACACACACAGCTGTGTGCATGGTCCAGACTTCCAACAGAGTGCTGCTGTCACATAACTGAAGAAAAAATGCAAAAACTTCATCGTCATTCGGTATGTACAACTCACCATCGTCCCTCATATCCTCTCTGTCTGATTCAGCAAGTTTGGAAAACAGTTTGGAAAAGTTCGGCAAGTTCGGAAAACAGTTCCAGCTCTTCATCTGATCTTTCTTCCATTATTCTTTCAATAACTTCTTGAAATAAGATGTTTCTGTTCGCTACGACTCGCTGACGCTTCACTGCCGACACCATGACGAAGACGGGCGGCTAGAGTTATCTCTAGCTATCCCATAATATGAGCAAAAAAGTAGAATTAAACGTGAGATTTACACTAAGGGAGAGTACCACCCAATAGAGGAAACCCTCAGCTTTCTGTAGATACCACGATTGTTTCCCTTAGACCGCACAGTTGCATGTGAAAATTCGAGTAAACCGTCGATCACCTGGCGGGCGACGCATCAGCGCCAAGCACTCAACCCGTCGCCCGCCAGGTGATCGACGAGACGGCAATGAGTTAACGACTTCAGATTTTTTTCTTTTTTTTTTTAATACAAGCCTTCCCCTCTCCTTTCTCTCAGGTGCTCTGTTTCTTTTCCATGTCACCCACCATCAACAAATCCACACAGCCTTCCCCTGCAGACCTACTCACCGGGCAGAGCAGCGTGCTGCTGGTGTTGGGGGTACCTGGTGCCGAACAATCCTCGGCTGCCGGGTCACGGTCTGGGCTGCTGGCTGACCTCTCCCTCACCTGAGGGCCAGGACTCCCTGAAGAATTCTCTGACCTCCGCAGTTCATCTGTGGCGTTGTTCCTGACTGGGGAGGCTGATCCCTGGGCACCTGTGTGAAGACTCCTGTGAGGAACAGCGAGATCACAAAACAGAACAATGACAGCGGGTAGCACTAGAGTTACAGGAAAAGATTTAACTCCTTCCTTGCTAATCTGAGATAGAACCAACACAATCACGCTCGTTTCAAAGTGAGGTGACTGCAGGCGGACATTGAAACAGATTTTAACTCTTTCATTCCTACTTTTCTATGAACCATTACTTCCTCTTGTTCCTAGATTCTTATGATACAAATATTCCCTTCATTCCTGGATTTAGAGAAGAAAAAAAAGAAGCGTAAAGTGAGAACTGCCATGTATGCAGTAGCAAACCGGCCAAAATAGAGCGGCGACCACTTTCCCACGCTGTAGGGGCCGTCTGGCATCCATTCCATTCATAAACACTGCCGCACGAGCGACCCGGTCATGACGTGTAACAATGACACGACTCACAAGAAGTTCAAAGCGCTTACTGCAAGAACCGATTTTCCGGGCTGCAGGAAGGAAAGGAGGGATTTTGTGCTGCCCAATTTTCCGGGCTGCAGGAAGGAAGGGTAGGATTTCTGCAAACTGGAAAACCGGGTTGTACGGATGAAAGATTTAAGAGTAATTCTTAGTGAGTCCACCAAAAACAAGCACAAGCAAGCTACAAGACTAAACATGAAGCGTTTCAATCTCTTAGGTCTCCTGCTGGCAAGATAAACAATGTTCAAGACAATGAAAACTTATAATGAGCAATCACTTATCTTCTTGTATTCAGTGTTCTTATGTCCATCTTGCGCCGAATTTGAGAAGACAAGTGATTGCTCGTTCTTCGTTTTCATAGTCCTGAACATGGTTTATCTTGCCTGAAGAAGACCTAAGAGGTCGACACAGGTAGTGTTTTGTCTTGTAACTTGTTTGTCCTTGTTTTTGAAGAATTATTCTGAAAAATTTATTAAATCACGCTCTCTAAAGTTCTGGGAATAGATTACATCTTGCAGCTAGTCTGAAAAAGATACATGGCAACAGTGATCACTAAGCTTCTCTAGTGTTTTACACCTTCCACCTAGCCTGAAACAGATCCATGACAATGACCTTCCTCCTAGCCTGAAACAGATCCATGACAATGACCTTCCTCCTAGCCTGAAACAGATCCATGACAATGACCTTCCTCCCAGCCTGAAACAGATCCAAGACAATGACGACCTTCCTCCTAGCCTGAAACAGATCCATGACAATGATGACCTTCCTCCTAGCCTCAAACAGATCCATGACAATGATGACCTTCCTCCTAACCTGAAACAGATCCATGACAATGACGACCTTCCTCCTAGCCTCAAACAGATCCATGACAATGATGACCTTCCTCCTAGCCTGAAACGGATCCATGACAATGACCTTCCTCCTAGCCTCAAACAGATCCATGACAATGATGACCTTCCTCCTAGCCTGAAACAGATCCATAACAATGACGACCTTCCTCCTAGCCTGAAACAGATCCATAACAATGATGACCTTCCTCCTAGCCTCAAACAGATCCATGACAATGACAACCTTCCTCCCAGCCTGAAACAGATCCATGACAATGACCTTCCTCCTAGCCTGAAACAGATCCATGACAATGACCTTCCTCCTAACCTGAAACAGATCCATGACAATGACGACCTTCCTCCTAGCCTCAAACAGATCCATGACAATGACGACCTTCCTCCCAGCCTGAAACAGATCCATGACAATGACCTTCCTCCTAGCCTGAAACAGATCCATGACAATGATGACCTTCCTCCTAGCATGAAACAGATCCATGACAATGACCTTCCTCCTACTCCTAGCCTGAAACAGATCCATGACAATGACAACCTTCTTCCTAGCCTGAAACAGATCCATGACCATGATGACCTTCCTCCTAGCCTGAAACAGATCCATGACAATGACAACCTTCCTCCTAGCCTGAAACAGATCCATGACAATGATGACCTTCCTCCTAGCCTGAAACAGATCCATGACAATGACGACCTTCCACCTTGCCTGAAACAGATCCATGACAATGACGATCTTCCTCCTAGCCTGAAACAGATTCATGACAATGACGATCTTCCTCCTAGTCTGAAACAGAGCCATGACAATGATCTTCCTCCTAGCCTGAAACAGATCCATGACAATGACCTTCCTCCTAGCCTGAAACAGATCCATGACAATGACCTTCCTCCTAGCATGAAACAGATCCATGACAATGACGATCTTCCTCCTAGCCTGAAACAGATTCATGACAATGACAATCTTCCTCCTAGTCTGAAACAGAGCCATGACAATGATCTTCCTCCTAGCCTGAAACAGATCCATGACAATGACCTTCCTCCTAGCCTGAAACAGATCCATGACAATGACCTTCCT
>CM065720.1:10360548-10395548 GCA_033310375.1 Conus canariensis
GAAAACTGTTCTCAGTTATACTCGATGATTGAAAAACACAGCACAATGAAACTGGACACACCAGCATGTCTGCATGTTACCGAGTGCTGTAGTTGGACCGTGGCAGAAAAAAAGACTCTAGCATAACTGACCACAAAGCTAGATTAAAACACACACGCACACACACACACGCACACACACACACACACACACACACACACACACACACACAGAGGTGCAAACTAATGCTTGTTTGAAACACACACAAGTGAAACACAAAAGTGAATTTTCAAGAATGATGTCTCCTTCAGAAAAAAAAAAACAGAAAAAAAAAGCACAGAATGAAATTCCCCGATGGCTGGCAGCAGGACAACAGCAAAACAGCAGTGGAGAACTGAAGAGGGCTCAGAGGAAGAGAGACACAGAGAGGTGGGGGAAGAGCCAGGAGATGGGGGGGGTGGGGGGTGGGAGGAGACGAGAGCAGTGGGATGAGGGCTGAGGATAAGAAGTGAGCTGAATCTCCATAGGTGTCAACCTATACGGTTTTCCCATATTGCTGTACAGGAAACCTACGATTTCGGGTCTGTGCAGCCGTACACAAGTTTCAATATGGGTAAAACTGATTTAGAAACTTTGGTGATCACAGTAAGTAATGATGTACTCCTGACTTCAATGGACTAATGATGTTGGTAGGAATGGAAAGTGCATATAACAAATTGGTTTGTGACTTTGATGGACTCATGATGTTGGTAAAGTGGAAAAGTGTGTAAACAATGGGTTTATAAACAGCTTTAATTCTGCATCATTGTCAGTGTTTTCCTATAGGGTGTGTGATTTGATCTACAAACTGTCTCAAGTGATGCATTTTGCTGGAATGGAAGAGGAGGTTCTGTTGGATGGGTAAGTGTTATTGTTATTCATAAACTGTCTTAAACTGCCATTTGTTTCAATAAGTTCTGCCTGATACTGAGTATTACATTGTATTCACTGCAATTTTTGTTTATGTTTTTGCGTTTTCCATAATGTACAAGGTTTTTGGGCTCGGAATAAGGGAAAAAGTACTTTTCAATATGGGAAGTTGTAAAATGAGGAAAATTGGGTTGACACCTATGAATCTCTTCAACCACAAGCAACACACAGCAAAGTGTTGCTGTGTGAGAGCAGTTTAGATGGGATAAACACATACACACAAGAACTTTAAAAGCTAGGAGCAACTCCCATGTTGTTGTAGGTTCTTTTTACCTGAACTGAATGCAGGCAACACAATGGGGCCTCAGTTAAACTGTCTTATCCCAAAGGTGCGGTGGACAAGAGCAAAAAAGAAAAGAAAAAAAACTAGCCTGCCTGTATGTGCCCTATGACATTAGAATCGTGACCTTGGACCTTGCCTCGTCCTATGTGAATACGACACATACTGATCAACCAGATGGAACAGATCAAACAATACTGACCTTGGCTGTGGACAAGCTCCATCGATCGTGACCTCTTCACTCTCTGACACTCTCCTCTCTACGTCTTCCCCTAAAAGCACACCAGCATCAAACAATAGAGATGGGCCACACTGAAGAATGCAATGGTGGAGTGGATTAAAATGGGATTTCACTTCCCAAAGTAGTTTTGAAATATGCTTACCTGTCCAAACAAATGCTTTATCCCTGTTTCGCATGGAATATTGCCATGATATTTAGGATAAAAAACAAAACAAAAAAAAACATGGTTGAGCCAACTTGGGTGAGAAGGGAGCTAATTTCATCTCAGTTTCAAAATAGGCCAGCCAGAGTGATTGCCCTTACTGAATTAACAACTTTGCGCCCTGTTAGAACTTGCTCAATTTTCGTACCTTTCCCCGACTTAAGTGAGGAAATAGGGGGGGGGGGGGGGGGGGGGGGGGGGGGGGCATCCTAGTGTTTGGACAGGTGAGTGTATCACAAAACCCTTTTTAGTAGTAAAATTCCTTTTTCTCACACTTACCTGTCCAAAGCAAATGTCTGAATCTCAAAAAGGATGATGGGAGCATGCTCACCTGAGACCTTGTATAAGGAAAATTATGAGGAGGCACCTGGTATGCAAATGGGTACTACAAGTATTCGAAAAACAAACTCATGTAATGTTCTATGCCTAGCTGTAAACACATCTGCTGGAGTCTCCAACCGGATAGTACGTCACGCATGGATCGAACTGCAGACATGGTTCTCGACTGGAACCATTTCTTGCAGGAATATACACAGAAGCCATGAACATCCACACCGCCTAAATAGATAGTACCTGATACTAAAGGAAATTCCAGGTATGCAGGTCCGTGTATCCCTGGGTTCCTAGCGGGACATAAGGTAATTCGGCGTAGATTAACAACCTTATTCTCATTTTGTGTTTTATAAGTGGTTGTAGTTAAGTTTGTCGTTCCTGAAAGAATGCAAACAAAAAGAAGAAAAAAAAGCATGTAGAGGGGCCAGAGGATTTTTGGGTGTATTACAAAGACATACTCCATTTACATACCAAAGTTCAAACAGCACCAGAGAATGTGCATACACAGAAGACAGAGTGTGAGAGTGAAGAAACAAACCAAAAAAAGCAGAAAGTCATAAAGGTCAAGGTTAAAAAGTTGAAGACCAATAGTCTAATGGTTGTAGGGACAATGAATTCTATGGATTAAACAGTTAAAGTCCCACAGCCTAACGATCATGAGGGCAATAAATTGTCAGAGGTTTACACTGTCTGGGGCATGGCACAATGGAAGATGGAGTCCATCCCCCTCCTTCAACTGTCTTTCACTTTCCCCAGACTGAATCATGATGGACATAAAAAGCTTTCAAGCAGAAAGAAAACCCAGTCCAACATGTGGTTTAAATCACTACCTTCTGCTCCACAGGCTAACACTTTAAGCATCTGACAACAGGCCCGTGTAAATTATATAGAGATATTTAATGATACAAAAATTCACCGCAAGAGAAACAGACCAAACAATGAATGAAAAATAAAGTCTACAATAACAGATGTTAAACCATTAAAAAAAAAATTCACAAAAATAATAAATGAAATAAAGATAACAAGTGCTAAACACTCTCCTACTTCTTAACCGTCAATCTTTTTCCTCTGTTTTTTTAGTTGTTGTTGTTTGCTGTTTTTAGAAAGAATACTCACTGCCGCTGGTGGATTCTGTGGCGTGGACAAAGCGGGCAATGTCCCCGCTCAAACATGTCTTCCAGTTGTTGGGAATGTTATACCGCTCCAACTGACTCAAAATCACCTTGCGAAAACGTGTCATCATTGACTGTGCCGGGTGACGAGTGACCTGTAAAACAGATGATGATGTCACTGTCAGTGTCGCCGCATTGATCATCATCATCATCATCATCGTCACTGAGAAAAGGGACCGAAGTCTTGCCGACAATTTTCATGTCATACAAGCAGACTTGTCAATGGCAGAATTCAGCTTTGGATCAGCACACAACAGAACAACCAAATTACTCAAAAATTAATGGGTCATTTGCAAAATCCATAGATGCTGTCCATAGAACATCAATCTAAACCAGGTGGATCTTAATCAATTCACCGGAAGTGTAGAGCAAATAAACAGAAGTGGAAATGTTGCAAAATATTTAAGTCAAATATGAAGTATGCAAGATGTTTCGCTCCACTTGTCTGTCAAGGACACTTTGGTGAGTTAGACAAAATGTTGAAACAGCACACGATTCCATCAAAGTCTGGAACTTGTGGTGGTGCCAGATCATTTCAGTCAAAGTCACAGTGCGTACATTCAACTCCAGCTAAGCATGTCCAGCTTTATTACAGACATCATCGTTATGTATCTGTTGTGGAGGGAACATGGGGAAAAAGAATGTGCATGGCCAGTCTCATAGAAAATGAGTGATCAATTAGCTATCAATACAATACAATGACCAATCATCATCATCATCGCCTATTACCCCTCCTGGGGTACAGGCCGCCAACCAAGGACCTCCAGGCATCTCTGTCCTTGGCTCTTTTCTCCAGATGGTTCCAAGTCATACAATGACCAATGCCAAACCTAAATCTACAATGGTTTCATTTTCCATGCTAATGAATTTCACTGACAATCTCTGTCAATTTTTTTTGTGCATATTAAAAGCAGAAGATAAAAATAATGTACTGTTGACTCTTTCTGAGGGGGATTAATATTGAGATCATGACAAGTCAGAGAACATAATTATAATAAAACTGACATGAGTGAACATTATCAATGTTGTTGTTATTAATTTCATCAACATGTTATGAAGGACATTTCATCATACAAATGACACTGTGCAAGGATAAATGTTATTGTATGACACAGAGAAAAACACCTGACATGAATGACACTGTGTAATACAAACATCATTATACGAGAAAGGACACTACAAGATACAATGACACAAACACACTATACGAGATACGATGACACAGAGGACACTGCATAAGGACACTGCAAAGGGCGTTATGCAATTCCAAGGACACAGCATAATGTAGCTATATACCACAAAAAACTGCACAGCACAAAGAAACTCTATGGGGGAGCTGGACAAGGTCTCCAGAGAAGAACACCCCCTCATGTAATGCAAACGACTCTGTAGAATACACAGAACTCCACAAATATAAAAGACATTACATAACATACCACAAAGGACACTGTCTATGACACATCTTATTGCTGACAATAATGGCTGCTACTCCGACTTAGAATGGTCTTCTCTGTTGATAAAGATTAAATGAAGGACCAGAGATCAACAACGACCATGTAAAAAACATTTTGAACACACAAAATGGAAACGTCAAGTTTCAAACAAATGCTCTAGTATATAAGTGTCTTTAAAGATTTTTATTAATTTCTGGGGAGAAATTTTCATGTACATAAAAGTTACGAGCAAGAATTCAACATCTGACTTTTCCATTTTCATGGAAATATCTATTCAATGGATGTGCAACAGAGATGTTTCTAACCTGGCTGATTTTATATTACAAATCATGTCTTAACTCAGTTGATGGCCACCGTCTTTCTGTCACAAGAAACTGGCACTTTGATGATAAGAAGCTGATTTTTCTTCACCAATCAAATGAAGGCATAAATCTACAGTGTTGAAAACTTCGTGATCAAACTTAAAATGACTTTGTTTTGGCGAGGCACATGTTTGCCGACCATTACAAATGGACAGTCTGTAGTGAAGACTCTCCCAGTGTTGTTTATGTGTATTTGAACCAGCGTCAGTCATTTATCGCTTGAAGCCTGGCAGGCCGTAAGGTGTCACATCAGGGAAATCACCATGACAAAAGACAGAACGAGATACATGCACACAGGCAAACATTAAACACACACACACACATACACACACACACAACACAAAACACATACACACACACACGAACAAACACATATACTTTACACACACAGAAGAAGAAAAAGATAAAAAGCTTTTCCAGAACAATTAATGAACAGACCACAAAATCAGGAAAAGTGAACAGCAATGAACACTGCTTTAAAACAAACAAACAAACAAACAAACAAAATAAAATCAAAGAAAGTGACAGGAAAGGGGAAGTCTTTAGAAAAGATTTTCTAGATGGTAGGGATACAATTCACAGAGTAACAGCTCAGCACTTCCACAAGGGCTTCTGACAAAATGATCACCTGGAGTCTTTCCATGGCTTTCCACACAGCAACACCTCTGGCTCTCCTGTACTCTTGGTTTTCCATCAGGTACTTCAGAATGTTCATGTCTTCTGCCTTGGTGTAATGCATGCGCCTGGACACACACACACAACTGCCCTTTATAAACAGAATGAACATGATGGACATGATCACTTCAGAAAGAGGCAGAGACGGAGGAAGAGACAGACAAAGAAACAAGAGAAAGACAGAAACAGACAGACAGAGCTTACGTACTGAACAGAGACTGATATGACAGACACAGGCTCACAAAAAGAGAGCGTGTGAAAAACAAAATACAGACATACAGAAAACAAAATAAAGAATGTGAAAGACAGAAGAAAGGAGAGGCAGAGGAAGTGGAATAAGAAAGACAAAAAGAACTGAAACAAGATGAAAGAAATTCTAAATGTTAGTGACAGCGCACCGCCAAAAAACACAGACACACGAATCACAAGACAAATTGTCTTGTGATTCGTGTGTCTACATTTTTTTGCAGTGCGCTATCACTAACAAATTGTCCTGTGATTCATTTGTCTACGGTTTTTGGCAGCGCGCTATCACTAACAAATTGTCTTGTGATTCATGTGTCTATGTTTTCTGGCAGTGAGCTATCACTAACAAATTGTCCTGTGATTCGTTTGTCTACGGTTTTTGGCGGTGCGCTATCACTAACACTTAAAATTTGTTTAGACTTCCGCTTGCAGTTGCCTCACTTTGCAACAAGATGAAAGCAAGGCAAGCATGAGATACAGTCATCTCCTGACCTCCCCATATGGTCGCCTTATCGAACGACTGACTTTCTTAACATTTGGATAAGTCAACCTTTTCTGAAAGATAGACTTATCCAAGGTACGGGTATGTTTTCATTGATGTCCGAAGTGTGAAAAGTCAATTCTTTTTAACAATAACCGTTGCGTCTTCCTCCCACTCTTCGCTCCTTCGTCCCTTTCCTCCCTACTTTTTTCTTTGTGTACTTTCAACCCATCCAGTCGATAAAACTCTGATAGCATTCTAGTCAAACGTCCTTTCCTCACTACTTTTTCTTTGTTACTTTCAACCCATCTGTCGAAAAATTGATACACTCTACAAATCCCTTCCTCTCTTTCTTTCCATTCCCAGCGCGTCGTACATTATGCCTAAACCAAGGTGTTACTACCTCCTACCTCCCCTTCCTCTCTTTCTTCCCCTCTGTTCCCCTACATGCTAACCTGTGACAGCTGGAGGAAAACAAAAATCTGGTTCATTCGGTCAATGTTGTTTGGAATCTCTGTCCTTATTACTGAGAACATAATTGGCGTGTGGAAAAACTCTGAAATGTGGAGAAACATGTGTAAGGATCTTGACAGGAACCATTTAAAAGGCTTCTACAAAATCTCTGTGTGTGTGTGTTGTTGTTTCTTCAGTTTAAAATCCTTCCACTTAAAGTGATATCGGACAATATGATTGTGTATATATATATATATACATGTGTGTGTGTGTGTGTGTGTGTGTGTGTGTGTGTGTGTGTGTGAGTGTGTGTGTGCCTCGATGTGTATGTGTGAGTGTGTGTGCATGCATGCGTGAATGTGTGCATGCGTGAGTGTGTATGTGTGCGCATGTGTGTGTGTGTGTGTGTGTATGTGTGTAGGGGGCAGGGAGGGAGGTAGGTGTGTGTGTGTATGTGTGGGTAGGTGTGAGTGTGTGTGTGTGTGTGGGTAGGTGGGTGTGAGTTTTTATGTATGTGTGTGTGAGACAGAGAGCAAGACAGCATGTGTTCATATACATACACAAGTGTGCATCCACACACACACACACACACACACACACACAACACACACACACACACACACATACACCTCTGTACACGTTTGTGAGTGTATACACTGTGTGTATGAGTTGAGAGTCATCATGTGGGTACATATATGGCATCCTTTCTTTCTTCATCTTTCTCTCCTCCTTCCTTCCAAATCCAGTGTTTCATGAGCCTCACCCTTTCTTGTTCCTGACCAGAGGTCTGTCGGTGTCCCCAAATTCAAAGTCGTATTCATCTGTTGTGTGTTCATCCTCTACAGTAATCTTTCGCATCAGCCGCCTTCCTTTACTGCATCTGCAAGTTCACCAGTACACACATTACTTACAACAATAACTACATGCATAAACACATATAAACAAGTACAAAAGAATCTGCTGAAAAGTAACCTAATGTCACACTAATCCAGACACAATACAAAGACGTGTTTTATGAGAGGCCCATTACATGGTATGTACCTTGGAGCGCTCTAATGTTGTCTTTTCTTTTGAAAAAGAGGCTGGGCGGTTATGTGAAAACTGGAAGCAGAGGTGGTAGCAGATGGAGTGGCTGTGATACTGTTGCTAGCATTCCTCACCTGATTAGAATAAATGTAATATTCCCCCCCTCCCCCATCCCCACCCCCTCCCCCCCAAAGAGCTCATGCCAAGACACAGGGAACACATCATAAGGACAGCAGCTAAGAATGTTTTTTCATGTTCTTGCGATGTACACAGCCGTACCATGACCACTGTTTTAACAGTGGTCTCTCAGATCCTTATCAACAGAATTTGCCATTCTTTTGTTCTTACTACTTGTTTATTTTTTTTCTTTATTTTTTTCCCCTCCTTTATTTTTGGCGAAAGGGAGGAGAGAGAGGCATGGTGAGATCAAAAGGCTGCTGGCTGTTTTGTTTGCTTTATTTCTTTGTGAACATATTTGTTTTGTATTTTCCACCAGTCATCTATAATCATTTCACAAAAGCATCAACCACAGTGACACTGTCTTACTTGTACTTTTCCATATCCAACAGAGTGTTCTGCTTCACACAATCCACCACATAGGTCGGCCAGTAGCAGTCAGAACTGGACATCAGCTGCCGTGATGTCCACAACTTCTCATCGGCCAAACTGCAATCCACAACAGTTCATCCACTGTCCATCAACTGATCTTGCACAAGTCTATTAAACTTGTGTATGTGTGTGTGTGTGTGTGTGTGTGTGTGTGTGTGTGTGTGTGTGTGTGTGTGTGTGTTTATGCGCACATGTGCGTACGCTCGCTTGTGTGTGTGTGTGTGTGTGTGTGTGTGTGTGTGGTGTGTGTGTGTGTGTGTGTGTGTGTGTGTGTGGTCGTTTATGTTTGTACAGATGTGTGTGTGTGTGTGTGTGTGTGTGTGTGTGTGTGTGTGTGTGTGTGTGTGTGTGTGTGCATGCGCATGTGTGCGTACGCTGGCTTGTGTGTGTGTGTGTGTGTGTGTGTGTGGCTGTATATGTTTGTACAGATGCGTTTGTGTGTTGTGTGTGTGTGTGTGTGTATGTGTGTGTGTGTGTGTGTGTGTGTGTGTCTCTGTGTGTGTGTGTGTGTGTGTGTGGGGGGGGGGGGGGGGGCATGCGTGCGTGCATGCGTGCGTGCCTGCCTGCCTGCCTGCCTGCCTGCCTGCCTGCCTGCCTGCATGTGCATGTGCATGTGTACATGCATGCGAGTGTGTGCACATATACTTTAATAAAATCTTTACTTAAAGAAAACACACACACAAAAACAGGAAAGACAAGACATTCTTTTTTTTTTTTTTTTTTAATTAAGACAAGACATTCTACCACTGGGACTCACTTCATAATCTCATTATGCAGAACAGGCAACATACATGTGTACAGAAATCATCATTAATCCGGAACCCCATATTATGAACCTCCACAAAGAACATGGAGCAAATGTACATATGCATAGATTTTAGAGACATATAAACAGAGGCAGACATGCATATTTACACACACACACACACACACACACACACACATACACACACAGGTGCGCGCGCACTCACACACGCATACACACACACACACACACACACACACACACACACACACACACGCACGCACACACACACACACACACACACACACACACACATGCGCGCGCGCACACACACACACACACACACACACACACACACACACACACACACACACACACACTCACACACATACTTTGACGATGAAGGGATCTCAAATTCAAACTGAAAGAGACTGAGCATTGTGGGGATAAGTTGCTACATGAACTGTGTATCCTGTGTTGTGCTAAACTGTTCTCCGCTATGAGGCTGTGCTCCGTAATTAACTGACTTCATAATCTGTCTTCTACTGATCTGCTTATCTCCTTCTACTTATCTGATTGCCAAACTTAAAAAGGGTATCAATCAGAGCACAGTACCAAAATGGGACAGGTAATTGTCATAGTCCAGCATCAACTTGATTCAGGTAATCATCATAGCACACGACCAACTTCAGAAAGGTAATCATGATAGTACAGTACCAACTTGGGACAGATAGTCATTATAACATAATACCAACTTCAGACAGGTAATTATCACAGCCCTGTTCCAACTTGAAACAGGAATCATCATAGCCAACTGCCAACTTGGGTGACGCCAATCATAGCACAGTACCAGCTTCAGATAAGTAGTCATTACAGCTGAGCAGCACCAACTTGGGACAGGTAATCATCATATCACAGTTCAAACTTCAGACAGGTAATCATCAGAGCACAGTTCAAACTTCAGACAGGTAATCATCATATCACAGTTCAAACTTCAGACAGGTAATCATCATATCACAGTTCAAACTTCTGACAGGTAATCATCAGAGCACAGTTCAAACTTCAGATAGGTAATCATCATATCACAGTTCAAACTTCAGACAGGTAATCATCAGAGCACAGTTCAAACTTCAGACAGGTAATCATCAGAGCACAGTTCAAACTTCAGACAGGTAATCATCAGAGCACAGTTCAAACTTCAGACAGGTAATCATCAGAGCACAGTTCAAACTTCAGACAGGTAATTATCAGAGCACAGCTCAACCTTCAGACAGGTAATCATCAGAGCACAGTTCAGACTTCAGACAGGTAATCATCAGAGCACAGTTCAGACTTCAGACAGGTAATAGAATGCTTGCTGCTTGTCAGACCTTTCTTTATAATTCTAAAGACTCACAACTAGACCACAAATCAAAACAGAACAGGGAAATACAACACAGAGAGAAGAGTTGCTGATGTCTAAACTGAAGATTTATCATTTCCCTGGCAGCTGATCCAAGTACAAGCAACTTTTGTGATCTTAACCAAACCATCTCCTGAACTGCAAACAACATTCACTCACTATCAGTCCCCCTCCCTCCTGCCCCATCCCCAGCCTCCCCCTCCCCCCCCCTTTTTTTTTTTTTTTTTTTTGGCTTCCCTCCCACCACCAGTCCTTCTCCCTACCTGCAAATAAAATAAATTAGCATACATATATAAACAAAAATCTGAAAGTGTTGTCTGATCTGGAAGCTTGTTAATATAGATGTTTTTTTAAAAATCCATACCCACCGGATAACGTTATTCAAGCGTCTGCTGGTTACCTCCCCTCCATGTCGCTGCACAACAGATTTTCAAAAAGAAACAAAATGAGTACCCAGAACACTCACTGCACACAAAAATAAAGCATTGCAACATCAACAGTGTCTCACTAACAGAAGTCACTATAAAATGTTGTTCATATTTTGAGTAAGACACACTCACTCAGTCCATGCCACTGAAACCAACTACTCCTGGAAAACAAACTATGAAACCAATGAAGGAAACTGGTGCACAAAAGAAAGCCAGCACTGAACAAAGATTTGGGCATATTAGAACTCTAAACATCTACCAAGTAGCAATGACATAACATGACCTGATACTAACATGGTTAACATCATGCACTGTACCCCAATGCTTAATCATAAACTGGGATGCAAACACATCTAGATCTATGGACAAACGAAAGTACAAAAAAAAAAAAAAAAAGTGCAGGATTCACATCACAGTATCTTGATACATAATTTTTTTCTTGTTGTTGAAGGTAGACTCGTATCACTGGAAAAATGAAAATCACCTATGTTTTGGCTTTATTTCATCTCAGAGCAGTATTCTCCAATCACAGAAACAACCAGATTCCTTCAGTCAGTCAGTCTAATCCAGCTTGTAAAAGTGACTTGTGATTTGTGATTTTCAGCACCATGTTCTTCCTTTTCTTAACAGGTATATATATTTGGACTTGCCAAAATCTTATTGCATATCAGTGTACCATAGTATTTAAAACATTGACTTTCCGTTAGATTCGTTTTCAATACTTACTTTTATAATTGGTGCCAACATCTTTTTAGTTGGTCCGGGAGGCAAATGAAACACCATTGGTTTTCCGTTGCTCTGCATGAACAACCCCTCGCCACCTTTTGTGCTTGACATATTGAATAGTATGCAATTTTTTTTTTTTAATTTCTTGGCAATTAACAACAACAACACAGCAAAGAAAGAAATAATTGCTAGCAAAATGAAATCCTTCAGATGCTGAACGCTGGTTAGAAGGGAAGTTAATCTACCGCCATCAAATTGTGGCATCAGAATAGTTTCCCATGTCACGGGTCAGGCAAAGCGGCAGCATCTGTTGACCTTTAAATGAATATCTTTCTGCTTGACTAAAAGGTAAAGATTGACTTTTAAAAATTCCCCGACACGTGGTTCCAAAGAGAAGAACTCAAGCCATCAGGGTTTTTTTTTCTGGCACATTTTTCTTGTTAATTATGTGTTGGTTGTCAAAGTGGCAAAATGCACGGTGATCGTGATTTTATTATTTTTTTTTTTTAAATAAATGGCGAGATAATTTCATCATCCGTATTATCAGTAATAAGTGTGTTTGTTTCTGTCAGCAGTCTACAAGTAGTTAGTGATTCGTGACAAATTTTAGGTCAGAATCAATAATTATCGATCTTCATCTTCCAAACAAATACCCAATGTCTTCATCACTCACTGATCGGGTCTTCTGCTAAAATGAAAAGTTCTTCCTAATCCCCGACAGAGCTATGTCAATGTAAAGTCTCCAGCGAACATTCAAAAACTAGACTCGGTGCGCTTTCTCCCATAAGTCTTATCATAGCTTATAACAATATCCCCGCGTACCCGATATACCTTCTGCGTGAGGTAGTAAAGGCAACTTTCTCAAACTTACCCACGGGTAGGTTAAGAAAAGAAAGAAAAACTACTGTTATGCACTTCGCACAGAACACACAGGAGTAAATGTAGACACTGTCTGGCGTACATATACTACTTAGGCATCATCTGTTCCTGAAGGACAGATTTTGGTGTACTGGCATGTCTGATATGTCGCAAAAAACATCCGAGAAATGTTGAAGAACTTGGTGGCGTGTCAGTGATGTTCTTCACAAAGGAATACACAACAGCCGTGATAGGTCTGGAAGTTTACATAGCAATGGGCAGTGCAGTTTCTCCATACTGACTAAAACCAATTTATTGTAAGATTAACTTATAGTTACACTGACATTTTAGAAAACATTATGAATAGAATGTCAACATTTTCTTTTTAAAAGAAAAAGAACATAAATTCACTCTCACACACACACACACACACACACACACACACACACACACACACACACACACATTTCTGTTCATACACACCCACACAGTCACATACACACAAACACATATACATACGCACACACACACATACAGATACACGCACGCATGCACACACACACACACACCACACCACACCACCCCACACCACACCACACACCATACCATACCACACCACACCACACCACACACACATACACCCTCATACACTAGCACACATATGCACACACACACACAAACACACACACACACACACACACACACACACATGGAGGGGGTGGACTGACATAATACTGACTCCAGTACTGATTGTGCTGGTGATAGAGATCATCTTGAAAGCAGCCAAGGGCCAAAGATGTCCAGCAGAGTTCAGGAATGCATACCAAATGCCCCATCAAAAAGTCTTCATTGATCACATAACAGTAATTTCCACAAAGGAAGATAAAACACACAAAATACCTAAGTAGTTAAATGAATTAGCGGAAATTCTCCCAACTCGGTAAGGCGTGTAATGCTCAGCTGTCTTGAGGGAAAAGACCAAGTGTCAGATTCTGTCAAAAGTGCAGGTCTTCGAGATATACCGTTGAATACATTATACATACAAGGCAGTCACTTGTTTACATTTCATTTCCGGCACTAAGTGAGTGAGAGAGAGCTGAACCAGTCATCACCTTGAACCACCCATCCTAGTCTCTCCCCTCCAGCATGTCGGGGGAGGGAGGGGGGGGGGGGGGGCATATGGTCAGGCAGATATTTTTGCAGCCAGCATCTTTTATGGCAGGAAAGTGTATCAGCAAAGTGTACAGCAGTAGTCTGCCCTACCTTCCTTTTCTACTCCTATACTCTGACAGGCAGAGGTGGTTAAAAATCTTATGTTCAGCTGTTGCTCCGAACATACAGGTAATCTTGTTCTGTGCCAGAAGTTGTTTTTTTTTAAGCGTTATCTCTACAATTATGTAACATCACAATAGGCCATTAAAAGACACAAAACACACAAGAAAGCCCTAAAATTTAAAGATAATCTGGTGTGGCTCAAATGTAGCGACATCGCTAAATGACTGCTTGTGGGCTGTCACAATGATGCAAGCTGGGAATTCTTGGTCTGCCACTGCCAGGCATTTCAGCATTTGGAGGACAACCATGCGGCTGTGGTGGAACCTTTATTAGGACACTAGCAATGTTGTGGACTTCCTGTGGAGTTGTCACTCCAGAGTTAACAACCAGCACAGAACAGGTTCATAGCACTGTTACATCTGAGGGACCAGTTCCAGCCTGTCGCTGTCACCACCGGACACATTCTTTGACTGAGAAGAATTGGCCCATTACTGTCTGGAGGTGGCTGGGGGAGAATGCCCTTCAAGCTCACTCCCAGCAGATCTGCATCTGACATGCAGCACAGTGGATGAGGGCAAGACAGTCTTGCACTTCAGTGTGGCTCGTCAGTTGGAAGGGGGGGGGGGGGGGGGTGAGGAGGGGCATGTATTGTTTTCTGACAAATCCCATTGCTGATGGTCATCCGTGGGTCTACAGGTGGTATGGAGAGTAGTACATGAGCACCTGTGTCATGCAACGTATTCTCTGTGGTGGCTCAGGGTTTGTAGAGGCATTTCAGCCTTTTAAAGACAACCGACCAGCAACCTGGTCAGACATGTCACCTATTCAACAGGTTTGGGATGAGATCCGACACAGACTTCATTGCCACCCCAGAGCCCCCTTGACCAAGCAGGATCTGCCGTTGGCCATTGAGCAAAAGTGGGCTGCCTTTCTCCAGGCCTTCCTTGATGCCTGATGTGTTCAATGTTGAGGTGAAGCCAGTCTTGCTTTGACATGCATGGTGGCTACACATGGTATCGACTTGGCAATTTTTCAATACTGGGTAATAGCAAGATGAGACAGCGACTCATGAAGTGTGATAATTGAGTTTTTCAGTTGATTTACAATTCGGTGATTTTTTTTTTTTTTAATGAAAATGATTTAAGCTAAGAGCAGAGACCTGTACTGCCAACACATCAACAAGTGAAAAACTATGGATGTCTTGAGGGCTTCCGCTTACAACAGCCTTCGTCAGGGCCCGTAGGGTTCCTGTCTGAGTGTACGAAGAAGAAAAAGAATTATTTGATATTGTCTGAAAAAAGTGTTCTCTACATGATCAGTTATGTACATTGGTCAGTGTAGCGTTTTCTGCTTTTTCCTTGTCTGATCTGTGACCGTTAAGACAGCTCTAGAGGTTATTGCTGGTTTCCCCATCATCCTGCACATTATTCTGGCGGTAGTAGTATTTTTACTAGCACAGGTGATGGTGTTAAAGCACAAGTTTTGCATATGTGTATCTCATTCTGTATGATTAAGAAAAACAAAGCAGACATGCATGGACTAGACTTACCAGTAAAATGTATTCAAAAAGAAAATTCTCATTATTTATTTCTTGAATAGATAGATGAATAGACGGATACTGTACAAGTTCTTTTTGAGTCTTCAGAACTTTGTGTGTGTGTGTGTGTGTCTCACGCTGTCCAGGTTCCATTGACCCATCAAGCATCGATCTCCAACACACCACCAGCCAATTCAGAAGACCCGTACCAAGATGGGGGAAGCACTGAAAGATCCTCGCATGCAGCGCTTTGTGGAGATGGAAACACAGAAGCAGCGGTTTCAGCATCTGGTGCACACACTCACGGATCGATGCTGGGACACCTGCATGGGTAACCCAGGTCAGAAACTGGACTCTCGCACAGAATCTTGCATCACCAACTGTGTGGAACGCTTCATTGACACAACCAACTTTGTCGTCAATCGGCTGGAGTCGACCCCACTGCCTGCTGGAGGTGGAAGCTCAGACTTTTCATAGTGGATGTGGTCTTTTCCCCCGACTTTTTTTTGTTTTTACCTTTTATTCTAATTTTCTTTTTTTTTTCCCTCCCATATGCAGTGTGTACTGTCCAGTCATTTGTATCAGGATGCTAATTGAAATCCGATTGTCAAGTCAGATCGAAATCTGACATTCTTGCTCAGTTCAAACTTAATCATTTTTAAGCACCCCATATTCAAAGACAATTTCAGCTCACAAAATATGGAATGAGATCTAGTTGACAGTTTTTTTTGCGTGTGTTTTGTTCAGCGTTTTCTACATCCTGTATTTTATTTACATCGTCATTAGACTGACTGGTTTGCTGTGGGGAATAAAGTAGGTATGTAATATTGTTTTGTGTGAAAATCTTTCTTTACTGGTGTCACTTGCGTTTCCCTGCCCTCTGTTTGGGTTGGGAGAAATCTGTTAGCAGTGACAGAAAAACTCGTTCATTGTAAGGATTTTGCCTGCTGTGAAAATGAAACAAAATGCAGTTCTGCTTCTGTGAAATATGTCAAATAATTTGTACATTTTACTTGTTTTGCTTTGTTTCTTGAATACATCATGAACACATTATAAATGAGATACAAGTTTCCGTTAGTCAAAAGACAATATTTTTTCACCACTGGATGTTTTACCTTTTCACAGATTTGTTTCTTAACCTCCCCTCCTGTCATACTGGAGTACTTGTTTGCCCCAAAAAGTATTTGTTTCTTATCACATGACTCTCAATTAATAAATTTCTTTTTCTTCTTTCTGCGTACACAGGCTGATACTCCTGCAGACACTGCCTGTTTGGACAGGCAGTGGAGTTTTTGTGTGTATGACCGTTTTTTATCCCGCCATTAAGGCAGCCATACTCCAGCTTCGGGGAAGGTGCATGCTATGTGTAATGTGTCATCCATACCAACGGCCAAACTGGCCTTCTCTTCCGAAAGTTGGTGATGGGATTTTACGTGTGTGCAAGATGTTGTGCGTGCGTTCACACATGGAACCTCGGTTTATAGTCTCATTCGAAGGACTGTATGGGGAATGGAGTCAGAACCAATGGTAACGCCGAGGGAAAAATTCCAATGTACCGAAATTCAAACCACATCCCCAGGATCATGAGTCCAGTGCTCTACCAACTGAGCTATTCCGGCCCCCAATTAATAAATAAATTGGCTGACCAGAGGAGGATGCCTTTCTTTAAGAGATCAAAGCAAGATTATTTTACTCAGTTCTTACTCTTAGTCACTGGCAGTGCTGATTTGACTAACAGTGCTTGGATTGTTAAATAGAGGAACAGACAGACCAAGGGCCTTTGGGACCCTCCGTTCACAAATCTGAAGGGCCTTTGATGAAATCTGAAGGTCCATGCAAAAAAAAAATGAAGATGTGAGGAAAATCTCAAATACACAGTAGACCTATACCATGTCTCATGGAACTGTCTTTGCTATGTCTTCTCAGACCTTTCATATCACAACCATCAGTTTTGGTGGGCTTCTTTTCATCCACAATTAACAGTCAGTGTATCAGGTAGATCAACAACTTCAGTAGTGTTGTGCAGACCTGTTTGCCTTTGCGATTTTGCCATAATTTTTACGGGAAAAAAAAATCGAAATTACGGCAACAACAACAAAAAATTACGGGAATTTTTTTTTTTTTAATAACATTGTTAAATGCGAAGTTTCATTCAGTCAAAAGCAGTAAGAAGACATTTCCCAGCATGCCTTGTGTCTTTCACGTTGTCAAAGATGGCCATGAAGCAGTCATACGTGCGAACGGCTGACTCTTCCAAATCTTTAAAGATGCGACAAGTAGTGCGATTATGAAAATTGCTTTTTTTTTTTTTTTAATTACAGGTTTTTGTCTGAGAAATTACAGGTACAGGTACATGAATTTGGGGTAAACAGGTCTGTATAATGGGCATTGTTGCTATTTTTGTCGATCGCAGGTCATCAATTGCCTCGAGTTTTTGTGGACGAAAACCACTGAACCAAAACTATGACTGCTTCTTTCCCATAAGTGATGTAAAGCCTTGGATCCAGAGGGAAAAAAAAAAGGTTCTTTATCTCCCGCAAATCTTTACCATGTCATAGCGCCTCTGTTTTGTCCCATTGACATTTTTGTCGTCTTTCTCTCTCTCTAGTGTACATGCACTGACACATGCTCTCTCTCTCTCTCTCTCTCTCTCTCTCTCTCTCTCTCTCTCTCTCCCTTCACGTCTTCCTCTCACAAAAATGTTTGAATGATGTTATCAAACTTGTTTATTTTGAATTAAAAAAAAAAAAAAAGAAAGAAACCAGTCTCAAACAATGAGAAATAAAAATCACAGGCACGTAGAGAAGCGAAGACGACACACAAGTGGTATTTGGTCAACATATGATGAAAGGTGGACAGGTTGGCAATGACAAGTGAGAGTCCTTATGCCCCGATAACACAAATACTCTGTATTTTGTGATTGTTCACACGGATTTGCTAATCTTTAGTTTTATTCCTGTATACAACCCTGGATGCATTATTTTATCAGAAAATTGATTTTTGTAACATCTTTTCCAAAAGCTGAAATGGTTGAGCTGAAAACAATCTACCAGGTTGACACTTTGCTCCTTCTTTTCCATCAGCTATACACATAGTAGTTGAAATCGATAATCAGGTTCCAAATGTCTAACATATACAATTCTAAAATATTCTGGATCTGTAACTCAACAGCTCAGAAGTACCTTCCCCACTCCCATCCTTACCAACCTGTCTCTGTGTGAAGTTTCTCTTTATATTTTCTAATATTAGCACCCAAAACTTCCAGTTTCAGTTACCTTACAATGCTGGATATCTTAGAGTTGTTGGTGTGAATGAATGAAGATAATAAATAAAGTCATTTTTTTTTAAGTTAGTCTTTCTCAACTCTTATTCAGCTTGACGCATTATTAACTTAAACCAAATTTATGATTCCCATCCCCCATACCCACCTCAAAACAGAAATGAAATCTCACATTATGTAACATATATTAAAAATGTAATAAAGCAATCCTGCCAAAATATTGAAGCAAGATATTCTGACCTGTGATGATACATAAATCACAGCCAGTTTTTTCCCCTTTATCTCATTTGTCTTGGTTCTATCTTACATGACAGTAATAATGATCTAAAATCTATTCCAAATCAGAAAGGAACAATGGCGGCAACTTCATACACACTGTACACAATTCGATCTCTGTTGATATATATCTCCTACACTTAAATTTGTACATGATAAACACAAATAAAAGATCTATCCATACAACCTGGTCCATTAACAAAGAAATCAGAATCGCCACAAGATGTAATATGCATACACACACAGGCACACACACACACACATTATGCAAAAGCAAAGACCAAAAGATAACTATCGTATTATATACATAATAAACATCCAAAACAATACACATTTCCTTGAAAAATAAAATTTCTGTTTAACCAACCACATCTTTTTCGTGCTTTATCTTTTTTTTTTTCTTTTTGTCATCTCAGTTGGAAGATCAGCTAATTCTGCTCTGAAATATTTAGACCTTACACCCAAGGAGAGGAAAATTTAACCAAGATGGATAAGACTTTGAAAGACTTCAGTCTCTGGAAAGAAAGCACTCAAAACAGATATATAGGTATATTATTATATGTGTTATATATAATCCATGCTCCAGAGCAGCACATCTACTGGGCAAAATTTTGTATACTACGTGAATTTGGCAATTCCACTGCCTAGTGCGTAAAAAACGCAGTTCTCTCCATTTGTAATCCATGTCATCTTCGATGCAAACAAGATAACTGTCCTCTTTACAGGCTAGAAATCAGACAGAAAATCTGCTCTGCTCCACCCCCCTCTCCCTGACTCAAGTCCTCTAAGTGGTGAACAATCTTCATGGAAGGTCCCGACAGTTGCTGCTGCGCATCATTTCAGTTCTCATTCAGCAGACTTGATTTCAGCATGACATCAACTTTTATCTTGTTTGCATTTTTGAAACTTGCATGGATTATAAACAGGTATAAGCTGATTCAGAGACTGTGCTTAATTCACACATAAGGGGAAGTCATTGCCAAGTTCAAGAACATTACATAGACATATGGAATGCAAAGGGAGGAAATCAACAAAGAAATCATTAAAGGTTTACACTTTAACTCTGAATGGTTTAATCATTTAACTTAAATGTGTGTATGTATATACAAGTTTTTTCTTCTTTTTTTTTTCTTAAGCTCTACCCCCATCCAACAGGCTCTAGCAGATTTTTAGGTAGGTTTTATTCATTACTGTAGAGTTCACTTTACACGACTCTCAATAACATGGTAACTTGTTTTATATCAAATTAGAAAAATAATTCATAAGGCTCCACTTAAAAACAAAGACATACAAATCACAAGACAAAATATGACGTGTTTCGACCTCTTAGCTAAAAGGTCTTCTTCAGGCAAAATACACAACACTCAGGACAACAAAAATTAATGAGCAATCACTTATCTTCAGTCTTTGAGCTTTGTTTTCATTCAACACTCATCTTGCACCGAATTGGATGAAGGTAAGTGATTGCTCGTACATTTTTGTTGTCCCGAGTGTTGTGTATCTTGCCTGAAGAGACCTTAAGAGGTTGAAATGTGTCATGTTTTGTCTTGTGATTCGTTTGTCTACATTTTTCGGCAGAGCCTTATAAATTATTTTTCAAATTTGTTTAGATTTCCGCCTGCAGTCACCTAACTATGCAACTAGATCTTGTTTTATGCCAGCAAAGTTTGCAATCCCTACATAAAGCCTTTTCCCTTACGAAATTCTTTGGTTAATGCAAACGTCTTAACCTGAACATTTCCTCACATGGAGTCAAGATTTAAGTCCAAGTCACAGGACAAGCGTACAATCATGAGCCTGTTGAACATGAAGATGAAAAACAGTTATCTTGCATTTCTGCACAAACACACGGCATCTTTCCTGCAACCATCAACAATAAGACATCAAGATGGTTCATGATGGAAACTCTTCCAGTAGCTGCTGTGTTGCTTTCTATGATTGGTTGTTCCCTTGCGCTGAAGTGGATGGAGATAAGTGATTGCTCGTTCATTTTCGTTGTCCTAAGTGTTTTATATCTTGCCTGAAGAAGACTTAAGAGGTCAAAATGCATTTTGATTTATCTTGTGATTCGTTTGTCTACGTCTTTTTTGGCAGTGAGCTGTTACTAACATTTAAAATTTATGACTGTAATTATGGGTACTTTATTGATATGCTATTGATCACCACTCCAGAGGTGGTTTCAGATAGCACAAAACATTAGAAAAAACATTTCTGCTTTCTTGAAAATATCACTGGGTGGTTTCAGATAGCACAAAACATTAGAAAAAACATTTCTGCTTTCTTGAAAATATCACTGGGTGGTTTCAGACAGCACAAAACATTAGAAAAACCATTTCTGCTATCTTGAAAATATCACTGCTGTTGGGTGGTTCGGCAGTTCCGAGGTGGCTCTTTCTTGCCTACCTTACGTTTTCTCTCAGCAGTTGACAGACTTGAGTACCAAACAGACTTCTGTCGAGAAACAACCAGCCCTCAAGAGTTTCAGAATAGCAGGGTGTTAATCTCATTTGTCACCTCGGCAGTTGACAGTCAGGTTTAGCAAGCCTGTCAAGCCCTGCCAAGATGAAATAGCAACCGCCTGCTTTGGAGTATTCACATACTGTAGGAAGCAACTCCCTCATGGAGTATCTAAATTGAAAAACAGCCCCCTTTACAGAGTTTCCTTTTTCTTCCCCCCCCCCCCCCCCCCTTCCCCTTTTTTTTTTTCTTGGGTTTGCTGAAATCATTCTGAGGTCATGCTCATATGTGGTAAAAATATACACTGAAGTCAGGAATTATCATATTTTCTTCTAGTAATATATGGCAATTGTTTTATCATCATGACAGGATTGTTCACAAAGTTTACACCAAAGATAACAGGATTATGAACAACGGTATTTACATGTGTATTTAATAAGATCTCTGCCATACAGCACTGAATAAAGACCTTGGCCCAATACAGAAAAATTAAGTGAAATGTCTACTTACCATCTTTTCAAAGCTTAAAGTTTGTGATACATAGTTTACCTGTAAACTAAAATGAGATTCACATTTGCCATCTTTTCTAATAAAAGTTGCTTTTTTCTTTTCCTTTTCAAAGAAAGCCATCAAGAAAACTGCAGAGCTGATTTATAGATAAAGCAAACTTTTGGACATAAAACATTAACAGTTCAAAGATGGTGTTTCCATTTCTGGATGGTCAGTTTTGTTGTTACTCTCTGAATGCAATACAATATAAATTTACACAGGAGCACGCACACTTTTGCATAATGCAAAAAGAGAAAAATGGCAACATAACAGTGGAAGAGCACTATTTTTGTGATAATCATCAGCTGTCACTCTGTATCAAACTGACATCAAACAATTTATTTATATGTTTTAACATGTACAAAACACTACACATCAGATTAAAACTAAACCACAGTAACCAACAGTCAACAAGACAAAGCAGACAACAATAATGGCTCAAAAAGCCCATTAGTATTACAACAAATCCATAAAATCCCAGTTAAAAAGAAATGTTCTTTCCCTCGATACACATTACCTTGTGGTTTCTTATATACAAAGTAAACCATGAAAGAAAAGTGATTCATGTGCATCAAGCCAAACGTGGGGGAGTGTGGGGAAGGGGGGGGGGGGTAAAGATACAACATCCAGAAAGCAAAGATGCTCGACAAATACTCGCAATATACATTATCTCTCTATATACACACAATTATATTCAAGCTGAAAATCCAATCCATTTCAAGTCGCTGTCAATTCACAAATTCACATAGCTACTGATATTAGGATGGCCATGCATGTCCTGTAGTATACACATATAATCCATACAAACATGGAGCTACACAGAGACTGACTCACTCACCCCTAATGCCTCTCCAGTTCATAAATATCATTTTGTACTGGTGTCATTACCCATTACTTTACAGTTTGGTTTGTTTCAAATGAACAACAGAAAAGTCGACATTAAATGGCAGTTTTTGTGAGCACACCTGTATGTGTTGTGTAACACGCTGGATTTCTATGGAGTTCTGGTGATCATCCCTACAGCCTTTAAGCGACTGTGACAGTGTTAGGATAATTACTCATAATGAAGGATAAAATCTTGTTCCTTTTCTCCATCTAAACATGTAAGAGAGAGAGATGGACAGATAAAAAAAATAAAAAAAAGACAGTTACAACCTTATTACATTTCCTATTTTGAGTGAAGATTCCCCAATTTTACAACCTGATTTCATTTCCTGTTTGGGCAAAGTCTTCCCAATTTAACATATATTTGTTAAACCACTTGCTGCCCACTTTCCAAAGTCAGACTTGAATCAGAGTTGCGAGTTATTTCACACAGATCGTGGTAATCTTATGCTGCAAGAGAGGGTGCATAAGTCTTCATGCATGGACAAGCATGCATGTGTGTGGGGTTTCACCCCAGCAAAGTACTGTTCTGCACTTTCTTGAAAACCCTTTTCCCCAACTGTTATAATTAAAAAGCATTCCTATTCTTTCAAAGTCACTTCAGAGTACATACAACACAATCTGAAGAGAGGGAGGATGTGATACATTGATCCCTTGTTGAACAACATCCAGCTTGAGAAAAACCCTCGTGACTAGTCTGAATCTATTTCTTGCAACAACAAAAAACTATAATAATGGTAATGGTTTCCTGCAAATACTTCGCACAAACGGTTCCAAAAAGAGACATGACTTGACCAGATCTGAAATAACTAGAAAATGTTCACATCCACTGAAATACCTTCCACTGAATAAGTGCGATTTTCATTGTAACATCAAACTCTCTACCTACTCTTTTTTGTCTTTTCTTTAAATGGGAAAGTAAGGAAAGACAAGAGGGGTAGGATTGACAGGGGGGAAGGTGGGGGGAGGGAGACTATAGTGAGTCTTCTTATTTTGTCAACAAGAATCTGGATCAGACTGTCAAAGAGCATCAAATGTGTGTGCTAGAAAGTGTCCACTGAATTCCCTGGTCATCGTACATTACATTTCTGTTCAAATAAGACTGATGTACCACAGGGGCGAAACAAGCGCATAGTAGATGTTCTTTATTTTCATTATCACTATACCTACATTCTCCATGCAGTTCTTTTTACACTGTCAGTTCTTGCCATGTTCTGGTATCACATTTCTTGCATTAAATTTTACTTCTTCCAGTAAGTCCCCCCTTCCACAGCCCCACCTACGCTCATTCTGTTGCTGTTAAATGCTGGCTGTATCAGAATGTCATGGAGCAAGAGATCACTTTTTTTTTACTTCTTCATACAGTCACCTTGGGAGATCAATTTTCTTTTTCTTTTTTTCTCAATCTTGCATGATAGTGTTATGATCATGCCTTACAATTTAAGGTCAACATAAACTGACCTTTGTTTTAAAGACAATCAATTTCTGTCAACATTCACTCTACCACATGATATCTAACACACCCTGCCCTACATTCACAAATGTGGGTTCAAACATTGTCTAATGATGTTAACAATGTCCATGTAGTCACTATGATAGGGGATCAATCAATGCCTATATGCAGAGTCCTGCTTCAAAGACTGGAGAAGTTTGTAACATCAAAAATAAATGTGTCTCGGTTTCATACAGTATATCTGTTCCCGATTAACACGCACAGTTACACAGTTATGCACACTCTTAATTGTTCACAATCACACTGCAAGACAACTACAGAGACATAGATCAAAACATGACGACAAAAAAGATATTTTATCAAAGCCACAACCTCAGAATCAACACCGAAATGAATTCAGTATTACAGAAGAAATACACCAGACATGACAGCGACAGATGTGAGGATGATGAGCAGCATGATGGTAGGCTTCAGGTGTGTCACTGTGGTGTATGTACAAGGACATGATCGTGTAGAACGAAAAGAGGTGGTCAAAACCTCCAATACAATCTTTTATACCGTGGACGGCAAAGACATTCTGATATCCATCGTAGCACATCACTTGACAGGGGGGGAGGCGCAAGGTGGTAAGGGAGGATGAATAAAGCAAACAAACTTCTTCCCCATTCCCTTACTCGCACAATAAATGACAGATGCAAAGTTGAGCACTTCATTTGTAATTTACAAAGAACGAAATGGGAAAAATGATAAAACTGCTTTTCATCAATTAAACATTACTTTTTCTCTTTTCCAAATGTCATCACAAGTTGTTTGATTGAGCAGCATTTAGCTCAATATAAATTTTCCACTTTGCCTTCGAAGCAAGAGTACCCAAATTCCTGGCTTGAGTCTTGCATACATAAGATCTTTACTCCCCTGTCCATGAAACACTGCATACTGGATGCTAGTCTTTCATATTATGCTAAATCAGAGTCAGTGTGAAACGTTAATTTAACAGAGGAAGGAAAAAGGCAACAAGATAGTTCTCCCTAATAACATTTTATATAAAATATATTCTTTGAAAAGTCTGACAGTTAATCATTTAATGCATGCAAGAAGAAGAACAAACAAACAAAAACAGGCAACAGAATGTGGCAACACACTTCCTAGGGATAGGACCCGAATTGCACAGAGAAGTCTGTTGTGACACGAATGTTATATACAAGTCATGGAGACAGGGAATTCAAGTTTCCTTCACAGGTTATATTTTTCTATGATATGCCATGAGCAGTGATGGCAAGGCAGCTGTTCCCTTCAGCCAAACTGTTGTGTCTAGGTGACGACAGTCTAAGAAAAAAATTCTCACATTTTTTTTTCCTTCTGCAAATTAATGGATCTGATCATGTTTCATATTTCGTTTTATGTGTCAGCTAATAGAAAATGTTATTTCCTTAAACAGATATCATATTTTTCATGCAAAAAGCTTTGCGGAATGTCGGAAATTTTCGTGTTGGGTAGTCAAAATTTCTTTTTTTGTTGTTGTTGTGAAATCGCAACAGTGTTTTCCTATTAGCTAAAAGGCATTTTATATACCACACTCAGTGAAATGTGCATGTTTTACCCTTTCCATTGATATTTAACAATTGGCTTTTAAGTTTGCATCAAGATACTAAAAAATATTTCTTTTTTAATTAAACATCCATCCCCAAAGGAAATAATTCTTTACTCAACGTTCATTGCAAAAGAATTAAAATGTACATCATCCTTCAGGTAAAAAAGATTTAGATTGCAGGATGAAGAGCCATAAAAAATAGGGCTGTGTTATCAAAATGGATTTAAGACTTGTGGGAGACATTTTCACATAACTTCTCTGTTATCCTTCATATCCATTTCACACACACACAAAAAGGTGCTATTTTCCGAAGTCACCACATTCCCATGTGATGCAGCTATTAAATTCCCTGAAACAGATTTCAATTAAGTACGAGTACATGGTACCACGCAAACTGGATCAAAAAAATTCCAAGCCTGAAAAACTGATTCCCCCCATTTTCCAGACACAGAAAGCAGGGATGGAGGAGAGTTCAATATTCCAAATGCAGTAAAAGCGCAGGTGGGGTGGATCTTCAAGCAGATGACAATGTGCGTGATTTCCTTCATCCAAACCTGTTCTAGATCATTAAGCTCATAACCAAGACTAATTCCCCTCCTTTTTCTCACTCCAATTGAGAATCTTAAATCTTTGGGAAATTTTCTGACATATCTGCTAAAATGACGAACCACACAGCACAGAATGGAAATCACAAAAGGAATGATGTTCCTGAAGCTGACAAAATAAAAGGGTTTTGACCAATCCCAACGAAGATAGCTTTTTGTAATGCACAAGTTAATCGATCCTCCGTTGTTTACGAGTTAGACGAGTGCTGGACCTCAAATCTGGGCTTTCGTAAAGATGCTGTTGAAAACAATGTGTCAACTATTGGCAACTTGATTCCCACTCAAATTTCAGACTATTCATAGGCCAGATTTCCTGCTTTAGCCTGAAAAGTGGCGCCCCCGGAGTAGGACAAGCTGGAGGGAATTCTTCCCAGGTCTGTATTAACAAGACGAAAATTTCCGTACAGCTGAAGGCCAATTTTCATATTTTTTCTATAGGTCTTTTTTTTCCGACCTGAGCCAGAGAAGTAGCATTCCTACAAGTATCACACTAACAAATAAAAAAAAACACACACACAATATGAAACAAAAAACCAAAACAGAATTTCCAGACCAAGTTTTTCTGGATAACCAAGGTTTTCTTTTTTAAAAAAACGTGCTCAAACTGTGCAACTCAAAATGAAAACAGTAAGGATAATGCAACTATGAAATAACAACCAATATTCCATGCCAGCAGAACAAGGTCAAACATACACTAACAAACCCTCCACTCATGACATAACCAACTAGAACAAAAAGACATTAACCATGATTAAATAACAACAAACAAAAAAAGTCCAACTGAAGATTAGCACAAACAAAATGGAACCACGTTTAGCAGGAGAACTTGTAACCACAAAATGGAAAATAATCAGAAATAAAAATAACAAAATTTTGCATAAACATAGCCAGCAGCAATGGCAGAAGTTAAAAAAACAAAAAGCAAACAAAAAAAGAACTACAGAGAACATGCTAAAATTGTCTCTCCTACCAGATATGCCTATAGAACACAAAACATTCTCCAAACAAAACGCAGTCCGGGACTGTTTTATTGCCTTGGAATCTTTGAGTGCAATGCAGAGAAGAAAAAACAAAAGAAGAAGAAAAAGAGAAGAAACAAAAATTACTGTAACCTCCCACCTCCTTGTTCCAGCCTATAACAAACATCTTCACAACTTTAGGACACTTGTTGCGAGCGGTTTCAGAAGCAGAGCAGGTTCAGCACTCACACCTGTCAACAGGATTCCTGCCACCTTTCAACGAGGCCTCTAAAACACCTTAAAAAAAAACTTTTAAGCAGACCAAAAATCCGTAAAAACTTAAACAGATAATAACAACAACGACAAAAATCAAGCAACATGGAAGTGCTTGTATGGAGGATGAACTTTACTTTTCCAGTTTTCATTTTCTAATCTTTAAGTTTTCAAGCCAAAGACAAAACAAAACAATCACATCTAATTGTATGCAACAGCTGAAGCACAGGAACCAGCCAAGGTGAAGTGGGATTATGTCCCCAAGTAATGTTTATGTATGTTACTGCATGGCCTTGTGTTTATTGTTCATTAATGATGAGCTACCTGTTTGTAAGGAGAAGGAAAAAAAACCCTATGCCTTAAGAGTCAAAACTGAGCATCTCCAAAATGATTGTTTTAAGTAAAACAAGACTGGTACTCTGCAAATATGTATTCGCATGCTTCAAAATGCTACCAACTACTTGTCATGCCTTTTGGTATAATCTGTGTTGTAACAAATTGCTGAGCAGTTAAGTATAAAGATCAGAGAGGCATTTTTTTGTTTTTAACTCGCAAGATGTACCATTTCGGCAGAAAATTGATGATGTGCCTTTGAAGGGTATTAAAAAAATAATAAAATAAAAAAAAGCAAAAAAAAAAAAGCCCAACAAAACTCAAACATGTTAAATTTTGTTGCATGTTCAGGTACTGTCAATCTAAGCAAAACCTGTACATTTGATAGATACTCTGTTTTGACCGAAAACAATGCCATAAGGGAATTTTTTTTCAGGTCAAAACTATATATTGTGAGAAAAACTGTTTTTGTATCAAATTCAATGAATCGTATGTATCTTGAAAGAAGTCAAACTGAACATGCAGACTTAAATGATTCACATTTCTCCTTATTTCTCTCAGTTAGATGTACACATGGACTCTCACACACACACACACACACGTGCGCACACACGCACGCACGCACACATGCGCACGCGCACATACACAACAGTGTCACTGAGAGACGATGTATGTGTGTGTGCGTGTGTGTGTGTGTGTGTGTGTGCACATGTGCTTCCAGAAGAAAGTTTTGAAAATGTCCTTATGATGTACAAATCCTTCATATAATCTGTAATTCTGTAAGACATTTTGTGTTGTACCCTCTTTACCAATGCTATGCATATGAAAGTCAACATGTGTTTTCCAGAATAGGAATCCAACACACAGCCAGGTTTTCTTGACCTTTGCACTATCCTAGACTCACTGTTTGAGGCACTGCACTGCTCTAGCTTTATTAAGAGTTTAACTGCACAAACGCCCCAATTCCCCAACCTTCTGCCCCTGAGACAGGATGAGTACTGAATAAAATAAATTAGAAAGAATGTGTGACAGGTCAACTGTCTGTATTCTAACAGTAATATACTGCACTGAACAAGACAGAACAGTCCCACATGTTCCTAGTCAGTCAGAGCCTTTCTGTCATGGGGACTGGGGGGGGCGCCATAACATTGGGAAGTCTTTTTCAAGGTACGAACACAGAAGCGGATGTAAGAAACAGGATACAAAAATCCTCTATCAAAGTGACCTCTCCCTTCAGAAGACAACGGGAATACACCAGATGAGACTTCCATGCTATAGGATCTGATGGAACTGGGTGATTGGGCAGGGCAAACATGGAAATGCATACAACATGTGTTGCATATAATGCAAGTACAGCAAACTTCCTCAACTCCCATTCAGCACTAAAAATCAAGCCAAGATTCTGTTAGGAAAAACAAAATGGGACACAAGAGAAGAACTTAACAATCTATAAATCCTTAATTGAATCTTGATCATCTTCGTGAAGGATAATTTTAAAGAACTGAAACCAATGCTGACTGGACTAGATGTTAATAATCCCCCCCCCCCCCCCCCCCCGCCCCCCCTCTTAAAGTACCCACACATTTTTTTTTTATACAGAACAAGAGAACTGTTTAATCTCAACTAGTAATCTATGGTTGGATCAATAAACTTAACAAAACATTTGAATGGAAACCACCATCCTTCCACAGTTATCTGTTTCAATTCCAGACTTCTCAACTACATCAAAATATTGTTACCTGGAAAAGAACAGTCATTCTACCCTTGTCATTAGTAACAATCTTTAAATTAAATAACTAAATATTTCTTTCATAAACCTGTGACCTTAAACATTTCCTACCATTTGCATATCCAAAAATGTAAGCTATGTCTGCATCCATTAACTGCAATGGAAGTGTGAAAAACAAATTCTGTATTCAGTCCAAAATACTTAGCGCTTTCTACAAAATGTCCAGCATCATTACTGATCATTTCAATCTCTTGACCCATACAGACACACACTAAGAAATGCATATATACGAGGGCACACATCACAAACCACACACATACACACACAATTGTGTACATGAGCCTGGCCTCACATACAAGCAAATCATACCCACCCACCCAGGCATATATACAAACACACACACACACAAAGAAAACAGCAGGCTTGGCGTCAAAATGGCAACGTGATGATCTTGGGCTGCAATCTGTGAGGCCATGAACATGACATACAACTGCTGGATGGGTCGAGTCCTGTAAAACATGGGTGAACTGTCAAAATCACTACATTATGGTGACATCCCCCTCCAACCCTCCCACCCCCAGCCCATCCTCCCCCGGGCCAGACGATGTGTACATCACTGCTCAATCCAGGAGGGCTTCTCTGCATTGGGCCGTTTCAGGTTGATGTTGAACTGTTTGAGGGTGGCCTCGAGAGCGGCGGCGTTGCCGCTGAAGTAGGCAGAGATGGCATTGTGGAACAGCAACAGCTGCTTGTGCATCACCTTCACCTGACACCAACACAGTACACATCACCATTAGCAGATGACATCAACCGCTACTGAATGATTTAAAGGCTGACACTATCCGCAGTCTCTATTAAGCAAGCGCAGTTACTTTTGCTCCCAGGGCAGATGACTTCAAAACAATGCTGCTGAAAAAAGATCCTCAGAGCAAAAAAAAAATCAGAAATCAATGAAACTTAACTAGCAGAGAACTCAAAACACTTTTCATCTCCTCACTCGCACCCCTTCCCAATGCTTCACCCCTCTCCCCTTCCTTTTGTCTTCATCAATGTTAACGTCATATGGGAAGAAGTGAATAAGTTCAATATCATATGAAATGCCCAGTACCACAGGCAAGAGGTGAAACAATGAAGTGAAACAAGAGATACAGGAGTACAGTGAACATGAATTTAGGGCCCAAGAGAAATTAGCTTGTATATATGGGTGCAAGTGGGAAAGAGTCCCCAATCCTGAAACTGCAGAGCTTAATCTAGGATTTTTTAAAAAGGGGGGCAGTCCCCCCCTCATATCAAAAAAGGGGGGCACTCCCCCCCCCCCCCCCCCCCAGGCCACTTCTTCAGCCAATCGTCTTGAAACCGGTGTTCCCTTGCACTGGCACTCTTTTCGGGCTGCTTCTCTGAGCTTTTGGATGTAGTCGCGGTTTCTTCATGATCTTCTCCACCCTCGGATGGCACAGAATCTTTTTTTTTCCACTTTTCCTCCACGAAAGTCAAAGTCGAACAGGGTGGATGCACGCTTCATTTTGGAAAATATCCAATATGGCGCCTTAAACTCTCACAACTTCTCGTCGGTGATTGAGATGGAGGAGATGAACCCCGCCGACTGGTTGATTTACACTAACAGCCAATGAAATATCAAGAAATCGTTCGCTCCTGATCAGTCCTAGATTCAGTTTTTCAAGCAGACGACAAACGAGCGCCCGCAACGATCAGTGAACAGGGCGGGTAGTCCTGCAACTGTGCGTGAGTCTGCCCACGTTAAGACTCGATAATTGCAGGAAGGAACAGATTTTCAGGGGATTGTACCAATCCCGCGCTCTAGATTAAGCTCTGAAACTGAATTGTGGCCATCCTCCAATCCTGAAACTGAACTGTGGCCATCCCTCCAATCCTGAAACTGAATTGTGGCCATCCCTCCAATCCTGAAACTGAATTGTGGTCATCCCTCCAATCCTGAAACTGAATTGTGGCCATCCCTCAAATCCTGAAACTGAATTGTGGCCATCCCTCCAATACTAAAACTGAACTGTGGCCATCCCTCCAGTCCTGACACTGAACTGTGGCCATCCCTCCAATCCTGAAACTGAACTGTGGCCATCCCTCCAGTCCTGACACTGAACTGTGGCCATCCCTCCAATCCTGAAACTGAATTGTGGCCATCCTCCAATCCTGACACTGAACTGTGGCCATCCCTCCAATCCTGAAACTGGACTGTGGCCATCCATCCAATCCTGACACTGAATTGTGGCCATCCCTCCAATCCTGAAACTGAATTGTGGCCATCCCTCCAATCCTGACACTGAACTGTGGCCATCCCTCCAATCCTGAAACTGAATTGTGGCCATCCCTCCAATCCTGACACTGAACTGTGGCCATCCCTCCAATCCTGAAACAGAATGTGGCCATCCCTCCAATCCTGAAACTGAACTGTGGCCATCCCTCCAATCCTGACACTGAACTGTGGCCATCCCTCCAATCCTGAAACTGAACTGTGGCCATCCCTTCAGTCCTAAAACTGAACTGTGGCCATCCCTTCAGTCCTAAAACTGAACTGTGGCCATCCCTTCAGTCCTAAAACTGAACTGTGGCCATCCCTCCAATCCTGACACTGAACTGTGGCCATCCCTCCAATCCTGAACCTGAATTCTGGCCATCCCTTCAGTCCTAAAACTGAACTGTGGCCATCCCTTCAGTCCTAAAACTGAACTGTGGCCATCCATCCAATCCTGAATCTGAATTCTGGCCATCCCTCCAATCCTGAACCTGAATTCTGGCCATCCTAGGAATTGTGATAATCATCACAAACGAGACATGACCCTGAAACTAATTTTGTGAGACTTATTACAGACAATTAACTCTATACCATTTAAATATAAAACATTTTCAAACGCACATAAAAAACAATAGCTAAAGATGTCTTGTGTCTAGCTTACTAGCTACATCAGCTGTTAAAAGAAAAAAAACAGAATAAATCACTGTTCTTCTTCAATAAGCCAGTTGCCATCCAGAGTCAAGAAACACCCCCAGAAAGACCCAAGGCCACAGCAGAGCACTAGCAATGTTGTCATCAGCCGACCTCATGCACATTTAACTTTTACAATTTGAAGAAATTCTTTAAACAGAAGAATCAGATTGGGTTGTAGAATAAACTTAGATTACTGATATTTAGCAACATGTTGCTGCTTTCATTTCCAAGTCATTTTCTTCTTTTTACTAACAGTCTTCCCCTTGCAACAAGAACCAGCAAAACACTTTTCGTTTGTTTTTGTTTTTTCAATTGTTCTGGTTAAGTTTGTTTTGCCATTTTGAGTTGCACACACTTATAAGAAACAAAATCATCTCCTTCCTGTTTTCACTCTTTCTTCTTCAATCATCTTTCCTTCATGAAACTGATTTGAATTTGGAGCTTCAAATGACCTCTAAGAAAATGAAAGTCCCAAGTGTGAGATTCTATACAAAATTTTAACTAAAACATGTACCTTGTTCTCCTCAAGAAACTGGAGTTTGATGTTGACATCTGCCCTGAGCTTCTCAAACTTGATCTTGTGATCCTCAAACCGGCGCTTGCTTTCCTCCAAGCGTGCAGACAGTGCGTTCTCCCTCGGGCCCAACTGGAGTTGTTCCAGCTCATTGCGATATGCATCGTACTCCAATCTGTTTTTTTCCATGTTAAAATAAAATTGTTTGCAATTAATATCACATATTATACTGGCATTTATTTGACATATTTTAAAGAATACTTCATATTTTCTTGGGGCTCTCCATTGCTTATGAAAAGAAGTAATGTAGCATTCACTCCAGTCAATGAAACACAGATATGGAATAGATCATTCCTTGGTAAATACTAAATTTTCTACCAGTCAGTGAAACACAGATATGGAATAGATCATTCCTTGGTAAATACTAAATTTTCTAACAAGGAGATCATTCCTTGGTAAATATTAAACTTCTGAGCCAAGATATAAATCTGGCAATGAGTCTGACTGTGTCTTGCATTTTACTTCCACAAGTACCACTCTTACTTTAAAAAAGTTGCAGTTTTAATAGACCAGTGAGAATGTGTGTGTGTTAGAGAGAGAGAGTGTGTGTGTGTGTGTGTGTGTGTGTGTGTGTGTGTGTGTGTGTACATGTGTGAAAGAGTGTGAGAGAGAGAGAGAGAGAGAGAGATTGTTTTGTCCACAGAAATTATTCCTCCACACACGCAGACCTCCGCAGACTGCTGAAGGAACACACAATCACCAGATTCCACAACACCATGAACGGACCACCTACCTTGCGCTCTCATACTGTCGTATCGTCATCAGCGTATCCTCCATTGTCTTATTGCACAGTGTGTTCACAGAAGATGTGAAAAAATTCAGTGCGCCTGAAACACAGGACCATTCACCATACACTACTGCACACAAACATACTTGCTTTCAATGTGCAAGGACCAATCTGCCCTGCCCTGCTCTGCCAACCTGTCATCCTTTAAGATGCCTATCTGCCCTGTCCTGCTCGTCATCTTCCCTTAGACTGTGATGGATCTTAATTCCATTTGGCAGAAAGAATAAATAATGAAGCACCAGAGTGACTTATGATTTCCTTCCTGCATTTTTTCCTCTGCTTTCAAACTAATTTTGGATTTGTTTGTTTGCCTTTTTTTTGTTGTTGTTGTTTTTGTCCTGCTGGGTACATGGAGACATGGGGGAGGGTGGACATTTAACCCTTTCATTCCTTCTGAGTTTATAGCCAGGGCAGCCTCTCCTGCCTGGCCAGTTTTGAACTGCTCTGCATGAGCAGATGAGATCTTCACTTCAACTGTAATATCCCAACAGCTGTTTTGCCAAGACGTAACAAATTCATGTGATAATTGCCAAACAAATGTGCAGCAATATATAATAATGTTATATGATATGATGTGCTTTCAGACTTCTGATGCTTTGCAAAACTCAAACATCTAATTTTTCTTTTTTAACTGAACTAAATGGATACTTCAACCCTGCTATCTTGAAAGCTTTTCTACCAGAATGTGAAGAAACGTCATATGGTTTAATAAAAATTATAGTTTTGCAATAAATCAAAATTCTATATACATGCTTTCAAGCTTACATTGCTTGAAAAAACTAAAAAGCATTTGAATTTTTCCTTAACTCCATATCTGAAAATAAACCACAG
>CM065720.1:10400548-10418048 GCA_033310375.1 Conus canariensis
TCCAACCCAGTTTGCAGCTTTTGTACCCAACTCTAAAAAGCAAACTCTTTTTTTAACTTTCTGGACAAGAACAGACTGTTGCATGGCATCATCTCTATCCATTCTGTGGGAATGCTTCTCTCCTATTCAGTGCCTCTCTGCCTTGGTCATCTCTATTTCTCTTACATGCTGCTCCACATAAAAGCAGTCTGCTGCTTCCTACCATGGGGATCTTATTTCTCTTTCACATCATTCATGTGCACTACTACTAGTATTCATTTACATATCTGTTCAGTTCATCCTCTTTTTTTCATCCTTTCTCCTGCTATTTCAGTATTTGTTTGTATCTTGACTCAGATTACAAGAACATACACATTTTTTTTACATCCAAAGGTTGAGTCACATACTCATGCAAAATACGGTAATGCCGGTTTCTCAAAACTTAACAGACTGCAAGCTTACATACACTAAAAGAAAAATGATACTGAAAAGTGTTCTTCCCTATCATACTAAATACTTCTAGTCACAGAACACTGATGTCAGGATATTTCTCAACAGATATCACATATATATATGACTAATCAATGGATCACACCGCCAACTGATATAATACGCAGGAAACCATACATCATGTCACAGGTGCCTCAGTGGCCTAAACCACATTTCACTATCGACAGGTTGCTTCCCAAGATGTAAGCTGCCCTAGACAAATTTTAGTCTAAAAATTTATGGTATACAAAAACAATTCATCAATGTTGAGTCCCCCTGAAGATGTGAAGATCTAGAGCTTGTGATAGTGTGAGCGCACAGGGACATCATGAATCAACAAAAGCAACAAAAGGTAACTGAAAAAAGGGAAGCACACACACAAATAATCATTAAAAAGAACATCTGTCTGTCATCCTTCGCGATAAAAATGAAGATCATCAGATCGATGACAGACTATAGTATGAGGCTCAGACATTACCTCTAAAACATCTCTGTGTGTTGCGTGTGTGTGTGTGTGTGTGTGTAGTGTGTGTTGTGTGTGTGTGTGTGTGTGTGTGTGTGTGTGTGTGTGTGTGTGTGTGTGTGTGTGTGTGTGTGTGTCTGTGTGTGTCTGTCTCACTCTAGGTGTGTGTGTGTGTGTGTGTGTGTGTGTATGTGTGTGTGTGTGTGTGTGTGTGTGTGATGTGTATGTGCATGTACTTGTGCATTTGTGTGTGTGTGCATGCAGACTGTGTATCAGTGGGTTTGTGTGCAAGCACAACTGAGAGTTTGAGATATCTAAAGTTTTCTATTCTCCCATCATCCTGGTGAAAATAACTTTTTTGGACTGAATAAAAAACGTTAGCAAGCAATATGAATTTTGAATAACAAGAAGCAAACCTGCAACAATTGAAGGCATTACTTACTAGCGCAGACATCTGGAGATAAACTTCAATTTCATAAATTCGCACTGGAAATTCTTCAACAAAACTAAGTGGTAAGACATCTGACTAGGGATAAGGAACCAAGAAATGCCCATTGCAATAGAGAGTCTTATCTATATCAAACCTTACATATGACCCAGTACAACAAATGAGACTATCATAAAGTAAACCTCTGCTTATCAGTTGTATGTGCTGTCAAAGATAGGAGGCCACAGATAAAGATTTCAAAAAAGCGCACAAGTTACATAAGCTGAGCGAAAGTCAAATTTCAGTCCAAACGTCTATTGCAGAAAAACTGTGCAAAGTTAGAAAATCATGAAAATGTTTTCTGTGGAAGTAAAACCCTCTTTTTTTTCCCAAAACCTCTGTACTATGCATTGAATAGATAAGTTATACAAATTACAATACAGAGTATAGAAAGTACCTGAAAAAGAGTGTCTCTCAAACCCAAAGCTCAGTTCAGTCTTTCACCTTCTTCATATCCTTCAGGGTCTTTACAGGATGTCCCTTTCAGAACTATTCCAACTTTGCTCTTAACTCTTCTCAATGAAACACCTTATAAATGTTTCTCACAAATAAATTTTTTTTTTAAAGGAAACAATATTACTGTTATATTTCAATTTCTCCAATATTTGAAAGGTATCTTAAAGGAAATGGAAAAGGCAGATCATCATTTTCCTTTCTTTTTTTTTTTTAACTTTATACACTTTTTATAGAGGGTGATGCTGGGAAAAGTTACAAAGAAAGGTCAAGTACTGAAATAAGATATATGGATAGAAAAGCAAACTGGAATGGCTAGCAAAGATAAGCTTTAGGGGAAAAAAAAACACACAAAAAAAAGAATAACAGGAGGAATTTGGGCTGAGCTGGGTTTTGCTCTCTAAGTGTATACATGAGGTGAAATATGAGCAAGTGGATTCTAGTTGTGTGGTTTTTTTTTTCTCAATATTAATGAAATGAGGAAAACTGACGGCTAAAACAACTGAGCAATAAGATCTGAAAAGATCGCATTTCTTGAAAATTTTGAAATTCTGTGTTTTGACCTTCAAAAAAAAAAAAGAAATGCAATGATCGACAAAAGCAAAGACACACTCTTTCCTCAAAAAGCATTATCAAGCCAGTGGTGCAGGTTAGCAAGAGCAGCAGAAAACACACCAGGAGGGACAGTAAAGGAGCGTGTAAGCCTGCCTTGAGAAGCCGCTCCACCATCAGTGTTCGCACTCCCATAGGAACCCGAGTAAGAGGCACTCATGGAATTGGGTGTGCCCCCCTGCACCGTGGAACCAATCTCGTTGAGGTTTGGCCCGTCATCCAGCATCTCCTGCAGGTCACGCTCAAAGTTGTCATCTTCCTTTGCGGCCGACAACTGTGTGGGGTGAGACTCTGCCATGCTGAAGGATTCTGCAACCCATGTGAAGACCTCATGTAATCGTCCACCTTATGTTGTAACCATGTCCGTGTACTACCAATTGAATCTTAATCCACAACATCACTGTGTAATCACATTTTTTCCCAGTCAGTCAGTAAGCCCTTGGTGTGAATCTGTGACAGAGCTGAATCAAACTGCATTAGTGTGTAACAAATGAAATCAAGAGTTCAGTCAATGAAATGAACATTCAGATTCTTAACACACACACACACACACACACACACGCACACACACGCACGCACACACACACACACTTTCTGCACTTACAGAAACACAAAAAAAAGTAAACATTACACAACAAAGATTTCCTTTACCAACTTTTCCCACTTGTTTCTTTACTCATTTCTATTTTTCTTTCCACACTTCCTTGGCTTCCTCTGGCTTCTGCTTATTTCTCTCCTGTGGCAGTGAAAATACATCTGAATTATCAATCATCCAGTAGTTTGGCTCTTGTACATTATTTTCATACCTTTTTGTCTCTTGTACCTTATTTTCATACCTTACTTAAACCATCAGTCGATGTCTGAGACAAGTCTAGCCCAGGAGCTAAAGATGAAAGGTTACGTGCAATAAAATAGTTTTGACCATGAGACAGAGTTCACTGTGTTTCAAGAAAAAGGTGTAACATTTTGTAAACTCTGGAAGTTCTGATATGTCTGTTTGTCTTATTTATTTCTTCATTGTAATCCTTACTACTTATATTAATAGTGTTTTCATTAGCATTTTCATTCGTTAATATTATATTCATCAGTACTATTTTGATTTTCACCATAATCATTATCATCATCATCATTATTATTGTTGTTATTGTTGTTACTATTACTGATCAATAATGACTATGTTATCTTTTGAACATTCATTCTCCATAGCAGTAACACACACACACACACACACACACACACACGCACACACACACACACACACACACGCATGCACACACACACACACACACACACACACACACACACACACACATACATGTGTACACACAAACATCAGCACACACACACATGCACACAAATACACGCACGCACACACATACACATGTGTGTATGTCCATACACACAGGAATATATCATAACAGACATACAGACACACATGCATATACATAAGCACAAATTCACACATGCGGGAGCATGCGCTCACACAAGCGCACAGATCAAGCACACACACACACACACACATGTGACCATGCCCCCCCACCTGTGCACACACACATATACACACACATGCACACACACGCAAACACACACATACAAAGATGATAGTGGCATCTATAGACAACATTAAGTAGGTAGCAGATGTCTGACCAGCACCTTGGGCTAATGCATAGGTCAGACATCTGCTAGGTCATATCCATGGGACCCTGATCTTAAACACTTCCTCTCATCTTGGTCATGTATTGATTTATCCATCACCTGTAAATTCTGGGCAGTGTGGTCTCAAAACTTAGCAGATGTTGCACAGTGTATATGGACTGGTCTGTATGTAGTGACACTGCTTTGATGAAACTGAAACTCATGGTAACAAGGTAAATGGGGAGTAGGGAGAGTGACGGTAGTATCAGAGTAGTTATCATAATAAAAGCCAACACAGTCCCTCTGTCTCTTCCTCTCACATCAAAAGGGAGGAGGAGTAACGGTTGTGGTGTGGGGAATGTAATTAGAGGAGTTAAGGACCAGCTGGGTTGTGCATAGGTTAGAACTAAGGACACAGCACTGTGATGCCCAGGCATATTTCATGACACACATCCTATATGGGACAATCAAAACGATTTTTTTTCTAATTCAAATGCACACACTCTTCCACTCTCACCGACTTAACTAACCAAACAGTTAACCTGTCAAAATGCAAACTCATCTGTCCCTTTCATTAAACACTTAAGAACACAAACTGCATCCAAATTTAATGATCAAATAAAACTCCATGATGAACTCCATGTCTGCTCGAAAATTTGGCTTTGTTTCAGTTTAAAGGAAAGAAACTTTACTGAGAGGTTCATCAAGTATCCGACAAACACATAAAAAATGATACCCAAATCAAGACTTGAAAGGAAGGGACTCTTTCTATATGTGGAGTGTTCGAATGTTTCATGGTCCTAATATGAAGCTTGAACATCCTCAAAAACAAATCAAGTGATTGTTTTATATACTGCCTCCCCAAAAAGACTTGCTAGATTCAAGAGAGAATTTTGAGTGCATATGGTAAGCTGTCTAGCTGGGATTTTGTCAAAAGCTACTTAAGTCTTTTTGAACCATATTTCTAAAAGAGGCATATGGTTCGCCATCCTCTTTTGTGTCATACTCAAGACACAAAGGCAAAGACATGTTATGTGTTAAACAGTAATAAGACACACATCTGACTGACAATTATTCATGCTGTTGCCAGCCGAACAACAAACTGAGGCTTACTATAAATGAACTTTTTTTATGAAGCATTCCACATGAGCTGCCAATCAAGATGCTCCTAAAAATGTGCAAGCAATATCACCAGAAATACCTTGTGTCTTTATGCAATGCCTCATGTGTGTCTGTTTTTCTTTTCTTTCTTGCAGTTTGATCATGCCCACCCTACATTACACTTTCATTCAACAGTTTCGTTTATCATCAGTCAAAGTAATGTATGATTACACAGGTAAGTTGAAGTGTCATCAGTATCTACATACGTGTGATAACAAAAAGCAACATGGTACTGTTAACCCATTCATGTTCTGGTTATGGTAGTCTCAAATGCAGTCATTGTTGTGGCAACAGAGGAATACACCACAGGGAGTACACAAAAATATGTGTCTGGGCCTTATCAATATCACTTACTGGAGTTTGATGCAAAAATATCTGTTAACTAAAATGATCTGGAAGGGTTTTTAATCAACTGCTATTGAGGCCACAGCCATCTGACAGATCAGTATGCATACGTTGAATCAGAACAGGCCCAAGCAGCACTAAAGACCACCTGATGCAACAGTAGTAATGTTAACTCATCTGGTACATTGCCTCATGACGTCCCAACCATAGGGGCAGACAGCTGTTAAAGAATCATCATGTCTAGGGCATGGCCTGATGGAAGATGGAGGCCATCTCTCTGCTTCGTCCACCTGAACCTTACTTGACCAAAATCAGGTATTCATTTACAGATGATGGAGATAAAGGATGTTCAAGCTGTAAAAATCCAAACCCACAGAAATTTAAACTTATGATAGTGAGTTCCGTATGAAGGCTTTGAACTATTTGACTATGGCCTGTATGTGTATGAGCCTCATGATGACCCGTTCTTCTGATGATCTGGGTGTATGCAGTATGATCGTTCTGGCACCTGACTTTGAAAAAAAAATGAAATGGTGGTTTCATAGCAGATTCTTTTTGTCAGGATGCACAGAGAAAGAGAGAGCGAGAGCGAGAGAGAGAGAGAGAGAGTGAGAGAGAGAGAGAGAGAATCCAAATGTTGTCTATTACTGCATTACAGAGAGAGGTGTTTCTCAGTTTCCTAGCAAGCTATGGCAATGAACACTAACAGGAGGCAGGAAATGGGGGTAGGGTGTGTTCATACTAGATCTTTAATTGCTTCCAGAGGGCTGCTGTGGCTGCGGCTGAAAGGCCCGTGTAAGTTGTGTCCTCATACACATTCTATACTTCCTGCAGAATGCTAGGACTGTTGCCGAAAATCCTGTGTAAGATGTAGATGAAACCTTTGAAGGGCATGGGGGTAATGACACTGAGAGGGCATGAAAATGTGGCAGGGAAAAAATATAATAAAATCAAAAGGAAAAAACAACAACATCGCAATCATTAATCTGGACTGGTGATTTATCTCCACTGGGAAACGGAATTCTTTACAGCAAAACTGGTAAAACCGTCCAAAACTCTCTTAAACTTTCTGTATCAATCATTCGTTGCAGCTGAGGAATCAACACTACAATGTTCTTTTGAAAACAAAACCATGAAACGAAGAGTCATTCAATCAGAACAGAATATCGATCTCAGTTCCGTCAACTGCTCACAACCTACAATGCAATGGCCGACATCGTGAGGCCTGGTCCTATTAAGAATGTATGCTTTACGTCATGAGATACGCTTATTGTTGTTGTAAGCATCAGAAGGAGTAGATGACTTAACAATTAAATACAAATGGATTTTTTTTTTTTTTTAGTCAGTTACTGCACCTCACCTGCGGTGTCCACACCGACGTGTTGATGACGTCACAAGTGAATTTTTCACTTCCGAGTCTCAGCATTATCTGCCGCTGGTTCACACATCGCATGAGAGAATGATGTGTCTCTTTACCAGAATCAAACAAATCAGAAAAAAAAAAAAAAACTTCAATACGTGCCTTTTGTCCATTTTCCGCTAATGCCTTTGATTAAAACAACAACAGCAACAACAACAACAACAACCATTTGACTTAAGCAAGGAAAAATATGAATGCGTGTGTACAATGGAAAAAACCCATGCATTTGTCATCAACAACAAAAAAAAAAAATTGCCCAGATAAATGAAGCAGGCCAATTAGTTCACGACATTACTACGGCAATCTCCAATACCACATTTATAATAACATATTGGATAGCGTTCATCACTTTTGTTTCTCAGTTTCTGCTACGGGTCTCGTGGCTACGGCTTAGCAGACGTCTGACCTATGCATTAGCCCAACGCGCTGGTCAGACCTTGAGTAACCTAACATTGGCTGTGCATCATTGTAGGCATATTGTGTGTAGTGAGTGTACACGCGTGTGTGTATATGTGTGTGCATGTTTGTATGGATACAGGCCCAAGTGTGTGTGTGTGTGTGTGTGTGTGTGTGTGTGTGTGTGTGTGTGTGTGTGTGTGTGTGTGTGTGCCAGTGTATGCGGTGTGCGAATGCATGTGTATGTGCATGTGTATGTGTGTAGTGTGTGTATGCGTGTGTGTGTGTGTGTGTGTGTGTGCGCGCGCGCGTGTGTATGTGAGTGTGTGTGTGTGTGTGTGTGTGTGTGTGTGTGTGTGTGTGTGTGTGTGTGTGTGTGTGTTCGTGCGCACGGACCAAGAAAAACTTCACAGCATCCAGGCCATGACTTGGAACCAGCTGGAGAAAAGAGCCCAGGACAGAGATGCCTGGAGGTCCTTGGTTGGCGGCCTGTACCCCAGGAGGGGTAATAGGCGATGATGATGATGATGATGATGATGATGATGATGATGATGATGATGATGATCCAGGCCAGCGCTGACGCGCCGTTACATGACAGACAGCTCTACCTGATGCAGCGTTTAGTGTAGCAGTGCTCCCATGCCTCTCATGGATCCAGGACCAGAGGCAGAGTCAATGCAAAAAGTTACAGACTGTTTCATATTCCGAACACTTTGGGTGACAGCAGTAATCTGAACCGGGAGACATCAGGGCTTCTACCGAGCTTTTCGTGCACTGAAGCGTAAGTTCCCAGTGTAGGCCTACTTACGAATAATAGAAATGGAACACGAAATCAATGTGTCTGGCCTTTGTAAAAGAGGGGGGGGGGGGGGGGGGGGGGGGGCGGGATAACAAAATTTAACTTCCAGTATTTTGGCATAGACCTGTGTACAATGATGATCGAGACCAGAATACAAACCCTTTGAACTGGCTTTGACCTAAAGTGTACACGCATCGCACGCTGTGAGGTGACGTAACAGTGGGCGCCCAGGGAGAGACGGCAGATCTCTCTTGAAGGGCATCAAGGTGAGAGACAGACATCAGGCTGCGCAGATTTCCTTCCAGCCACTATGGGCGATGGCAGGTCTGAGTTGTGTTGTGGAGGGATGGCTCTTCGAGATGTGGGGCGAATCGTATATGATGATGGGGGGCCGGAATAGCTCAGCTGGTAGAGCGTCTGACTCGTAATCCAAGGGTTGCGAGTTTGAATCTCCACCGGGCCGTTTCGGTACAGGGGGATTTTTCCCTCGGAGTTAACATTTGTTCTGACTCCATTTCCCATACAGTCCATCGAATGAGACTATAAACCGAGGTTCTGTGTGTGAACGCACGCATAACATCTTGCACACACGTAAAATCCCATCACCAACTTTAGGAAGAGGTCAGTTTGGCCGTTGGTATGAATGACACGTTACACTTAGCATGCATTTTCCCCGAAGATGGAGTATGGCTGCCTTAATGGCGGGATAAAAAACGGTCATGCACACAAAACTCCACTCCCTTTGTTGGGTAGATGGGATTAATACTTGCCTGTCCATATAGGGAGTGTCCGCAGGAGTATCAGCCTGCGTACGCAGAAGAAGAAGAAGCATATGGTGATGTAACTTTTGTCTGACTGCAATACCCGAGGCCTGACATAGCCATGTAGGAACTGACATTTTGGGCGGCTCCTGGCTCTTAAAGGTTGGGCTGAAAACATTGCCCGCTCGGCCGTAGTCGTCAAGTACCATAGACTAGGAATCAAGCGACTCTCATCCTGTTCCCTCCTAGAAGCAAATTGCAGTGGCACACAGGACTAAAGCCACCCGAGTACGAAACTGCCTTGTAGACCTGAAGACTGGCTTGTGTAGAGAAACAAGCGACGACCTCACAATCGACTGACCAACACCACGGCGTGAACACTGTCCACAGAGGAACAAGAACGAAGCACTGGACGTCAGTTTAGTAGGGAAAAGGAAGAGGTTTCGGAAGGCAACTATGCTATTTGTTAAACACTCTCTCTCTCTCTCTCTCTCTCTCTCTCTCTCTCTCTCTCTCTCTCTCTCTCTCTCTCTCTCTCTCTCTCTCGCACACACGTGCACACATAGGCGTGCGCGAGCACTTCGTTGCGCAAATTCTTTCCTCGTTCATGTTATCAATTTGACAGTACATTTCCGGATTTTCTGGATTTTTGTTTGTTTGTTTGTTTGTTTTTTTGGTCATTGACACAAAATACATGGCACTTTTATTTATCAAAGGAAAAAAAGTGGGGGAGGGGGATATGTGTGCGGTTTTGATTTCTTTTAGTCAGGGAGGTGCATTCATGTGTTTATTGTGTCGTAAACATATCAGAATGAAAGTGTCAGCACACTATACATTAGTTCGCGAATAAACCCAGATGCTTTGTATGAAACGTTGAAACATTAAAGTCAGCATGCGAGAGTCCATCTGTAAACAACACATGGACAATGCATGGTGAACATGAGTTAGTCTTTATAAAAAATAAAATAAAATAAAAAAAGAAGTGGGGCGAGGGAGACAGTAGGAAAAAAGTAGGAGGATGGAGGACCTCAGCTAAAAAATAAGAATTTTTCTTTAATGAGAAGAAGAAAAAAAAGTGGGAAAAATTGGAGGTTGGAGGACAAAAAAAACAAACAAACAAACAAGCAAAAAACAACAACAACAACAACAAAACAGAAGAGGACTTGGACTCCAGTCCGGAATGTAAACGACAATACGACAGGCCTACCCTCGCCAAGACTCGATCTCCAAACCTCTGCCGACGACCAGAGACATCCTACCCCTCCACGATTGCTGCAGCCCTGTGCAGTTTAACACCATATCCTTTAGGACCTCAGGCCTTGTGACACTCACCCTTTATCATTTGACTTAGCCTTTAGCCTTGGTGCTACGGCTGCAAACAAAATGATAATAATAAAGCTCTGCAGCAAAGCAAAAGTAACCGCGCTCGAAAATTTGGACGATTAACGAATGTCGCCACAAGTTCAGGGTCACGCAACACTGGGAACCTATATCTCTGTCTCATACTCACCAGTATTTAGAAACATATAAAAACAAACAATTCAACGAAGAGCAAAGCACCACTCGACATTCAAGGTCTGGTGTGGCCAACCAACCCTGAGGAACAGTTCAATGGCAAGCCTCCAACGTTGGCGGAAATCAAGAAGGTGGTCGACAAAGCCAGAGCCAAATCATCACCAGGGCCAAACGGAATACCTTACCAGCTTTACAAGAAATGTCCCAAGGTGCTGGAGTGGCTCCACAGGCTGCTGCGATCGGCTTGGAGAAACCAGAAGATCAGCGGCCAGTGGATGACGGCAGATGGTGTGTACATCCCCAAAGAGCAAAACTCAAGTGACATTAGCCAGTTCAGGCCAATATCACTACTGAACGTCGAAGGGAAAATCTTCTTCTCTGTCATGGCAGCAAGGCTGACCAAGTACCTGATGGAAAACAAGTACTTGAATGTGTCAGTCTAGAAAGGTGGCATCCCAGGCGTGGCGGGCTGTGTAGAACACGCCACAATGATCTGGGACGCAATCCAAAAAGCAAAAACAGAAAAGAGAGACCTGGACGTAGTGTGGCTTGATCTGGCAAACGCATATGGATCTGTGCCCCATGAGATGATACAGTTGGCTCTTGAGATGTACCATGTGCCAAAGAACATCCGCGACATGCTCAAGAAGTACTTCAATGGCTTCTCAATGCGGTTCTCTACCAAGGAGTACACAACAGACTGGATCAACTTGGAAGTGGGTATTGCAATGGGCTGTGCAATTTCCCCAATACTGTTCGTGCTGGCAATGGAACTCATCTTGAAAGCAGCAACAAACAACGCGAGACAAACAGACCTTGGCGATGGACACAAGATGCCTCCTCTCAAGGCCTTCATGGATGACACTACAGTGATTTCATCCAGAGAAGACGAGACACGTCATGTGCTGGAGAGGCTGGACGACATAGTTGCCTCATCCAGAATGAAGTTCAAGCCAAAGAAATCACGGAGTCTCTCACTGAGGAAAGGAAAAGTGGCCGGATCTGTGGTCTTCAGTGTTGCCAACCAGGCCATTCCAACAGTCACAGAAGAACCAGTCAAGAGCCTTGGAAGATGGTATGATGATACGCTGAAAGACACACAAAGAGCAAAAGAAACCAAGCAGATGGCGGAGGAAGGCTTGGAGACCATTGACCAGAGTGGGCTCCCTGGCAAATACAAGGTCTGGTGTCTGCAGTTCATGCTGATACCAAAGCTGCTATGGCCTCTGATGATATACGACATCTGCACCAGCATAGTGGAGGCAATGGAAGCCAAAATCAACAAGTTCACAAGGAAATGGCTTGGTGTCCCACCCTGTCTGACTGACATAGCACTGTACTGTCGCCAAGCAAAGCTGAAACTACCCCTGAAATCCATCCTGGAGGAATACAAAGCAGGGAAGATCAGACTTCAAAGCATGCTGGAGGACTCAGGAGACAAGGTGGTAGAAGCAATTAAGCCCCAGCTGAAGACAGGCAGAAAATGGAAAGTTCAAGAGGCGATGGATTCTGCAAAAGAAAGTCTCAAGATCAGAGAAATAACAGGACACACACAGACCAACAGACAGGGACTGGGGGTGACCAAAACTGAATGGTGGTCAAAGGCCAAAGGAAAAGCCAAAAGAGACATGATGATTCAGGAGATGAGAAAAGAAGAAGACCAAAAAAGACTCCAAAAAGCAGTCCAGCAGAGCCAGCAAGGGCAATGGACAACGTGGGAGAATGCACTCCAAAGAAGTCTCACTTGGAATGATATTTGGCACATGGCCCCTCTCAGGATCAGCTTCATTCTCAGATCTGCATATGACCTTCTGCCCTCAAATGCAAACCTGGTGAAGTGGGGGAAAACAGACGATCCTGCATGCCCCCTCTGCCATGAAAAACAAACAGTGGAGCATGTCCTAAGCTCATGTAAAGTAGCCCTGGCTCAAGGAAGGTACACATGGAGGCACAACCAAGTGCTCAAAGAAATTGTACAAGTAGTCTGGGCTAGTACCAACACCACAAAAGGGAAAATCAGGACTCCAAAAGCACCCGCAACATTCTTCACGGCAGGAGGCAGCAAATCATGGCCAAGAACAACAGTGCCACTCGAAACATGCAGGCAGAGTCTGCTGGACGGGGCAGATGACTGGGAGTGCACTGCAGACCTCCCAGAATGGAAGAGTCACCCAGAGATCATCAGCAAGAGTGGCATGAGACCAGACATAGTAGTCCACTCTAAGTCAACCAAGCAGTTGATCATGATCGAGCTCACGGTGCCATATGAGAACAGAATGGAGGCAGCTCAAATCTACAAGACTGAAAAGTATGCTGATCTGGCAAACAGCCTGAGGAGAGAAGGCTATCAGGTCAAAGTCCTCACTGCAGAAATTGGAGCTAGGGGGTTTGTAGGAACGTCTGCATACAGCCTCATGAAACAGCTCTCAGTTGCAGGGAAGGAAAAAACCAGAGCCCTGAAAGCAATGGCAGAAGCGGCAGAGAGGTGTTCAAGCTGGATCTGGTCAAGGAGGAACAAAAGTGAACTTCATAAGGCTTAATTTCCCTACAAATATCAGGTGTCCCTGTGGCTCAGTGGTTAAAGCGCGAGTCATTAAGTGGAAAATGAGCATGTCCAGAGGGTCATGGGTTCGAATCCCAGCCATGGCTCGTCCCAAGATGGGAAAAAAAGGGGCAGCAGAGGGACATCCGGAGTCATGAACCGGGTGTGGCCCAACCCCCCTAGAGTGTCAGGAGATAAGGGCCGAAACACTTGCTTGAAGGGGGCTTCTCTTCTGAGGACTCTCTGCTGCCACGCTCTCCACGAGTTTCTTTCTACTAAGAAGAGCTTGACAAGAGGAAGGAAAGAAAGACTGAGAAATGAACGAAGGAAGGAAGAAATAAAAAACGGAAGAAAAAAACAATTTCACCAAGATCTTCAAATGTTGGACTTATTCCATTTAACACATTTGGCGATTAGCGTAACACTCAAAAGAACTGATAAACATTTTAAATAAGCAGTTCCAGCCCCGGCAGAGGTCAGCGAAAGACAAAACCGTTAAGAGTTACTCAGTCCTCTGGGGAACCGCAGACGCAGGGTAACGCCAGTATGTCATCGAGCAATTTAGGGTCAGTTAAGTGTTGCTGTCCTCAACAAGATCAATCTCAGTTTGTTCAGAATGTGTGAGGACACTGCTCAACAAAGTATAAAGCCAGGGAAAGCCGCCCCGGCTGGACCACTGAGATCATATTAGGCCAGACGTTTTGAAGGAGTTTGCGATTGCAGTTCGCTGCGAGGTGGCAAAGCAGCGGACTCCAAGGGAGAGGTGGCAAGCTCTCCTTTGAGGGACACTGATGTGAGAGGTCAGTATCAGGCGGCGCGGCGAACTTTCCAGCCGTATAGGTGACGGCGGGTCTAGCCTGTGTTGCCGGGAGATGACTCTTAGAGATGTGGGGCGATCGGCGATAGAGCGCTGCCTGACTACGATTACCGTGGCCTGGGATACTATGCTTTTGGTGGTGGCATGGATGAACCCCTCAAGGGGTTGGGCTGAAAAATTGCCCTCTCGGCCGTAGTCTAGGTACACCACAGAACAGAAGGGACTCGTGCAGCGCTACAGCGACTTTCGTCCTGCTCCCTCTCTGAGGCGGCCTCACGCGGCACAGGACCGTCGCCATCCGAGCACGAAGAAGGCCACCAGGTGGCCCTGAAGACAGCCTTTTGGTGGGGCGAAAGAGGCGAAGTACACTGAAGTCCATCGTCGGCCGACCAATACCCAAATGTGAACTGTAGTTCACAAGGAACCAGAACTCAGAGAGCGGCAGACGACGGGCCCCACATGAAACTCGCCCACTATTGCCAGCGACCAACAGCTGCCACAGAGTATGCAGACTTCAATCTGCGCGTATACCCTGTCCTTAAGGGCCTCTGGCCAATAGGACGTGAATCTCACCCATCATGTCAAGAAGGAGCTTGCGAGCAAGACTTCACCATGCTGGCCATTTTAATTCAGTCTCGAGAAACATTTTCTCTCTCCAATCTGACTAAAAAGCTGTCTGTTTCACTCCACTGTTCCACAACGGCGAGCAGTGCAATCCGTCACTTAAGATCAACATCGCAGTCAAGTTTATGTGGGAAAGAGCTAGATCACAGTCTGACAAACGTGCTATTTCTTCTGCGAAGCAATGGCATACTCTGCGGCCAACAAGATGGTTTTTAAGAGAGAGAGAGAGAGAGAGAGAGAGAGAGAGAGAGAGAGAGAGAGAGAGAGAGAGAGAGAGAAGACAAGACAAAATTCTTTATTTACGAGGATAATAGATAAGCACATGCAGTGAAATGAAATAATGTAAGAAAGCAAACAAGCAAACAAAGCGGTCATGCAATCATAAATAAGAATATTAATAAACAAACCAAAAAAAAAATAAAATAAAAATGAGAATAACAATAATGAAGAGGAAGGAGAGAGTGGGGGTAGGGAGTGAGGTGGGCTGGGGGAACATATGTAAATGTACTACAACGTACAAGATTAGCATGTATGAAAACAGACAGTAAAATGAATGTGACAAAGTACGTACATATTTTTGAACACACACATACACGCACGCTCGCATGCACACACACAGAGAGAGAGAGAGAGAGAGAGAGAGAGAGAGAGAGAGAGCAAGTCACAACATGTAATCATTTTTCATAAGGCATGAAAATACCTAGAATGTATTAAGCAATGGTGGGGGGGGGGGGGGGGGGGAGAAAAGAAAGAGAGAGAGAGAGAGAGAGAGAGAGAGAGAGAGAGAGAGGATGGAAGGGGGAGGGGGAACAGCATGAAATGTAATAATTTGAAATGGAAATGTACTAAAATGTACAATAATTAGCATGTATAAAATCAGACAGTAAAATGAACATGAGAGAGAGAGAGAGAGAGAGAGAGAGAGGAGAGAGAGAGAGAGAGAGAGAGAGAGAGAGAGAGAGAGAGAGAACAAAACAAAAAAAACAACCACAAGCGTGCATTTCTGATATCATAGTCTGGATGACACACAGCAAGTTCAAGCTGAATACTGACGAGGAAGAAATGATCATCGCGAACAACAGGTTTTTGTCTGAGTTAATTTCAACATCTGCCCAATATGGCAACTGCCTCATTCTGTCAATCTTGCATGGTTCGTCACGTTAGTTTTACACTGGATGAGACATTGTAGTTCAGCGGCACATCTGTCCCGTCTGCCGTGTTCGTTATGTGGAACTCCAACGCATAGGTTCTGTAGGGCATCTTTTGTCAGAGGGCACGATCAGTGTGTGTGTGTGTGTGTGTGTGTGTGTGTGTGTGTGTGTGTGTGTGTGTGTGTGTGTGTGTGTGTGTGTGTGTGCGTGCGTGTGTGTGTGTGTGTTCCAAGCAGTTCATTTTCTTTCTTGACCGCATTATGAATATGGTGATCAAACTTTCAAGTTTTCGTCAAACAGGACACCCAAATCCTTCTCATCTCTGCATTTTGTGACTATAGTATTAACGCCTTCATCCATTATGGTATAGTCTTTTCTGGATTATTTCCTCCCCCTGTGCACAGCGTAACGTTTAAAAACATTTTAAAAAAATAAATAAATAAAAATACAAAAAACGTTCACGTTGTCGACCATTTAACTGGAGAATCTAAATCTCGTTGTAAAATTTTATAATTACGTGATATATTGGTTATTTTTGTGTCATCTAGAAATATTTTACAGAAACTGTTTATTGTTTGAGGCAAGTCGTTAAAGAAAATTGTGCAAAAAAAGAAGGCCAAGTATATTTCCCTGAGGTATTCCACTCGTAACATCAGCACTCTCAGAGAAAGCATGTCCAACTGTAATCACTTTTTGTTTTTCAAGAAGTATCTTATCCAAGATAACAAATGACATGCTTACTCCGTAGTACCGTAGTTTCATAAGCAATCTTTCATGGGAACAGTCTTGAAACGCTTTGTTCTAAAATCAAGATAAATAACTTCGATCATTTTGCGTCTGTCTAATTTTTGGGTAAAGTATTCCATTCCTCGCAAAAGCTGCGTGACCCAAGGTTTGTGCTGGCGGAGGCCAAGCGCGCAATCATAATCTGTATGGAGTTTATGGCTGACCTTACGTTTTAAACAATTTGCAAGTCACTGGAATTAAATTGACCTGTCTGTAATTTCATGGACCATTCCCTGTAGCTTATTATTATCATTGTTCTTAATATAACTGTGATAATAGCTTCCTTGCATTCTGTTGGGACGGTTCCCATAATCATAGAGAGAATACTGAACGGCGATGATAATTTCTAACTTGATTCATTTAAAACTCTTGATGACGTGTTACCAGTGCCTTGAGCCTTTTTTTACATGTAGCTTACTCGACTCTTTTCTTTTCTTTTTTTTGGCTGCGCCTTTGGTGTGACCACTACACTGGACATTATATTACCATTTGACCAGACAGCCTGATTTGAAGGCGGTGAACTTTCTGTTTTCTTTCGTAAACACACAGGCGAAACATTTGTATAAGTGTTAGAGCTTTGTTCACGTCTTTTAGGGGCAGCGTCCCTGTATTCTTTGGCCCAAAGTCTTGCGGCAAACTTTTGTTTTAGACTGCACATATTTCCAAAATCTTTTGGGATTTAACTTAAAATCTTTAGCTATACTTTTTTCCCATACTCATTTTGGGCTGCCCTTGTGTGTTAGTTACATCTACTTGGTATCCATATATAGCGAAAATTGTATCTACCTTAATTGTTTGGTAGTTAATTTTTTAAGGTAGCATTTCTTCCTTATTGTCTTCAATGCTTCCTTCTTTAACTAGAGAGGTGCAGGCTTGTCTTTCATGGCAAAGTTCAACGTTTGGAACGATTTGCTTTATGATTTCCGAGATGCAGTCAATATCCACAGAATTCAACACTGACCAGTCTTCTTGACCCAGTTTATCTTTCATGTTGCCATATTACCCTCCATTAAAATCAAATGGATAAAGTTTTCTTTCATTGTTGATTTTTGAAAGCTTTACATG
>CM065720.1:10423048-10425548 GCA_033310375.1 Conus canariensis
ATACATTAGGGTGATGGAATAGCTCAGAGTGAAGGTGAACAGACTTCTAGATTGGGCTATTCAATTTTTCTTTCAAATTAAATTGCTGCAGGGACAAAACTTAATTCTAGTGGGCCAAATTCCCATTAGATGAATGACAGGTTCATGTTTGGTAAGAACAGTGTTGCCTGGCAACAGTGACTGGTGACTGAATCAGTGTCTACATTATAATTATTAAATTAAACAAGAGGATATGGAAGCAGTGAAAACTGACTAAGCAGATCCATGCACATATCTGAATACTAGATAACTGGCAGATTGAAGTGAACACTGGTTTACACACACACACACACACACACACACACACACACACACACACACACACACACACACACACGCACGCACGCACACTATTATTACAATCACTAAATGTCAACAGCGATAATCTACCACATTTACCTGGATTCTATCACCCCCCAGTTTATGAACAATGTGCGGACCAAATACAAACAGCTATAACTCAATGTGGGAAACTGGAGATAATCCACTGGGATAAGATCATATTCCAATAATAATATCGTTGAATGACACATTAGAACAGGAAATCTCAGCATATATTATTCCAAAATATATTTACAAAAATGCAGATTGGTCTTTTTTTCAAACCAATCTTAACAACATAGACATAGTGTTCTCAGTTAATGAAAACGTAGATGACCAATACACTGCATTTTGTAAATATATTTTAGCAGCAGCTGACAAGTCGATCCCAAAAATAAAAAACACAAAGTCAAAAAAACATAATGGAAATATATGGTGGAACACAAAATGTGAAACAGCCAATAAAAAGAAAAAAGAAAGATTCAAGATTTATTGTAAAAAGAGATCAGCAAGTAGTCATAAAGAAATGAAAAAGGCAGATAAAGAAAGTAAAGATGTCATAGATGACGCAAAGCTGCAGCATTGGAATGAATTTTGTAACTCTGAAGTTAAAAATCATAAAGATATTGGTAAAGTGTGGGAGGAACTGAAAGCTATGTAAAATGGATTAACATTGACATAGTACCCTATAACAATAGATAACGACAGTCTTCCTAGTGCTGATGAGAAAGCAGAAGCCTTTGTAAACATGTTTGCTAAAGTAAGCCGCTCTGAAGGTCTAACAAGTACTGACCAAATAATACAGAGAGAAAGAAGAAGGTAGTAAAGCACAGGATGAATCTACAGCAGACAATAGTAACAATATCAATGCTCCTATAACTATCCAAGAAGTAAAAGAAGCCATTAGATCCATACCATTAAGAAAATCATCTATTGGTTTAGATGCAATATCTAATCAAATGTTAAGAAATTTGCCTGAACATTTTGTAGAGTTTCTTCATAAATTATTTAGTACGTGTTGGAGCGATGGTGTTTTGCCAAAAATATGGAAATAGTCGATTGTTGTTCCAATTCATAAGCAAGGAAAATCTACAAAGGATCCTAAGAATTATAGACCCATTGCATTAACTTAACATGTACCGGGTATGTAAACTTTCAGAAAGAATTGTTTTGAATAGACTTGTACATTACTGCGAAAAATATAACATCATACTAATCAATCAAGCTGGTTTCCAGAAAGGTCGATCCACTACAGAAATGTTAGTGAAATTATCAACAAATATAAAGAAACAGTTTGCTAGACGAAAATGTGTTCTTGCTACCTTTTTCGATATAAATAAGGCTTACGATCAAGTGTGGCATTTACAGCTATTGAACAAACTTAAAAACATTGGCTTGACAGGAAATATATACAACTATGTCAGATGTTTTCTAAAGGATAGGGTAATAAGAACAAGAGTAGGAAAAACATATTCCACAAGTAGAATACTTTCAATGGGAATCCCTCAAGGGTCAGTATTAGTGCCACTTCTCTTCTCATTATTAATGCATGATCTGCCAAACAAATTATCCAAAAAAGTTATTCTTGTCCAATATGCAGATGATATATGCATGTGGATGGATGTAACGTTAAAAAAGAAAACTTCACAGCGAGATATAAAATTCGTCAAAAAGATGTATCAAGGAGAACTAAACAAGATGGTGGATTATATGAAGCTAAAGTCTGTCAACCGAAAAAATAAATATGATTCTTTTTAACAGTGGATCTAACCCAGAAAGTATGCCTGTTTCCACATTGGATGATACTCTTCTTAGGTACGTTACAGAGATCAAATTTCTAGGAGTTTATTTTACATCTAAATTATCATGGAACTTTCATATCGAATATTTATTAACAAAGACGAGAAAAACATTAAACTTTCTGAAAATTATTTCTAAAGAAAAGTGGGGGCAAGATCCAGCTACATTGATTACTCTTTGTAAATCTTTAATGAGATCAAAAATAACTTATGCCCTAGAAATATTCTTTAACGCGCCTAAGTATCTATTACAAAAACTGCAAAGTATTGAATGTAAGGCATTGAAATTAGCCCTTGGACTTCCTGTACACGCATCATCATCAAGTACATATTATGAAGCT